>OU426989.1:4452721-5052721 GCA_911387755.1 Chrysotoxum bicinctum
TTGATGCATATGAAGGATTACAATTCTTGTGAAAGCTTAGAGTTAGGTAAAAGTGGTTGTCGATGGTTGTGTTGGTCCGTTATTATAAATACATACATCTTGTCAAAAGTCTTTGAACTATTTCAATTAGAGTTATATTAGAGTCCCTCCCTCATACAATTGAAAAATTTTCGAGAATTAAACTAAGGAAATGTACTAACCGATTTAACAGTATAAGGGTTGGTGAACTTACTTATATCGAAAACGACAATTTCGGATGAAAATTAACTGCAATATCGCGAATTTCAGATCAAGAATCTGGATTAATATTTTCTAGTCATTTATCATTGGAATATACTCGTACCATAAAAATACATTTTTAATATTCGAAGGAATAACATTTCATTCTAACCACATTGATAAAATATTTAAACCATTTTGAAAATTTTGATAAATATCGATTACAAGCACTGTAAAATTTATATGCAATCAGAATAAATACATCAAGCAAATCCGATTTTTTAAAAGTAATGAATGATAGAACAAAAAGTGTTTCGAGATGACTACTTTGAGAAACCTTTGTGGTGTAAGACCAAAAGTTCTTTAGTTTCACAAATTGAATTCTGTTATCAATGTAGTTTCATATTGAATTTAGAAGCAATCAATTGATATCAAAAACTTGAGGTTTAGATTTAAGAATGTTATGACCAAAGCTTGGACAAAATCTGTGTACACATATAGTGGCAAACTGGTAGGCAGATTCAAACGTCAAACCAATCGTTGACATATGTATCAGACCAAAAACATAAATGTTAAAAAAAGAGCCAAGTTCTTCTATACAAAAACCTTTGTCTAACAAGTCAGCCGTGAAAAGTACTGAGATCTAAAAGTACGCCAAGTTCTTACTTCATGAAGGTTTAATACCGATTATTTAAAGTAGAATAATATTGAAACAGCTATAATGTAATAGATAAATTTTTTTATTTAATGATTACTGACTAAAATTTGATGGGTTCACTTGTCAAGTTTTTAAAACCTTTCGGGTTGGAATTCAAATGATGATTAAGACAGAGTTTCAGGAGGGTAAACTGAGGTTTAATCGGTTGGTGCCGGTGGGCAAATAGAAGAAGCGAGGATTTCTTACATTCCGACAATTAGTGTAGTAGAGTTATAGAGAGTTGTGCAGTTAATAGATCCGGAAAGTAGTCGATGAACGAAGAGAATGGGGCTTATTGGTCGTTGTTGTTCCAGCATATTCGAGTTAATTAATAGAAGTCGGTCTGGAAACTGAGGTAGAACCAAAAGGTTATTCCAAGACAGGAGAAAATTTGGAAACGACGTTGAATGCTCTAGATTCTGGATACAAAAATTTGATGTGACAGGCGTATTCAAGAAGACAGGATCAGGTCACTTAGGGATTAGAGAATTCTTTGGAGTATCTTCTCACAAAGCCTAGTGCAGAGTTTGCTATAAAATTAATCTCGTCAATATGTGTGAGAAAGTTGAGCTCTCTATTACATAAGACACCAAGATCAGAAATTGACTCAGCAGTGGGTATAGAAAAGGTAAAGGTACGGACTGGGAGATTGAATGCGTTTTCAATATTGAAAACGCATTCGTTCGTTTACAACGTTCTTGGTTGTAAATGCCCAGTAGTGGTTTCACCTTCCTTTACTTTGTGAGTTCTTTTCTTTGGATCTGCTTGCCTCCTCTTCTTGTTTAATTTTGTTTTTGATAATGTTTTCTTCTGTTGTACAATAGGTCTCTGGCCCTGTTGATACGCCTATTTTTGCTAAGGAGTCTACTCTTCGTTTCCGTGAACACCCTCGTGTCCAGGTACGCAATGAAGTGTGAGCCAGTTCTGTTTGCCAAGTTCGTTTAGCCTGTTTATGTACTCCCAAACTAATTTAGAGCTGATGGTATATGAGCTAAGTGCCTTGAGTGCAGCCTCGCTATCGGACATGATAGCAATGTTCTGGTTACGAGATGACTATCCACGCATTTCTCTATGACGTGTACCTCCGCTTAGAAAATGCTGGTGGACTGCCCCATCGGTATGAAAAGTTTTGTTCTAGGCCCAAAAATTCCTACACCTGTCCTTTCGCTTGTTCTCGATCCATCAGTTTACCATTAACTGGTATTTCTTTCGAGATTGCTTGACTCTAAATAAAAGTTTTTCTCGAAATTATATTTTTTGATCATATCATCTCATGTCAAGAAGGTTTGTTACTGTTCAACTACTGATTGAGTTTATTTCCCTGATACTAATAATTTCGCCTTTCCGAGTTGTTTCCTTTGAGAATCTCATGATAACTCCCATTATCATACTTCCAATGACCTTGTGGAGAGGAGATAAATGGAGGACAACCCCCTAGCTGCGGTAGTACAGATTCTCATTGCTACCGTAATATAAATACACCCTAGCCTTTGCAAATCATTAATGTTTTGAAAAATCGTATTTTTCTCGAAAACGGCGCCTAAAATTTTTTTCTTTCAATAAATTTTTATGATTATGATATTTAAGATATAACCATTGAAGATAGAAAATTATTTCTGTTTAAGTGGAGTGATTGAATGAAATTCAATTAAAAGCTCAAGTGACCTCAACTCCAAGGTGCGTTTCGCCCAGGTACGACAGTGGGCTCATCAGTTAGATGCTGCCGTACCCTTCTAAGACGCAAATATTGGTCGATGTTTACCGACTCTAATAAAATTTACAGCTTTAATAGACTATGAATTTTATTTTTCTAGGGGAATTTGATTAAATTCAGACACCTAGAATAATAATGTCCGTGGTCAGACTAAAATCATAGAAGATAGTAAACATCGACCAATATTTGCGTCTTAGAAGGGTACGGCAGCATCTAACTGATGAGCCCACTGTCGTACCTGGGCGAAACGCACCTTGGAGTTGAGGTCACTTGAGCTTTTAAGATACAACAGCTTGTACCTACCTTAAAACCATTTTTTCAAATTTTGAATTGCTCATTATCAACATCATTAACACGCCAACCTCATCGTCGAATGGACGACGTCCATATCACTTATGGTTAGATCTCTCCGAAATGAGATCTCTTGTACAACTAAAGTGTGCCCGATTCGGTGTGCCGTGTGTGGTGCAATGCTACACCAGTATAGGCACACCGGTGTGCACACAAGTGTCGTGTGTATTTGCCGCTTTAGTCATCTTTGGAATCGCAAAGACTAACTTTAAACGTATGTATGTATATACGGCTACGTTAGCGATATTATTAGCAAATCCAATTCAGCATATACCTTGAGTATTAAGATTTTCTAACAATTAATTTACTAAAAAAACCCACAACAAGGATGATAGTACCCCACCCTGAGGGCAGCCTGCTGTTGCGATTATTTCTTTTTACATTTTTTCCTGCTTGTGCCTCTGCATTTCTTGTACCTTAATTTAGGAATAGCTTAGGAGTTTATTAAAAATAATCAGAAGTGAGAAAGCTAACTGCTTCAAAACAAAATATGGAATTCCATTAGAAACAGAATTCAACCTAAATTTTAATTTTGAGATACCATATAGAATATCGAATTCAAAAAGATTAAGGGTTGTAAAATTCGCATTATTGATGGAATACCCCTTGGCATAATGTTAAGTGGATTGGACTGTCACGCCGAAGGTGTGGTGATCGATTTTCAGCCACTGCCATTCAAAGAAATAAAGCCCCTTGATAAGAAGTGGCAAATCCTCCAAAAGTATCTCTTGTAATGAAAAGTGCTTCTCATCTTGCTCGTTCGTGCTCAGCAGAATAATATAAGTTGTCAAATCAAATATTACGTTAGGTAATGTGATTAAAGTTAAAATCAACGGACTCATAGCGGATATGGAAATAGACTCAAGTGATTGTTTTTCTATTATCTCTCATTTTACTTTTGACAAATATTTAAAAAACTCGACTGAGCTTAAATTATTTTCGAAAAACCTCAATGTCATTACACGTGAATCTGCATCTGTTTTAAGTTTTTTATTTGTTAATCGATCAAAAACAGATTTTGTTCCTTTACTTTGTATGAACTGGTTAAATGTGGATGTTTGCTAAATGGAGATATAATTTTTCATTGAAGAGTATCAAAAATAAACTTATTAAACAATTTCCTACTGTACCTATTCGATAATAATTTCGATTATTGAAAATGATACTCTAAATCCAAAAGGCTTACATGGTTCCTCATGAACTTCCTGATAGAGTAAAAGTACATAGTGGCTTTAAACACTCTCTCCTGACTACCAACATGATATAATTTTGACTAATGACATGAATCCATTTTCGTAAACCACGACATTAAAGGTTTGTTTACAATTTTCGTGTTCAGAAAGAGGGAATTAGTATTAACACGTGAAAGTTTTTATCGATGAAATTTTATTATATTTTATTGTATTCAATTGAGCATGCTCAACACAAAAAGACTACTAATAAAAATACTTTCCATTGGAGTAGAATAAAATCTTGGGTCTGGACCCGGGTGTGCCCAAGCAAAACCAGAACTATCAACAAAGCCTAGGAATATACTTACATACAATCACCTTTTCACCTCTGTCTGTCAGAACTCAGAAGTAATTTTCTGGTCTGGCTTCTGCGGCTGTCATCATATGCATAGTAGCATTCGGTTCATTGCACTTAATGCTCGCCGAGAAGTTCCATTCCTACACATAATGGGGCATTGGAAAAAGAATTATTCAACAACAACAAAAAAAAAGAAGAAATAAATAAAAAAATAATAAAAAAAAAAAAACAATATCGATTGAAAGAGATTATAAGAATAACAAGAAGCTAGAAAGGTGTAGAGCGTTAAGGGTGCTGTTATACTTTGCAACAAAACAATGACAGAAATTTAATATTTTTTTATTCATTCTTTTATTTTATATTCATGTGGTAAATTTGAAAATATGGGTTTATTTTTAACATCACAGGAACAAAAGAAAATATAAATTCAAAATATTCGTACATAGAAGTTTATTTTTAGTACACCCTTATTTTTTAAAAAGGGTTTCCTATTGAAAATCTATTTCAAATAAAATCATTATAAGAAGAACGTATAAAGAAGAATAGGTATTTATTAGACATAATTTATGGCCTACGCACTCTGTTGAACTGAATCAGAATAAATATTCAACCGAATCACGAAACAAAGACGACCTGGCAAAAGGAACTCTATAAGCAATTTTAAATATTTGAATACGAAAATATTTTAGAATGAATATATACCAAGCGCCGGAGTTAGATACGCGACTAGAACTACTACAGCTCAATTGATAAATAACACTTATTCCAAATCTACTCCCGGATTTAAGTCCCGACTTATGCTTTTAGATTTAAAAAACAATGTTCGTTGAATCTTAAAATGATGTTTATCAAAAATCTATTACAATAAGTTGCTTCCTAAAACATGGCGGATTTCCAACCAATATGATGCCAAGGTCACTGTTACCAATCATGTGATGTGGACAAACCAATGTAGTCGAATTGTTTTAACTTTCTGGACTGTATTCACATCTTGGTCTAGCCCTTATAGTTCCCGGTTGTACCATTTCCTCTAACACTCGTGTCCGAAAAGCATCCATTATATAGGATTTGTAGAAATAAATCCTTGTAATATACTTGGAGATTTTTGAATCCATTTGTTCTGCCATACCGTAATAGCAGCGGTTTCGTAGGTTAATTCTTCGTTGGATGATAGGTTTCGTCGAGTTAATATTTACCTCGGGATATATGAACTCTTTAACTTCGAAGTTGTTGCTATCAATAGTGACGTTTAGGTGGTCATGTTTATTTGTTCGTTCATGGCATGTACCTCCTTGGTATTGTCCTCATTATCTTCAAGCCCAATAAGTTTATCCCATTCTTCAATCGATAAATGACGCACATGCCGTCCGTTTATGCGGACGGATAATTAGTAAGATTTGTTGAATAAAATGTTCTTGCCGTTAACGCTTAACATGAAGCACATCTCCAAGAGAAACGGTTTGATTGATTTTCCTGGAACTCCGAGTTCGGCTATTAGGTTCGTTCGTTGAACTTTACCCAGGGTTGACCCGGGTTTTCTTAACAACCCTCAGAGTTGTCAACAAAACCTGGGGTTTTCGGTTTTTAAAAAACACCCAAGAGCTTTCAACTGTTTTGTTGACGGCTAAAAGCAAGACAAAATCATTTTGTGATCTGATAAAACTTTAAATCCTACTTCCTACTTATATGTATATATAATATATATATATATATATATATATATATTATTAATATTATAAATGTGAATGTTACGATGTATGGATGTTTGTTACTCAATAACGCTTGAACAACTGAATGGATCTTGATAAAATTTAACACACAAAAAAGTTATAGTCTGGATTACCGTATAGGCTACTTTTTTTTATTATCAGGGGAGGGGCATTGGGTGGTTGAAACACCCCAAAATTATTTATCTCTACTTCTATCTTCGTATTGCACTGAAATGTAGCACATATACATACATAAGTAGTTGCATTGAAATGCCATACTTTGGTGGTGCGGGCCCAGAGGAGGGGCATTGTTTGATTAATTTACCTAAGCAGTAACGATAAAAACACTCAAAAAGATAAAAAAAAATAAAACAAAAATAAAATTCTCCGAATTAAAAACAAAAAAAATTTGACAAATAACGGGTGATTTTTTTGAGGTTAGGATTTTCATGCATTAGTATTTGACAGATCACGCGGGATTTCAGACATGGTGTCAAAGAGAAAGATGCTCAGTATGCTTTGACATTTCATCATGAATAGACTTACTAACGAGCAACGCTTGCAAATCATTGAATTTTATTACCAAAATCAGTGTTCGGTTCGAAATGTGTTTCGCGCTTTACGTCCGATTTATGGTCTACATAATCGACCAAGTGAGCAAACAATTAATGCGATTGTGACCAAGTTTCGCACTCAGTTTACTTTATTGGACATTAAACCAACCACACGAATGCGTACAGTGCGTACAGAAGAGAATATTGCGTCTGTTTCTGAGAGTGTTGCTGAAGACCGTGAAATGTCGATTCGTCGCCGTTCGCAGCAATTGGGTTTGTGTTATTCGACCACATGGAAGATTTTACGCAAAGATCTTGGTGTAAAACCGTATAAAATACAGCTCGTGCAAGAACTGAAGCCGAACGATCTGCCACAACGTCGAATTTTCAGTGAATGGGCCCTAGAAAAGTTGGCAGAAAATCCGCTTTTTTATCGACAAATTTTGTTCAGCGGTGAGGCTCATTTCTGGTTGAATGGCTACGTAAATAAGCAAAATTGCCGCATTTGGAGTGAAGAGCAACCAGAAGCCGTTCAAGAACTGCCCATGCATCCCGAAAAATGCACTGTTTGGTGTGGTTTGTACGCTGGTGGAATCATTGGACCGTATTTTTTCAAAGATGCTGTTGGACGCAACGTTACGGTGAATGGCGATCGCTATCGTTCAATGCTAACAAACTTTTTGTTGCCAAAAATGGAAGAACTGAACTTGGTTGACATGTGGTTTCAACAAGATGGCGCTACATGCCACACAGCTCGCGATTCTATGGCCATTTTGAGGGAAAACTTCGGAGAACAATTCATCTCAAGGAATGGACCGGTAAGTTGGCCACCAAGATCATGCGATTTGACGCCTTTAGACTATTTTTTGTGGGGCTACGTCAAGTCTAAAGTCTACACAAATAAGCCAGCAACTATTCCAGCTTTGGAAGACAACATTTCCGAAGAAATTCGGGCTATTCCGGCCGAAATGCTCGAAAAAGTTACCCAAAATTGGACTTTCCGAATGGACCACCTAAGACGCAGCCGCGGTCAACATTTAAATGAAATTATCTTCAAAAAGTAAATGTCATGGACCAATCTAACGTTTCAAATAAAGAATCGATGAGATTTTGCAAATTTTATGCGTTTTTTTTTTAAAAAAAAGTTCTCAAGCTCTTAAAAAATCACCCGTTATTTGTGTCTTTGAATTTAAACTATTTTAAAGTATGTTAAACTTTATGTGCCTACTGGTTTAACTACATACATTGTTATAGGATAGTTACATACGTATGTGATTTGCTCATTGTTTGTTAGTTTTTTCAAAATCAGGTCTATCATGGTAACAGATCGGGGAATTCTACGAACGGGGAAAAGTTAAGATCGGGGATTATATTGTGTTCATTGTAACAGAATTGTAGAAGAAATATTGATGCATACCAACGCAGGTTGTTGACATTTATGTATATCTGTCAATTCCAAAATAAGCAGACGGTCGAATTGTATTTGGTTTATTTTTTTCTTTTTGGTAAAAGAGTAAAACATATTTTCTGTATGAATAACAATAATAACAATTTATCTTAAATAAAAATGTTTAGTTACTCATCTTTTTGCACATTCATCATTTTTGCTAATTTAATTTTGCTTCTTCAGGCTTCGGGAAACTTTTCACTTATGATTTCTTGGCGGGCAAATCGGAAAGAAAAAAATCGTCGTGCAACGCATAAGAACGCGATTCGTTGCTTATATTTTGACAGCTTATCGTCATTCATCGCTTAAATTCTAAAATACCAACGCACATCATTTTTTTCTCGTAATTTTCCCCGATTTGTTAATCGGAACGTTTACCATGATACAAATTTCGTACATTTCGTACAAATCGGGCAGATTTTTTCCCCGATCTGTTACCATGATAGACCTGAATATCCTTCGCTTGGCTCCATTACCTTTAAGAAAAGGACTTGATTGGATTTATTGGTTTGCTGTTTTGTTTTAATCCAGGTACATACACACGTTAAATAAAAATAATTCGTACGCTTTCAACTTCTCATGTTGAACAGGAGATCAGTTGTGACAGTTCTTGGCTAAGCTAAACGTGTTTATTATTTCAGTGGTAAGTCGTCTTTTTCAAATAGAGCTGTTCAACGATGACACACAGAAGTAAAATGAATACCCAAAAACAACATTCCGTACTTCACACAAGATTTCCATTTACACAAGATTTCCAATGCAAGACAAACTGAGCGAATCTACAGAAACTTTTAGACACATGATTTATTTTGAAAAAATTCAGTTGAAAAAAAAAATGTGCTTGCGGGAGTCCCGCACGGGTACGCTAGTTTGTTATAAATTATTTTTAAAAATGAACGAAAACAATTTCGCGTTGTTGCTGAATATTTCATCCGATGAGTACAACAAACATTTAATTGCAAATACAAGCAATAACATGCAACATGCGAATCGCCAAAGGACAACAAAAGAAATACATATGAAATCTCATATGACTTTTGACAGTTTGATCGTTACCTGAACTCGCCCCAGCAAAATACCTAGATGTACTTCATGGCGAGTTCAGGGCGACCCCAGGTCTCAAAAAACACAGAATTTGCTCACCAGGGTGACTTCAGGTTTTTCAAAAAACGATTTAGGTCGACCCCAGGGTGACTTCAGGGCTCAACGAACAAACCTATTATCATAAAGAGCTGCTGAGCTTCTGGTTTTGAAATCGATGAAAAAGATGTAGGTATCGTCTTTAAATTCGTAGGTTTTTTCCAGGATTTGCCTCAGCGTGAAGATATAGTATATATGGTCGATCTACCGGACCAAAAAGCACACTAAAACTTGCCGATTATAGTGTTAGAGGTGCTCGTAATAGCCTCTGGCGACTTCAGATATCCAAAGATATCCAACGTCAAATTTCTTCTTCTGATCGGGTCGCAATTTCTTTTTGTTCGACAGTCAAGCTCTGAATTTTGCCGCAAAAGGTTAATGGTGAGAGTCAAAGTTTGTCCCTCGAAATGTAGGTCTAAGATATTTGGAGAGCGCCAGGTTGATTTGTATAGGTCCAAGGTCTTGCGGAAAATATCTAGTGACACATATCACCGTACTACAAGCTGCGGCAAAGTACATTACCCAGAAGCTAATTCTTCTCAAGTTTCTCTAATAACCGTTGCACAGTGTGTAATTTTCACTATCCAGCGGAACTTAAGTCAAAAAATAAAGTTGAGCTTCTGTGTACAAAACCGGTTGTTATCAGTTCTCAACATAGGGAAGCATTTATTCCTGGTAGAAAAAGCTTGATGTTTCCATCTCATTTTGTACAGTTAGCTGTCAAAGTCAAGCAATATGTGAGAGAAAAAAATTGAATGCATTTTGCAATCGGAAAACTGCGGTCTGTCGTGTTATAAGCTTCTGCTAATTTAAAAGTTTTTTAATATTTAATAATTTTGAAGTGTATTCTATACGTTAAACTAAGATTTGTAAGTGTTTTTTAGTTATTTATATAATTTTAATATATTTTCGCTGGGGTTCTAAAATATTTGTTTTTTTTAACTTTAGAGCAATTTTTTTTGGTTAACCTACGTGTAGACTTCCAAATTTGTACATATCTGCGCTCCGTGAACAATATACATTTAGAATCAGAAGTAAGTTTTTGCAACCTTTTGCAGTCCCCATACAAATATTTTTGTTTTTTAGAAAAATGAACAGGTTGAGTATTTTTGAACTTTGGCACCAAACTTCAAGAAACGAAAAATTTAAAAAAGTTTTGGATACAATTGCTTCAGAATTTGGCATTGAAAGTTCTAGCCGAGATTTAAAGATGTTTGTGGGTAAGTTAACCAGCAAGATAAAACAAAAGTGGGAGGTCAGTTACAGAACTTACTCAAAATTTGTTAAAAAAAATCGAGTGTGGTTAGAACAGCCTATAACTTTACCGTTTACTGGCTTGTACCAAGACAAACCTAGTACAAGCTCTGGATCAATGAGCATAGCATTTGGAAGACCACCTAAGCCATTCAGGGAATGCACCATAAAAGTTAAAAAACGGAAAGTTAGAGATATCATCACCACTAAATCTCAAGAAGAAATAGCACTTGCTCTTGAAATGAGTTTAAGATCTTCTGGAAAAAAGGATACAGCTAACCTAGTTCGAGAGCTTTTCATTTCATCACCAGCCCGTGCAACAAAATTGAAGCAAATAAGAGCTCAAAAACTTGCCTCAAAAATGTCTCCTGAAAAAGCTTTAGGACTAATAATAGACTCCAAGTTGAGCGTTCAACAATATAAAATCATACGGCAAAATGCTAATGATGCTGGAGCAAACTTATACCCTCCCTACTACATGGTAAAGAAAGCTAAAGAACAGTGCTATCCACCAGAAGACAGTATTTTAGTCACAGAAACATCTGCAGAAGTTAATTTGCAAGCTTTAGTCGACCTAACAGCAAAGAGAATTTGTGAGGCTCAATCAGAAATTTTGGAATGTGGTAAGTTTGAGCATTTACGGTTGATCTACAAATGGGGATGTGATGGAAGCTCTGCACAGAGCCGGTATAAGCAAATTTTACCAGAAGGATTTAGTGATGAGCATATGTTCTCCGTAAATTTGGTGCCTATTAGGTTGATTTGTAACACCACAAATAAAGTTATTTGGCAAAATCCTAGGCCAAATTCTACTAGATTTTGTAGACCCGTTTGTTTTTCGATGACAAAAGAAACAAGAGATGTCATAAAATTAGAAACAATGAAAATGGAAAAAAGTATTAAGGACATCACTTTAAGTCTCATTTCTATCAACAACTTAAATGTCAAAGTTATGCACGTTTTTATTATGAGTATGGTGGATGGCAAAGTCTGTAGTGCTCTCTCACAATACAACTCATCACAGAGATGCTACATATGTGGGTGCAGCCCTAAACAAATGAATAATGACCAAGACCCTTATATTCCACCCAACATCGATGAAGAAATGTATAATTTCGGAATATCACCTTTACATTCATGGATAAGAGCATATGAATTCATATTACATATCTCTTACAAATTGGACATAAAAAAATGGCAAGCCAAGTCACCGGAAGAAAAAACCTCAGTGGCAGAGAGGAAGTCATACATACAAGAACGTTTTCGAAAGGAAATGGGCCTTCTTGTTGATATGCCAAAACAAACAGCGGGGAATACTAATGACGGAAATTCTGCCAGAAGGTTTTTTAAAAACACAGAGCTAACTTCTGAAATAACTGGTATTGATATAAGGATAATAAAACGTCTTCTCGTCATACTAGAAGCATTATCTTGCGATTTCGACATTGATGAAGAAAAGTTTGGAGTTTTTGCCCAAGAAACCAAAAATATTTATGTGTCTCTATATCCTTGGTATTTTTTGCCTGCAAGTATACACAAAATTCTTGTACATGGGGAAAAAATCATAAAAACTTGCATTTTGCCATTAGGTCAGCTTGCTGAAGAAGCCCAAGAGGCAAATAACAAGGAATACAAACGAAATCGGGAAAACTTCAGCCGAAAAACTAGCAGAAAAGAAACAAATAGAGACATATTGAATAGATTTCTCTTGTCATCAGACCCATTGCTCTCTTTAAGATCAAGGTTTTCAAAAAGTAAAAGCCATGAACTTCCAAAAGAAACCATTTCTTTGCTAAAACCTATAATTATTGCTTCAACATTATCTGAATATGAAGACGATTCTGACTGAAAAAAGTTTTTTGTTTTGTTTTAATTAATATTAATATTGAATTAATTTGTTTATTTATTAATATAAAAAACTATATCTGCTTAAGTTAAAGTATTTGATTTGAAATAAAATTATTAATTTAATATGCGGTGCCTTATGGCACCCAAATTTTGTGTTTGGATTTCCTCCTTTTTTCGTTTTTTTTTTTTTGTAGGTTATGTCGTAAACTAGACGTGTTAGATCATAACTGACTTCGGATTCAGATTCAGCGACCCCAAAACCATACGAAAAACATACTCTGAACTCCGGGAGGGATTTTTCATTTTTTTTGTTTTAAATAGCTCTGTAACTGTTTTTTTTTTTCTACTTTTTTTGTCATAAATTCAATTTTTTTTGTCATAAATTCAACTTTGATTTAAAATTAAATTATTCTTATACAAATAAATCATTTTTTACAAAAAACAAGTGAAAAAATAAGTTATCGTTAAAATTTAGACTTAAGTTCCGCTGGATTGCGAAAATTACACACTGTGCGTTGTGAGCCCGGGGACCAGAGTTCTTCCTTTAAGTTGTAACGAAATTACACATTTTTTCCTTACCATCAACCTGTGACTCTAGCTTCCGACATGTACCACGTTCTATATACATTTTAGCTGTTTTTGAATATCCAAATTCAAATTATAACATCCACTAACTACCAGATGTAGAGAGCATTGTCAGAAGTTTTTCTGCATTCTTTCAAGTTATGAGTTTGTATTTCGAATTCCGGATTCCGACACATATCTTATGATCTGCAAATTGTCTTTAAAGCATATTATGAGTACATAACTCCCCTGCCAAATTACCGCATCAGTTTTCGAGTAATACGTGACTGAATTATGTGAGCGGAGCAATCGATTACACTAATTTAACATTCTCGTTCGATCACTGATGGGACTCACTCACTCAGTCACTGAAGCGGTAATTTGGCCCTAGATTTCGGGATACTAGTAAGAAGGAATTGAAAAAAAAGTAAGGACGGTTTTTTAGCACAGTGGATTGAGAATAAGGGGCTTATTATCTCATAAAAACCGATTGCTAGCATAAAGTTGGGTGGGATATTCTTGAAGTGGGGCTCAAATACACACCTCTTAGTTACTGAACAGTTTCTATATTTGGTGAAAACTTTGCTATCCAGAGCTCCTTATTAATAAATCTCATCCTTCCTTGCCATAGATGCAATACACGATTAATAAATAACTTGTCCGTGAATTACTTAATTATTAAGACCACATTTTGCATTTTCTCTTTAATATATCTATTTTTAATCCATTTCTTTTTATATTTATTTTCATTTACAGAACAACATTTAATTCACTGCAACTGCAAGAATTGGAGCGTGCTTTCCAACGAACCCACTATCCGGATGTATTTTTTCGCGAAGAGCTGGCTGTTCGAATCGATCTGACTGAAGCCCGAGTTCAAGTTTGGTTTCAAAACCGCCGTGCCAAGTGGAGAAAACAAGAGAAGTGCTCATTGAAGGATAACGGAGATCCTGAAATGAATAACGCACCCTATGATGATAATGTTATGACACAATTAGATGGTACTTTAGGTAACCATTTACGAGTAATATAAAAATTAAAAAAGTTCATCAAAATTAATTTTGGTCTTTTTGCAGGTAATACCCTTCTACCAGATACACCGCCTCAATCATCGAACTCTCTCGACAACGAATCAAAGGTGAATTTCGGTTCAATGTCTCCGTCCAGGATGTCACCGAATATTTTCCTGAATCTCAACATCGATCACATGGGACTCGAAAGGGGTGGTGGCCTCTCTATGGAATGGTCGACGTATCCTCCTGCACCTGCGTTAAATGCTATGCCTCCAATAAGCCGATCTACACCACCTCATCACAATATGTCAACAAATAGCGTTTCGACAATCAGCCATTCACTGGATCTCGACACGCCCACGTCCACTTATGATGAAATGAAATTCCTCAATGTGGACCAATTCACAATAGATAATTTTAAGGCGGAATGCATTCTCAATCTTGATCAAGCCATCATGGATGACAAGCAGGTTCACATGCATTTGCATCACCCGTCCAATCATCACTCGCACTTAAGCCACCATCAGCCGCAGCAACAGTCTCACGACTCCTTAAGCCTTGATATGCAATCGTTTGGCATGTCTTCGATGGACAAATCATCGCCAATGATGATCATGGACAAGCGTATGCTCAACATTAATGTGGACGGAATGTCAGATCTTGTAGATGATAAGTTTTGAACATCCAGACATCTTCAAAACGGACCGGGCACGAATGCAATCTATAACACAAATATTGTTAACTGGTATTTTTAACGCACTAGCATCTACTTAGTATAAGGACTTAGTTAAATCGTAGCAAAATAATGAAAGCAAATAAAAAGCAGTTTTGAAAGGACAACCACCAGCGGGCAACAAGAGGCTTAAAGGTTGTGAATAAAAAGCCATGTTATGTACTCTTAAATTTGTTCTAAGCTGCGATACTTCGCTTTTATTGGAAATAAAAAGAAACAAATAGAACTAAAAGCACTAGTTATTTTAAAATTAGGCGAATACATAAATCCATTAAAAAATGATAATTGTAATTCAAACAATTGTAAACGTTATGTGCAGGATATAATTATATAGATACAATTTGTAATAAAAAAATTAGAAAATTGATAAAATGTGACAATTTTATTTAAAGGTAACATTAATTCATACGTAGAAAAGTAATTTGATTGGGAGTTGCATAAGCGAACTTTAGTCTGCTAGAACATAAAGACGAATCAACATAGAGTTTTCGTTTGGTAATCCGGTAGAACCATCAGGAACTCTCTGATTTTAGTCATCTAGGCCATGTGCTCTTACATCACCGATGGGTTGGTCATTAAACCGGATTTTCGACCTTCCCTGCCGCCGCGAACCGCGGGCCGGGATTCGAAGATCCTCTGAGTTGGAGCATTGTTGTACACTCGCTGAATGTGGCCGAGTCGACGTGTTTTGGATCTCTGGACTATATTCACGTCTTGATATTTGTCTTCTCCTCCATTCGCCCTCCTCGCACACAGGACCAAATACCCGTCGAAGAACTTTTCTTTCGAAAGAGCCCAGTATCATCTTTCCGTTTCTGCTTATAGTCCAACACTCGGTTCTGTAAAGCAGGACTGGTAGTAAAGGGTTTTCCAATAAGAGGTGTTATTAATAAAAATGGAACGATACACGCTTCAACAATGCATTGAAATCATTAAAATTCACTATAAAAATGGTGAAAATTTGGCAGAGACGGTTCGTAAAACTAAAACATTTTTGGGTCGTCGTGAAGCACCTTGTCGGACCGCAATACAGAAATTGGTGGACATCTGGGGCTCGGAAAACCCAAGAGTTATTGTTGAAAAGCCTCTCCATCCTCAACGCGTGACTGTTTGGTGCGGTTTATGGTCCCGCGGGGTCATTGGACCTTACTTTTTCGAAAATGAGGCTGGAGCAACAGTTACGGTCAATGGATTGCGCTATCGAGAGATGATTAATGATTTTTTATGGCCTGAATTGGATGGTATTGATCTGGACAACGTTTACTTTCAACAAGACGGCGCTACGTGCCACACAAGCAATGAAACCATCGATCTTTTACGGGAAAAGTTTCCGGACCGTGTTATCTCTCGAAGAGGTGATCACAATTGGCCACCGAGATCTTGTGATTTAACACCTTGCGACTTCTTCCTTTGGGGCCACGTGAAAGATAAGGTCTACGCCAACAGCCCAGCGTCGATTCAAGACCTCAAAGATGAAATTCGTGAGGCTATCGAGGACATAGGGCAGCCACTTTGCGATTTGGTTATGGAAAATTTCATGAAAAGGATATGGTCCTGTAAGCGTGGTCTTGGCGGCCATTTGGCTGATGTTGTGTTCCATTATTAACGGCATACCTTCCTCTTTATAATGAAGTAAACATCCGATCATTTATCTCCAAAAATGCCATTTTTCTTTGAATATCAAAATAACACCTCTTATTGGAAAACCCTTTATAAGAGTTTTGTAGAATGTGCACTTCATCTTAAGAGTGAGGAGTTTTGAACCCATTTGTTTTGCTAAACCGAAGTAGCAGAGGTTTTCTAGGGTAATTATTTGTCAGATCTCCACTAAGGTGTCGTTCGTAGAGTCAAAATTAACTCCAAGTTGCTCCCTAGTTGCACATTGCATCGCGTATATTTGCCAAATGTGACGCGACACAGTTTCATCAGTTTTCCCGAGATCCCGAGTTCGTCCATCGCCATAAAGGACTCCTGAATATGAATGCTATCATATGTGACTTTAAAGTCGATAAATAGATAATGAGTCGCGACTTGAAATTCGTTGCTCTTTTACTTTGAGTAAACTCCTTTCGTAAAAGTTCCAAAACGAATTCATCATGAGCATTGGAAGGTGACGATGATAAGAAAGATGAAATGTTTGGGTAACAGTCGATGACGAGTATAAGAAAATCTCATATAAGAAAAACGTTCCTAAAAGACACTTATTCTTACGCACCAAGCACATCTCCATAAGATTAAGTCTTAAAATATATTTTTGTTATTTATGTATTTGGCTTTATATTTATAAAAATAAAGGATACATAAGTTCTATTTACAAATGCAAATATCTCTTGTTTACAATGACTTAGTGATATTTTTAAATAAAATTGTTTGCAAAATGTTTTCATTCCATGCATAAAACAGTTCTTACTTTTTTCTATTTTGATATGAGAAAGTTTTTTCTTATTTTCGTTCTTTTTTATAAGAAAGTTTACTTCTTGTATTTATTTTAAGAAATATATTCTTTAGCTTTTTGGAATTTCTTATATCCGTCATCGACTGTGTTCATAAAAAAAAATGACAAAAACGCTACTACAGCGCTCGGTAATAGGTCATCTTTTAGATAATTTCATTCTCTAAAAGTTTTTGACATAATACTTTATTATAGAATGAAATTCGAACAAGATATTAAATGAAAGCGAAAACACCACCTTTTTCAAAATGAGTATATTATTTATATAGCCCTATAAATATTAAATTTATAATTACATTAAAAATGGAATTTTATTACTTTTTTTTCAACTAAATTTACTGATTCAAAATTTATTGATCTTACAAAAAAAAAAGTATTACAATCTTTTTTGTGTAGATTTACATAAAGCTAAAATTTTTACTTCCACAAATTAAAAAAATGCTCGAAGCCATTATGGTAAGTGCATTGTACCATCATGCAGAAGGTCTGTGGTTCGATTCTCAGCCACTGTAACAATATTTTTCAGGGGTGTACTGTCTATTGCGAGGAATTGACAAATCCTCCAAGAGTATCTCTGGTCATGAAAAGTCCTGCTCATTAGCCGCTGGGAATCCGCAGAAATTGTGTGTTCATTCCATTCCTGCTAACACGCAAGCAATGGTTGAGAGTTGCAAGTCACTAGGCTTAAGCCCATTCTTTTAAACTTGCGACATATAGGTACTATAAGGCAAAAAAAATCGAATTCAAGATTTTGTTATTTGGTTTAGTAGTCTCCATGTACAACACAGCTATCAAATACCAAAACAGTCAACTAAATTAAAACGAGATAAATGGACCATCAGCATAAATTACTCGTATATACAAATATAAAATTTTTTATCGTCGTGTTTACATTAATTTATTAAATCAAGATTTTGATCAAAGTTGACATTACGATGACAGTGAAGACTAAAAAAGTGGGTCTCGCAATTCTGTCTGTCTGTTCGACAACAGTATAAACGGCTCGGCCGATTTTATTCTTTTTTTTTCTTTTTTTTTACACCAAATAAAACTGTTCGACAGATTCGACAGAAAAAAATTAAAAACTGTCATTTGGTTAAATCTAGGTAATGGTTGAAAAAAATGTTCCAAACAGTGGTTATTACTGGTACCCCACTGGGAACCATTTTTTTTTTGTTTTTGATTTTCTCAAAAACGGTACAACAAATTTGATCGTTTTTTTATGCTAAGGCTCCCCAAAAATATAATAATATTTACTTACTTACTTTTTTACTTTAGATGGCGCTCACAGTCCAGGGTGGACTACGGGCTCAACCAACAAGACCCTCCAGCTAACTCGGTCCCTAGCTAGCTGCCTCCAGTTACGCACTCCAAGTTGGTTGAGTTCGCTCTCCACTTGTGCGCGCCACCTGAGGTGGGGTCTTCCTCTGCTGCGCAGACCATCAGGGGTGGATTCGAAGATTCGACGGGCTGGTGCGTCGGTGTCCATACGCTCCACGTGTCCCAGCCATCTCAGCCGTTGTATTTTCAGCTTCTTGACTAGGTCAACGTCGCTGTAAAGCCCGTACAGCTCGTTGTTGAACCTTCTCCTCCATACTCTATCGATACAGACTGGACCGAAGATCAAACGAAGAACTTTTCTTTCAAAGCACCCAAGCAGATTTTCATCCGTTTTTGACAGTGTCCATGCCTCTGCCTCAAGCCCCATACAGCAGGACCGGGATGATGAGGGTCTTATACAAGGTATCCTTGGATACAGCTTTATTACTCAAATGCCTTCTTAGCCCGAAGAAACAGCGGTTGGCAAGAGTAATTCTTCGCTTGATCTCTGCACTGATGTCGTTTTGCGATGTTATATATGTATGTTATATATAATAATATTATGTACTCAAATTTTCAAAAAAAAATATTTGGATTTTAAAAAAAAATTCAATTTTTTTTTTCAAAACTCAATATTTCGAAAACCCCATGCTAGATTTTTTTCAATCTTGATAAATAAAAGTTTTTCAATATATACATATATCTACAATATGTGAGAAAGAATGTTATTTTACCTAAAACAAACGGTACCCACCATACAAATTTTAAAAAATGGTTTTCAAAAATCGTATTTTTCTCGAAAACGGTGCCCAGAATTTGATAGTTTTTTTTCTTTCGATTAATTTTTACGATCTATAATTTAGTAAGATATTAGTGACTGTACCTACCATAGAACCATTTTTTCAAATTTTAAATCTCTCATTGTTGGCATAACAGATTTTAATGAATTTTTTTTATAGAGAAGCTTTTAAAAGTTTAAAATACATTACATTTCAAAACTTAAAAAAAAATATTTTTTTAATTTTTGAAATTTTTTTTGAAAATTCGATATCTCAAAAAACGGCTCAATATTTTTTTTGAAAATTTAATTTTCAATCGTTAGGTTAGGTTAAAGTGGCTGTCATTAAAGCGTCTGACACACTTAGACCATTAGAGGTCCATTGTGATACCACGATCTAATAGGGAACAAAAAAGTTTCCTACTAGTTAAAACCATTTGGAGCTTCTGATAAAGCGAAGGAGACTTTTAATGTCTTTATTTATGAGATCGCTTGGTTCATTATAGAAATATTCTCCTAGATGAAGTTTGCGTCTGTAAGAGAGAGCAGGGCATGTACAAAGAAGGTGTGGGATTGTCTCCTCTTCCTCCTCGTCCAAGCAACTCCTGCAAAAATCGTTTGATAGCACACCGAGTCGTGCGGCGTGTCTACCTATGAGACAGTGTCCAGTTATGACACCTATGACGGAGCTGATCTGAGATCTACTGAGGGACAAAAGACATTTTGACCGTTTCGGATCCAGTTTAGGCCAGATTTGTTTGGTCGCCATACAAGTGGTAGTATTAAGCCATCTTGTGTTTGATTGTTCCAGAGCGATTCGTTTCAGCATAAGTTTACTTGTAGCTATGGGCATACCTATATTTGCCTTTTCGGGTAAGATAGGCACTTCCGTTCCAATTCTGGCGAGTTCGTCGGCCTTGCAATTCCCCGGAATGTCCCTGTGACCCGGCACCCAGAATAGGTGAATGTTAAACTGTTTGGCCATCTCCATTAGAGACGAACGACAGTCTTGGGCTGTAATGGAGTTTACAGAGACTGATGCAAGGGATTTCAAAGCAGCCTGACTGTCTGAGAAGATACGGATATCCGTGTTAGATACCACGTTTTCTTTAAGCCAGGACAATACTTCCTTTATCGCCAGAATTTCCGCTTGGAATACGCTAAAATGGTTTGGTAGGCGGAAGGAGAGACTAAGGTTTAGTCCATCTGAGTACACTCCACCACCCACTCCGTTTTCAGTCTTCGATCCATCTGTAAAAAAGTTTACTGATCTATTATCTGTCAAAGCCCCTTCCTCCCAAGCTGACCTTGAGGGAATGGTGACTTCAAAGTTTTTGTCGAAGACCAAAAAGGGAGTGATGTAGTCAGAGTGACTTGGTAGAGTTCCGAATAAATTCAGAATGGTGGTATGGCCAATAGAGTTATTGGTCCATTGAGAGATGGCTTTGAGACGTATGGCTGTGCTCGCGGCCATTTGTTTGCTGTAAATATCTAGGGGTGTCAGGTTGAGTAGTATGTCTAGTGCAGCGGAAGGTGTCGAGCGGAGAGCTCCGCTGATGCACATGCACGCTGAACGTTGAACTCTGCTTAGTTTATCGCGATTAATCGCTTTATCTAAGGCCGTCCACCATACGGTCACCCCGTAAGTAAGTATCGGTCTGATGACCGCAGTGTATAGCCAGTGAGTAATTTGTGGAGACAAGCCCCACTTGTTCCCTACGGCTTTTTTACAAGAAAAGAGAGCTACCGTGGCTTTCCTTACTCTTTCCTGTATATTAGGTTTCCAACTTAACTTTTTGTCTAAAATAAGACCCAGGTATTTAGCTTGATCTGAGAAAGTGAGTGGAACACCTTTAATCGATGGAGGGTCTAGTTGAGGAATTTTGTATTTCCTTGTGAAAAGGACTAGTTCAGTCTTGTGGGGGTTAACACCTAAGCCAAATCGATCTGTCCATTTTAGTAGCTTGTTGAGAGCGGTTTGTATAAGTTCTGTTAAAACTTGAGGGTGCTTTCCTGATACGGCAATGGCAATATCGTCAGCGTATGCAATCACTTTGAATCCCTCTTCTTCTAGGTCTATTAGCAGATCATTAACTACCATGTTCCATAGAAGTGGGGATAGGACTCCACCTTGTGGGGTTCCTCTACTGACTGACCTTCTTGTAGTAAAGCTACCTAGTTCCGCATTTATAATTCTGCTTTTCAGCATGAATTTTATAAGGTTACCAAGTGAGCTATCCACATTGAGATTCTGCAGTGTCTTCGCTATTGCGGCGCTGTCGACATTGTTGAAGGCGCCTTCTATATCTAGGAATGCAACTAGAGTGTATTCTTTGTGATCTAGGGAGTATTCGATTGCGCGTACCAAGGTATGTAGCGCAGTTTCTACTGATTTTCCCTTGCAGTAAGCGTGTTGTGCTGTAGAAAAAAGGTTTGGTTTTATAGCACTACGCAGATGAATGTCAATCAATCGTTCCAGTGTCTTGAGAAGAAATGACGATAGACTGATAGGTCTTAGGTCCTTGGGCGTAACGTGGGAGCATTTACCAGCTTTGGGTATAAAGACTACTTTGACTTCTCTCCATATAAGGGGAATATGGACCAGGTTTAGACAACTGTTCATTATTATCTCTAATGTGGGTAAGATAATGTCCAAAGCAACTTGCAGTTCGGCTGGTATTATGCCGTCTGGTCCTGCCGATTTGTATGGATCGAAGCTGTTAATTGCCCATTTTAGTTTGTCCCTTGTTATTAACCCTTGGATCTTTATACCTTTGTTATCCGACTCTAGTGAGTCAATGTTGCAAATGTTTTGCAGTAGCAAATTGAGTGATTCTTCACATGAATTTGTCCAGGAGCCATTTGACATTTTCAAAGAGCTTGGCATGACTGGATTTGTTGAGAGGATTTTCCTCAATCTGGATGCTTCAGAAGTATCTTCTATTTTATTGCAGAAGTTCCTCCATGAAGATCTTTTGCTTGTCCTCAATTGTTTCTTATAAATCTTTAAGGATTCTTTATATAAGTCCCAATCTGAGGATTCTTTTGTGTATTTAGCTCGATTGAAGAGTTTTCTGCAACTTTTCCTGAGCGGTTCTAATCCCGAATTCCACCAATAAGGTTTCTTTTTTCCTCTAACTTGCAGAAGAGGACAAGAAATATTCATTGCTTTGTTCAGGGTTAGTGTCAGATCCTTGACTTTGTTATCTAGATCTGAGGTGTTGTAGGGGATATCTAAAGATTCGGCTGTAAGCGATCTTTTCAGAATATCTCTATACGTTTGCCAGTTTGTTTTCGTATAATTACGAAAGACTGGCCGTGTGGTGGGTACATCATTTAAACTGAATTGGATGTATCTATGGTCTGAGAATGAGTGTTCCTCTGATACTTTCCAATTCGTTATCATTTGATATATAGTGTCAGAGACAAGAGTGATGTCTAGCACTTCTTGTCGGTTTCTGGTAACAAAGGTAGGTTCATTACCGATGTTACTGACTACGAGGTTAGTACTAAGAATATAATCAAAAAGAGACTCACCTCTATCGTTTATGTCCGTACTTCCCCAAACAGTGTGATGGGCATTAGCATCACACCCAATAAGGAGGCTGATGTTTTGCCTTTTTGCCTCAGCGATGATCCTCTTGAGCGTATCGCCAGGAGGGCCAGGGTTGTCGTGGCCAAGATATGCCGACACTATCCAGTACGTTCCATTTTTGGTGTGCATTCTGGCGGCGGTTATATCTCGATCGCTGAAATCAGGGAGTAAATATACATTAGAACTACTTTTAACTAATATGCAGGATCTGGATTCACCTTTGTCCGATGCATACAGCAAGTAGTAACCAGAAGTCCTGAGTCCCTGAATTCCAGATTTGGCAATCCATGGTTCCTGGATCAGGACTATATCCTCTCGGTTCTTGTGCAGACGGAGAAGAAGTGAGGCCGAAGCCTTGATGGAATGTTGAAGGTTAATCTGAAGTAGTTGCAGCATTTTGGCTACACTCATCCAGACCAACCCCCAACATGGTTAGATTCAGGTCTTCCGATTCAGAGGACGAATCCAGTAGCTCGGCTTCAGAGTCCGAGCCAATGGGTTCGTCTTCACTCAGAAGAACCTTCCTCACGGAGTCTTCAGCTTCCTTCTCGGAGAGACTGTCGACATTTTCAGGAGCCTTTTCGGCGATATTTGTGGTCTTCACTTCAGTCTCAGAGCTGCTGGGAGCATCAATTTCCATTGCTGGGTCGATGTCTACCGCAGATTCTTCGACTGTGGAAGTACCTGTTTGTTGTGGAGGAACGGTGTTACCCTCATCTTTTTTATATACCTTCAGAGTAATCGAAGAAAATCCGTACCCAATCACACCTTTGGTTGCCAGTAGAGGAGCCAAGGACTCTTTATTCACTACAATAATTGCAGATCTTGAAGCGCCTTTTGGTTCCTCCACTTTCGCAACTTTCCAGTTATGAGTGGGCTGCTTTGTATAATTTTAAGGATTGTATCCGGTCGAGAAGGTTCCTCTGGAATCCAGGTGCGAGCCCTTGGCCTTGTAGGGATTTGCTCTCTAGCAACAACCTCAAGCTTCGCGCCTGTCCAGATCTCTCCTAACTTGCTGACAGCAAGCTTATATAGATCGCAAGATCTCTGATCTCCACAAGAGATAAGCTTTACTTGGCCTCGGTGCCAGCCGTTATCTCTAATAACTGGGGGTGGTCCTGGATTGGCTTTCATGATGTCCAGGTAGCGTACCGAGAGCTCTCTTGTTACCACTGCCCAGCGATCTACTGAGATCTTGCCATCGATATCGCTTCTGTCGATGACTGCAACTATTAAATTTGATTTTAGCGCATCGCTAAAAGAAAGATCATCCTTCCTTAACGCAGTTGATACCGTGCTGGTCTTCTGCACTTTGGGGCGCTTGGGTTCCGAAGTGGTTCCCTCGATGGACCTTTGTCGCTTTGACGTGGAGTCACCAATCGTACAATAATAAAAAATTTAAGTTGATATACCAAAATTTGTTTTTTGTGATTCATCACATGGTATCCCGTTTCTAGCTCCAACTGCTAAAGAAGTTGTTTTAGTTATTTACAAAATGAATTTTCGTGCGACCCAGTCGTGCATTTTATTTATATAGTTTTCAAGAAATTTTCAAAAAACTGAATGTCATGTCTTGAGCTGCATGAACACTTTGAACATCAACATTGTTTGTCTACAATGTCGATCAACCTGGTCGACATTTTAACCTGTCGCGCCTCTAGGAATTCTCATCAGCTTGGGCCAAATTTCGGACATGAAGAGACTTTAGCCGAATAACATGAATGTGGAATAAATTAAATTTTCATATACATTTCATAAATACAAAGAAATAAATAAATCAAATCTAATCAGAGCTTAAAATTATTAAAAATAAAATAAATATAATTTGGTCATTCAGTTCATTTGGTACACCTGGGCGTATGTGTAACTTTTTTAACCATATATTTTAGCAAAGACAAATACTTAATTATAAATTCAGTTTTTAACTTGACATTTCATCTGATATTTTGTTGGGGTCACGTTCGTATGAACTATCAGTGTTTCCCTTCTTCTTTGAAGCATTTAAAGTGGTAGAATTGATACGATTTGTGTAAATTCTATAATGCTTATTAAAACGTAATTTATCTTTGCTTATTGAATCGATTTCTGAAGAAGTGAGACCTTTTATAATATTTCCCATTATGCTGACCTAGAATTTAAAATTTTATTATTTGGAATTTATTTCAAAGAAAATGCAACAACATTTTACATCGAGGGTTGACCAATTAGAAGGTGGACCAAATGCATCATTTTGTACTGCTAATCTAGCAAAAGCTTGAATTCTATCAGCAGGACAATTTTCTAAGTTTCCAATCCATTCAGCAGCAAATCTTAGACATTATATGTACATAAGTTATATGGATCAAAAAATGGATAGTTAATTAAATTTTTTTAAACAATTTAGTTTAACTAAATATTTACACATTAACAAAAAAAAACCTTCGACTGACAAAAAATGTGTATGTATGTGCCATGGATTTCTTATGTACCTCAATGCGACTGCATGAATTGCGGCTATATCCGATTGATTGAGATAACACACAATCTGGCCCATGGACATCAAATCATATTCCGAATAAGTCCTAGGATTCTTGTTCGGCCATTCGTCGTGAACTTTTTGAGCTATCAGATTCATTTGTTCATCTGTGAAACCTTTTCGCACGGATCCAAATGCTTTCACTATCTCAACTACATCAATGGTGATGTTGCGTAAATCATCCAATGGGATACCCGTGACGAGATTTCCCATATGCATGTAAGTCAATGGATAAATATTCTCTATTCCGTCATTTGCCTTTAATAATTCTAGGAAAATGTATATGTGTAAATGTAGACAAAAAGTAATGTTTCATTTTACATTTTTAATTAATTGTCAAATACGTTCACTTGAGTTTCTATCGATAAGATATCTTCCAATCTCGATAATGCACTTTTCTAGTTTTTTCCAGTTAAGAAATTTGATTTCGGTGTCCGATAGAATATGGCTACAATCAAATGCTGATGTCAAAGCAATGGCGAATGCCCAAAGTGCTATAAGAACTACAAAAGGTCCTCTCATGTTTAAGAAGAGTATTTAACTGTTATCCAGGTAAAATATTGTAAGTGAAATAAAAGCATACCCTTAACCCGAAATGGCATTTAGTTTTAATGGAATTTTTAATTCAGATTAAAAATTCTAATTCGTTTATTGATGTTTTATAAATGGTTATTAAAACAACATGCACGGATGAGTCGCACGTACATACTTACTTAAAAAATATAAAAGCGGTTAAATCAAAATCAACGGCAATGACAATCTTGAAGATTTATGAATGGGTTTAAAGGCTGTGAGGGTTATACCGAATAACATTTCCGCTGGAAATACTATTCTCCTTGCGAGTGTGAATGGTGACGAAAAATGTACTTAAAAATTTATTGGTAAGCTGATTCTTAGCGTTCTAAACCAAATAAGTATATTTTCATTTCATCAGTAAACAAAACAGTTTACTTTGATTAATCAACGAAATGAAAGACAGAATTTTCTTCGAGATATTCCAGCGCTATTAAGTAGCATACATTCAAAAAGATATTTGTTAACGATCTTTTGAACAGTCGAATGTGCTCGCCCGATATACATATTCTCAAATTACTCTTGTGCCATACGGCTCTGATGTTCTTTCTTCCTTGTCCCCTCGATTTTGGTAAAGAAAATCATTATGGTTTTTGGAGGTTTCGTATGCTTCCTTTATAAGTAAAACATCACTTTCGCATTTAAAGATCACTGCTGGCTAATCATCAGATGCTGCGGCCGTGGTGATTGGATGTTTTTTGTATAGCTAAGATTACCTCTTCTATAATGGGTGCTGAAAGTTGTTCTTCAGGGACTGGTGTGTTATCTTTTTCCCCTATTACTCACTTAAATGATGTCCTTCCAGCAAATTTTGGAAATAATGGTTTAATACATCTACTTTTCCCTGTGGTTTGGTGACTATTTCGTAATAAGGCTATTTCAAAAAGTGGGCCATTCTTTTTTATAAAATCGATTTGAGCTTGACACTCGCTCTTCTTTCTAAACAGGATGTTCTTCGACTCCCTTCCCCTTGCTTAATAACCTTCCTCCGCTAATCTTGTTTTGCCCTGCAGCATATTCGCATGTTCATCTTCTGCCAATTTATAAGGTATAGAGTACATTCATCACCATATGGGTATTTTTTATAGAGTGGTTTCGGCTGCCTCTTTGATGATATTTTGATACTGGGACCACTTATTGTTGGCGTCTGTGGTTTGCGAATGCAGAACGAAATAAATAGTAGGGCCGCAGGTGCTCTCTGACAAATCAGGATATGCAAAGGCGTTCAACGCCAAATTTCATCTTTTGAGGCGGTTCACAATGTCTGTTCGTTCGACAATATAGCTCTGGTATGGTTTTTTCATGATGATTTTATTTGGTTTTAAGTTTGAACTACAACTATCTAAACTTCTCCATGACTCATTCAAAAAAAAACATATTTTAACACAAAATTTGAATAAATCAGGACAATATTTATTAATTAATGGATAAAAAACGAACAAACACAACAACAATTATATATCCTCTGAGAATATCAACTTCCATACTTTTTCTTTCTTTTTTTTTTTTGTAATTGAATGATCGGACATACATTACACATACATATATACTCGTATATTAGTAAAATAGTTGACTTTTTGTTTTCAATTTTTTGTTCAAAAAGATGTTGTGCCTTAACTTGTAGGCGATTGCTGCGTTGTACTTCCGCTTGAGCTGGGCCTTTCAATTGTCATTGTTTGTTGGGGTACTTGACTATCTGGACTGATTCCGATCTCATTATAGATTTGCTTCATTACAAACAAGATGGTATCCTCAGATTCCCTGAAAATAAAAAAAAATAATGTTAGTCAAATGTGTTGTTTGTTTCCCGATGAATAATTTAATTACCAATAGCAAACATGACTGCTCAAAGCAAATAAGTATTCATTGAAGAATTCCAAAGGAGCCTCTTGCAGAACATAGTCAACACGTTTCGAGTCATTCAACTTGCCCAATGGGAAATCAATTTCAATAGCATCTGTATCTGATTGATTGGTAGAGTTCGAATTGGCTCTTGATCGAGATGTTGATGCAATGCTTTGTTGTGTTTGTTGCCCTTGCTGGGCCTGTAATTCCAAGAGCTATATTTGGTTATATTTTGAATTGAATAAATTAGTTTTTTTGACATTCAAGCAACTTACCCTATCGACTTCCTCTTTCAATTCCTTTGGATCATTTTTAATCTTTGGAGTCAAGAAGTTCACACTATCTAGAGTAGTCTTAAAGGTTTCGAAGAAACGTTGCTTCAAATCGGCTCCTACTCGGCTCATTGTTTCTTTTAACTCTAAATGCATTCGTTTTCTACCTTTGTGATGAGGAATTAGCACTGGCGGGATTCCGTTCATGTCTGGATTAACTAGTGCTTCGAGTCTATATGCAACTGGATCGTAAGGATGGAATATATTGTAGAACCCTGGACACGTTGGAAGACGGAAATCCAACCCAAGTTTGTCTATTCCCCGAATTGTGACGAACATGCCTGAATAAATAAATTGTTTTATGTTGGAATACATCATATCAAGGAATAAGATTCTTACCAATGGGTGATCCAAGTGCGAAAAACTTTTTCGGTTGGAAAAGAAGCTGCGGGTAGCTTATAAATGGTTGACCAGTTCCAGCCTGTCCCATTTTATATGTGATATTTTTGCCTTCTTCTTCTTCCTTGAGTTGATTTGATTCTACTGGAAAGTCTGAAGTCATTTCGTCAGGATTTTCCTAAAAAAAATTCACAAATAAGTATACACAACTTAAAACTTGACAAAGCCAAGCCTACCATATTTTTTTCTTCGTTTTGCTTGTGGGGCCTTTGATGACACAGCAAATCGAACATAATCAAAGAGCCCAAACTATGACCGGCCAGAGACACTTCTCCATGAAATTCTGGATTTCTTTGCTTGTATTTTACAAAAATATCATTCATGGATGATGTAACAGTATTTATGATTCTTTGACAGAACATTGGACTTGTATAGAATAGAATATCCAAAAGTGTATCGTTTGTGAAGTTTCGAAGCTTCGGAATGGATTCAAGAGTTATCGATTTCAATTTCTCATCGATGCCAAATTCGTCGGAATGTAGTTCGCTATGCCATGATACCGGCAAAACTTCCACTCGCCCAACACAACCATTTTCGACTGAATTTTTATAATGCGATTGAACTAATTGTAAGGCAATGCTGCGGAACTCATCCACTGAAATAATTATTGTAAGATTATTTTTCATAGTTAGTTAAAAGATGTACTTACCAACTTCTTCGACGGATCGCATTTTAAGATCACAGGCTGATCCTATGCCATGAACCATGAAGAGTAAATGATCAACTTTGTGTGATTCACCTTCATCGATGTTAAAATCATCAAGATCTCGCTTTACAACTCGAGGACGTGTAATGGTTTGCTGTTTCATATAAGAAAAAATGATTTTTATAAAGCTTCGAAAGCAATACAATATTGTGAAACTATAAATCTTTTGGAGATGAAGATTGTAATGTAAATATTCAACTAGGGAGGTTAATTTTGTAAAATTTTAAAATGTAATATTGTTTATTGTCAAAGCATAGTGTCTAGCGAAAGAAAAAAACATATGGTTTTGTCTGTAAGTATATATTTATGTTTGTAGGTTGTACCTCCAATTCAACCGACTGCCTAAGCCGATGAAGTGATTTTCTTCCAACTTGGAAGAAGAATAATTATAATGATTCCTCACAGGGGAATTTTTATATAAACATATTTGTACAGTACAAATAACGGTACCTAGCATTATAAGCTTAGGAAAAACATATTTATCTCAAAAACAACACAATTTTGATATGAATTAAAAATTATAAATATATAAATGTACAAGTTATTGTAACAGAAATCTGTGGTGTAATGGTTAGTTCGTTGGATTGGAACTGTCACGCTTAAGGCCTGGGTTCTATGCGAGCTGTTGTCCGTCTAATCAACGTTTTATACACATACATAGGTATGGTCCACAACTTCTTGAAGGTTCAAATATGCTTATCAAAGCAAAAATTATTATAATAGAAAAATGCTAAATCTTTCTCGGAATATTCAATATATAAATGATTTGACTGCACACTCAATATTAATTTGGCTCGCAGAAAGGCCAGATATTTGGTAGTGGGATATGTGGGCAAAAGAAAAGCATATTAGGACATGGTATTCGCGCATCTAAGTGATGCTCGCTTACATTTTAAAATACTCGATTTTCCTTTTTCGGGGGTTTCGGTGACAGCGACTTTTACTCGCGTGAGTATGCGATTAATATAAGGTGAAAATTCTCAAATTATTTATAGTGAAAACAGATTAAAAAAGTTTTACAAAAGTTACAATGTGTCACAAAAGTAAATGTGCACCATATAATGCGTTTAGTGTATGCTTATTTTTTTAAATGAGTACAAATAATAACCTTACTGAGCTCGTTTTGTTCTTTTTTTGTGTCAATTTCATTCCCGATGCAAAAAAAAAACAAGAACGATTGTTTTCAAAGCGTAATTTACTTTACGTTTCATCTCCGCCAATGAATTTTAATTACATTGTTGAGTCTATATTAGTAAAAAGCTAAACTAAACTTGCTCATTGGTTATTACTTTCTACCAAAGATCATTTATTGTGGTAAGTTGTATTCATATACTCGTATTTTAAGAAACCAAGGCAAGCTTTAAAAAGTCAAGACTTGAGTAGTTTAATTTGCATGCAGAAAGCTGTTCCATCCGCTTAGCTTAAAAATTAGTTTTGACCTACACTTATAGTACAGTATTGACAGAAATCAAAAATATTTCGTCAAAAAATGTAAATCCAACTAAAAAACCATTTGATGAAAACCATTTGATAAAATTAGAGTAGAACTTTTTCGAAATTAAAAAAAGAAGATGTCACATCGAAAACCACTGTATTTAGTATGGATTAATTGGCAAGATAAATTGTTGATATTATAAAAAAATCCTGATAATGAACTGAATTAAAAAAAAAAATAATAATACGAATAAATAGACGAATCTTTTTGCGGGAACCGGTGCGGTGAAAACAGGCTCTTACCAATTTCAAACACAAAACCACTTTTATGAGACAACTTAAAAAATCGGGATAAGAATGACAATTAGTAAATAATTGAAACATTAAAAAATAAATGTAAGAAATTGAGCCGTCACGAAATGCTTAATGGAGCAAATTAGTTTTTTATGAAAATCCATGACCCTTTCTTCAAAACCTAGTTTATAGTTATATTCCACAGCTTCTGTTTTTATGTAAATAAGCCTATTTTGATATTGAATCAGTTGATTTGCAAACTATTTAGATACTCTTCCACACTAATTAATGTTTGTTTTACCTTGCTCGTTATTGTACCACGTCAGACTAATCTGTGTTATTTTGTATGCTCCAACTTCCAAGTTTAAACAAAAAATCAAAAAAAATGTAATAACAATTCGAGGAACAAGGCAAAAAAGTTTTTCCGTTCTTTCAACTGTTCTCAACACTGTTAACTGTTTCAACACCGGTAGGAATTTAATCGTCAATTGTATGAATACAGCTGTAGAATAGTTATCAAGCTGAGAGAATTGTTTCAGGAAACACAAAATCAACCCTACAGAGAAAAACGGAATACATTTTAAACAAGCAATAAAAACCTGTAACATGAATAGAAACTAAGAAAAAATACTGCTTTGGCCTGAAGACGGTAAAAACTCATCTTCAATAATATTCCATATTTTAGTTCTATAGATAAGCCTATTTCTAAAGTTTTAAGTATTCAAAAATATTTTCCTACTTGTTCGGCTTTTTAATTTTTTTATTTCTGCTAACTTTTGCCCCATGTTTTCATAAACGGTATCTTTCGGACTTTGAGGACTGAGAATTAAGATTTAAAATAAGTTGCTTTACTAGCCATTTATAAACCTTTTTATACTATTTATACCTTTCACATTTTGTTAACGTTTTCTATTTCACTTCACAATTATGAACTTATTTAAAAGAAAGTATGATGAATGCACACATGCAGTTGTAATTGTGCTTATAAATTTGAAGCATATTTTAGGAAGGACATCGGCAACAAAGCCTGCAATTATGAACTCAATCCAGTCAAATATAATAACTCATTATTTGAAATGGGTTGTTCTAACAATATTTGATATTTTGTTACTAGATTATATAACTAGTTGACGAAGACGACACATATTTTTACCAAATATAACTGTTTTGGACTCCACTTTTTATGTAAAAAAAAGTTACAAAAAAGCCAAAACTTTAATGGATACCTTATAAGTCTAAAAACGCTGGCCTATTTATGCTGCGCCTTCTCTTATTTAAGCGAACGTTTTCGGTTAAATTTAAACTTAAAAGAACATCATCATTAGATCGAAGGTGCTTTTCTAATCTATTAATAAGTAATTTCAGTGCAAAAAAGGAATATCTCTGTCAAACTGTGTAGTTGCACTGAACTCAAAAATGAATGTAAAAAAATAATTTACTAACCGTCGATCCACCCCATGAATCGACTTGCTGTTGTGGCTGGAAATGCACAATTACTGTCGGACCATGGAAGACCACAGTTTCTCCAGCCATGATGGGAATTTTCTTATGCCATTCACAGCTCTCCGAAGCTTTTTTATACTCTTCTTCTAAAAGATCTGCGGTTTCTTCTTCATATGGGACATACTTTGAGTCATTTGCCTTAAAGAACCATGAGCAACGCTTCACTTCAATCGGTTCGCCTTCCCAATAGACCGGACTTTTTGTTCGTTCTGAAATGTTAACATCGAATCGACCACCTTCCACTGGGACCAAGTTGGGACCTTTATCTGCAAACGAAAACGATATTGACAATTTAAAAACAAAAATCCATATGCTAGTATACTCACCTCCTTTCAAGAAAGCTTCCTCAATCAGGGCCGAGTCGTGGAAAGAGAACGGAGTCCACAAACACTTGACATCAAGTTTTCTCTTGTAAAACCAATGTTTAACCGCTGGCTTGTATACCTATTTCAGTACGAAGGAACATCACAACATTAAATTAAAGACTTTTCGAACACGTTTTAAGACAAACCTCATTTGTGGGACTACTGTTTCCTAGCAAGCTATTGGCCATTTTTAGCTCATTCACTATCTCCTCGGGCAAATCTTGGTATTCTGGCGATTCAAAAATTGCCTCCTCCTCGGGTGATACTTTAGTCGAATCTGCAGCTTGGATCAAAGGCTGCCTATTGGCAGCTGACAGCGAGCTATTTAGTTCCGAGAATTCCGAACAAGAGGACGACGGCGGTTCGGCTAAATTAGAAGCTGGTGTAAGAGAACGAATTTGTAGATTTTGCACCGAAAGCCCACTGCCTACCAAATTGTAGTTTAAATCTCCAACGGTATCGAGTTCTTTCGGTGGAGGATTGTTAAAGAAGTTTTGAATTCGCTGACTGTTAGGATCTTCGGTGGGAGGTGCTGGAACTCCCAAACTCGGTACTAAACTGAATGAATCGAAAAATGTTGTCGGATCTGGAAGTGATGGTCGTTGGACAAGTACGGGGTTGGGGGCAGCTACAGACGAAGCTGCTGCTTGATCAAAAAACCCAGTAAATAAATTTGGCACAGGTTCGGAAACAGGGGTATCCTGAGACTTAAGTGGCGAAGCAATTTTGGAACTTTCTTCTGGCTTGGATGCCACTTGTAAGTCGTTCGAATAAGGTGGAGCAATGTCAGGCTTGTAAAAACTTAATGGATTTTCAGCTGGTCGAGGTGAAGCAGGTTTTTCTGACGCTTCTGATATGTTTTCGCCAGACGTGAGTTGATTTTGTTCTGGAATAACTGATGAAATAGGAGTCGATTCCCTGATTGGCAAATTAGGTTCTAATTCTGAAAGTTCAATTGAAGGTTGTAGATTTTCCGATGGAGTTGAAGTTTCTTCCAAAAGTTTGGGAGCTTCTTGAGATAAATCCTCTGAAGATATTAATGGTCCTGAAGATAAGTTCAAAGGCTTTTCTTGAGGATTAACAATGTTAGCTTCAGTAACAAAATTTGCAGCTGGTTGTTGTGCTTCTGGAATTGGCCCCGAAGTGATTGGTTGAAAGAAATTATTCCCTTGATCGATTGGTGTAAAAAACGATGACAAAGATGGGGAGGCTGCCAATTGTGAATGCGCTGGCTGTAATCCCTTTCGATAAGGATTCGAAATTGGTTTATTTTGAAACGAGTGCTGTGGAGGTGGTGGCGGAAAGTTAGCTGTTTCTTTTGATTGTGTAGTTATTGCAAAATTGACCGATGGTGGTGGAGGTAAGATATTATTTTGTTGCTCTTGAAGTAAGTTTAATCTTTCCTGCTTGATGTCGGATTCTGGATAAATTTTTGATACTTCCTCCAATGGTGGAGATTTTCTTTGCTCGGGAGCTTGGTTAGATAAATAATTTTCTTTATTTGCTAGGTTTTGATCTGCAATTGACGAAAGGTTAGCTGAAATGGAAACAGTTTCTGTATCTAATCCGAGTGAATGTGGTGTTATTTCTTGTGGATTGACCCCTTCTACAATTGTTGGACACTTGGGGACTTTATCAATTGGTGGTGCGTTGGTTGATGAAAACAAACTTGGAGGTTTTGTGGAAACTCCTTCTGGGCCAGCTAGTGGTTGTTGTATACTCGCGGGAGCAACTCCTTTTGTAAGATCAATAAGCCCCGGAGCAGAATTTAATCCCTGTGGATTGAAAAAATTTATCTGGTTTGTTGAAATTCTTTCAGACGCATCAGTAGGTTCTAAAATATTCAATGGAGCAGCAGTTCTTGTAGAGTAAGGAATCCCTGTACCGGAATCAAATTTTTGCGGATTAAAGTAGTTGATCCCGTCCGCAGTTGGAGGATGCTCTGAAGCTTTACAAAGTGGCGGTGCAGTCACTGATGAATGCAAAAAAGAATTATCCTTTGGAGGGAGAGGTTCTTGCGTTGGAATTGGCTGTGGAATTACTTCTCCTTGAGGTGGTGCAAATGTTTGTTGTGGATTGAAATAGCTGACAGGTTCAGCAGCTATTGCCAAGTTATTTTTATAAATCTGTACTTGAGGTTGATTTTCAGACTGAGCAACTGCAAATGGGCTCTTGTACAATCGAGTTCCTTTTTGTAAACGGAATGATGACGATAGTGGACCAGCAGATGGTGGACCCGAAATTTGTGGCTTAACTTGTGGTGGCAAAGGGATGCCTGGAGTAAGTGGTAGACCTGAAGAAGGAGACGGGAAAAAATTGGGTTTTGAAAGCGATTCAGCAGTATCACTTTTAGGCGGTGGTCCTGAAATATAACTTCCAGCTACTGGTGGAAGTCCGAAAAAATTTGAAGCCGGATTTGACACTGGTTGCTCTGAATTCAAATTTGGCTGCTTAGTCAATTCAGGAGTAACACTTTGGGATGTTGCTCCTGATAAGTTACTCTCACTTGTTGTAAGAGCTCCGAACAAAATTGGGGGCGGACTGGAAATAGTTTTCTGCGAATTCAAATCTTCCTGCGAAGGCGACGCAGGAGTAACACTTATTGGCTTTACTTGTGGTGACAAAGGGATGTCTGGAGGTAATGAAGTTAGTGGTAGACCTGTAGGAGACGTGAAAAAATTAGGTGTTAAAAACGACGACAATGATCCTGAAATTTTACTTCCAGCTCCTGGTGGAGGTCCGAAGGAATTCGAAGGCGGACCTGACGCAGCTTGTTTGAACTCCAAATTAGTCTGAGTTGTCAATTCAGGAGTAACACTTTGTAACGGTACAGATAAGTTACTTTCAGCTGTTGATGGAGCTCCGAACAAGTTCGAAGGTGGACCGGATGTAGTTTGCTCTAGGCTCAAATTCGACTGCGGAGATGATTCAGGAGTAACACTTGTGGGTGGTTGTTCTGAAAACTTAGTTCCAGTTGTTGGTGGAGGTCCGAACAAATTGGTTGATGAACCTGAAAATGTTTTCTCTGAATTGAATTCAGGTTGTGAAGGCTGATGAGGCTCAAAAGCTTTCAAAGCAGGTTTATTATCTGGCGTTGAACTCTTAGCGAGCTGTCCTCCAAAATAGCTTCCTACAGATGGCGGACGAGATGATGAAGTCGTGGGTTCAAAAAATGTTTGTTGCTGAGTGGAAATCGACTGTCCTCCTTCAGTTGGTTGAGTTGAATAGAGAACTCCAGTGGTTGGTGGGCCTTTTGGAGGCTGAGGTGGTAATGTAGTCCCTGGTAATACCGGAGGATCTTGTGCAGGTATAAATAATTGTGGCGCACTTGAAACAGGCGGTGCAAAGAAATTAACTCCCGTCGAAGTCGTCTGAACTGGTTCTATCCCAGTAAAGTTAGATGGACTTGATTGAGGGTAATAAGCTGGCGGAGTAGCCTGTGCAACTCCAATTGATCCAAAACCAGTAGCAGGCGGTTGTTCTTGTGGTCTCTGAGAAATTCCAGTGGCAGATTGAACAAAGCCTGTTAAATTCTGCAAAACGTTCGGAACTCCAAGATTTGACAACGAAAATAAGCCTCCCTTACGCTCTTCTGGTTTCTCGAATGGTGGATTTTCTGAATAAGTAGGTGCACCCAATGCTTCAAAACCTATTGGAGGTTGAAAACCAGTTGCCGAGGTTGGCAACGATGGCTCGTGCTGTGCCGAAGACAGACCCGGAATTTGGGCGTATATTTTCTTTCTTGCCGATAGTCGATAGGTATTTTGACCAGAAGCTGGTGGTGGACAAGTAGGTGCGCTTGGAGCCGATGGAACCTCAGTGGGGGTATAGAATGTTGGTGGTACAGCAGTTGGTGCTTGCGGTTGAGTTTGAGGCGGTAGTGCAATCTGTTGTTGTTGTTGATGATGTTGTTCGTTTGCAAACACAGTTGGCGGTGGTGGTATTTGCGGTTGTGGCACCGAAACCTGACCAACAAATGGTGTTGTGAATGGTTGAATATCTAGTTGAGGATTCGCGTTGAAATCGTCTCTTCCTGAAGTTGAATTGAATTTTTTCGAGAATGTAGAAAATACAGAAGAAGCAACTGATGGCAGTTGCGAAAACGAAGATGCTGCTTGACTCAAAATTGAATTATCTATCTGATTAGTGGATTCTAATAGACTATTACTGTTCTCATCTGAAGGATCGGCAATATTTGATGATAGTGATGACGGAACCGATGTATCGTTAAGATTAATTTCGCTTAGATTTTCGGTATCAATGTCCGACAACTTGCCAACGGTCACTAGGGGTGTTGATTCTGAAATGAAACATAAAAAAGGGTACACTTTTAGTTGGGAATCACAGGAAAGATTATATTAAATATGAATAACAAGTTGTAATCACATTGTAAATGCCGGGAGCTGCCGCTTATTTTGCTTCTGCCGCCTAAGTTCGAATGCCTCAATCAATACGCATAATAATAAAAACTACGACAAACTGCATAAACACATATTTTTCTTTCACAGAAACGTACAAAGGGCAAAGGGCATAAACATTCGATTATATTGTTTTAATTTTGCTGAGTGACGTTATTTCTACGAAAGAATTATAACAAATTGCTAAAGAGAATTGTAATTGTTATACAAACCCAAAGATCAATCAATAGTTTATTGAAAATATCGAGAAACAACTACAAAGATGATGCTGAACTTTAAACTGTTGTACTGACTAGAATAACAGGTAAAATAAGTATCTCTTTGTATTTGTTTTTCAAACATCTGGTGGGTTATGTACCACATTCATGATCGAAACCTAAAACTTGTTTTATCTTTTTTCTTAACGATAAATTGTCCGTGGTTTTCCCCGGACTAGGTAGGCAAGTAAAAGACTTATATAGTTTATGTGTGTAAGGTTATCTGTACACGGGAGCATTCTATCCTCCGAGTTGATTTCGGTTTAAACCAACCGTTCTTTTTTTAATTCCAAGCCTTTTTTAAAATTCAACGCTACAAACGCGGATAGATAAACATACATACATATTGGACTTGCGCCCTCGGGATGAATTCTGCCGGCAGAAAACTCAGTTATTAGTGTTAGCAATATGAAAAACATATCCCTTGGCATAATGGTTAGTGTGTTGGACTGTCATGCGGAAGGTCTCGAGTTCGATTCTCAACCGCTGCAAGAAAGTTTTTTCTGGGATGTACTGCCTCTTGCGAGGAATTGACAAATTCTCCAAGAGTATCTCTTGTCATGGAAAGTGCTGCTCATTAGCCGTTCGTAATTGGCAGAAAACTGTAGGTCCCCTCCGTTCCTGGTAACACGCACACAGGAATGGTTGAGAGTTGTAAGTCACTAGGTCCTGATTCACTCCGAGCTGTTGCACCACCATATTTAATTTAATATGAAAAACATACTTGTTTTGTATAATGTTTTTGTAAAATAACTAAAAATAGAAAATAGTGCAATATCTGAATTGGATTAATAATAGATTATTTTTAAAACACAAAAATTAGTATTGTAGTTTGCAGAATGAAACGGAATTACTTCTACAGAAATGATGTTTGTCCTCATGTGGGATCAAGGTCAATTATTAAATTAAGGGTGCTAATTGATAACTGTAATTTTTGTAAACTCATTACTTTCTGGATTTTGTCTATTATTTTGCCTCAAAATCTGACATTTTTTCGATTTTATTAAATCCAGCTTGCTAAGTTAAATAATGCTTTCTCGAGTCGGGTAATGCTTTATTTGAGAACAAAAAGGATGTTGAGACGATGCGACGAATTCCGTTATCTGCTTCTATTAGCACCAGAAATACACACGTTTTGACAAAAAAAAATCGTTGTGATGTGAAGCGGCATTTAAATAATGCAAGCTATTACGCCTTGACTATGGATGAATTGAGGAGATATTGGCTCTTTTGCCTCTATTTGGAAGAACCCGAGGATAAGACATGATCAAAGCAGTGATGGATTATTTTGATAAAGATGAGTTAGAATTAAAAAAGCTTGTATCGGTAACTACTGACGGTGCGCCAGCAATGGTTGGGAGTAAAAAAGGACTATTTCACCTGTTGAGTAGCAATGCAAGATGTAATGAAAATTTGATTTCCTACCACTCTATTATTCACCAAACAATGATTTGCTTGCAAACTCAATCATAATTTTGAGCGTATTATGCAAGAAGTGATGAAAATAGTAAATTTTCTTCGTGCGAAGTGACATCTTGAATTTAAATCATTTCTTGAAGAAGTTGATGAACAATATAACGATGTACTGTTGCATGATAATGTGAGATGGTTAAGTAAAGGATGCGTTTTAGAATGATTCTTCAGCATTTTAGAACGCTGGAAAACATATATTTTCAAGATTGATCAGACTTCAACAAACGCCTACTTAAGTTTTCTAAACAAAAAAGAAAGTGTAGCTGCTATTGCATTCTTGACGGATATTTTTGAACATATCAATGACTTGAACCTTAAATTTCAAGGCAAGGGAAAGCTTGTATGGGAGCTCATGTCAGAAGTAAAAAGTTTTTCGCGAAAAATCGATCTCTTTATTAATGATCTTGATAATGCATGATTACACTTCCCCAATTTAAATAAAATGGTCAGCAGTGGCAACGAGATTGACGTAGGCTAATAAAAGACGTTCATCGCGGGTCTTAAATCGGAGTTTAAAAATCTTAAGAAAATTGAGAATGTTGTAGAAATCCTCAGCAGAATTTACTCTTTGCATCCTGATGGTGAATGGAGTAATGAAGCGGCAATTGTTTTCGGGAGTGATAAAGCTACTCTGCGAACGGAAATGATCGATTTCCAAGAAAACACAGTTTTAAGACACAAACATGAAACATGTGGAAGTTTCCAGTGAAGAGTTCTAGATAAAATTTGAAACTGCTTACTTTGTTTGGGTCAACATGTGTGAAGATGTCGCCCCAATCGTTCGTCTTCATGAGAGTACTATAAGTTTTATATAAAAAGATATTACTAAGTCTATCACAATCTGAACGTCTATTAATGCTATTTTTGGTGTTTCTCATATGTAACATATCTAGTAACATTATTTTATTGTTATTTTGTTTTAATTGTAAAATTGTTACGTTTTTGAATTGTATAAATTTGTTCTACCAGAAAAATTCATCCCGTATGTGCTTGAAGTAATATATGAAACCTGGTAGAATTCTTCCCATGTGCGCTGGCACACTGGATTGCTCTTTGACGTTTTGCTAGGGCACCGTGGCAAATCTGATCAGTAAAGAAACTTTAGGTGGGTTTTATTATCTACCGATGTATATGGATCTTGATCTGGTTTATTTGTTAACACGCATTACAAAAACAATTGGATCTATATCAAAGATTCAAAAATTAGTTCTTACTCTGGCGGGTAGATGACTTTTTATGGTACGGTAGTATAAACTACAGTGGAAAGAAAAAATACAAGAAACATTTGAAAATCAGCAAAAGATGGATGAGCATACAACACAGCTGTCACTATGATCCGTATCGTTTTATTTTCAAGGGTTAATCTATATGGATCATTGGTGATAATAAAACGCGGCTAATCTATATCGATCATAAGCATTAGTAAAACGCGGCTTTTGTCTATGAATGCATTTTTAAATAGAACACAAGCCATTTTTCATAAGCAGATATGATAAATATAGATAAAAAAACATGTCAAAAATTAGTTTGTACTCTGACGAATAGGTGGCTTTTAAGGCAAATGATTTTATTTATAAATTTGTCCATATAGATCACCAAAAACATGCATTACAAAAACTTGGAAATCACATTCAATTCGTTAATGGATTGAGAATGAGATTATTTTTTCGAATACATTATTTTGCAAAATAAACTGCATAAATATTATTTAAGATAGCAAAAAAGGGATTGAATGTGTTTTTATTATCATTACAACTTAATGAATTAAAGAATTTTTTTTTACCGCGTACCTTTATCTAATGTTCAGGGGTTGGTAAATTTTATTAAACAAATCCTACTCCAAGCAACAATCAGTTATTACAAATTTGAATACAACCTTGAACTAGCTTTGTTAATTATACCCCGTTTGCACTTGCAGTGTAAATTTTTCTTCACAATTTGTTGCCAGCATTATTTCGTGTTTCACCCTTTTAATCAGGTGGGCGGAAACTAAAGAACTACATATATTTACACATTTAGAAGAGGGTATAATTTAACACCAATTAAAATAGATGTCATGTTTTTATATATAAAGACATGTTTACGTTAGTAAATGATATAGTAACAACATGTCAACGTTTATTATACTGACACTCTTGATCTCATTAGAAGTACGGTCGGGTCTGGCTGCTTCAATTCCTTCACGCATCGTTAATGGCACAGATGCTGAAATTGATGACTTTCCATATATTGTTTCGCTTCGAAGCTCCAGGAAGGGTTCCCATCGATGTGGAGCATCAATTTTGAATCCTATGTGGGTCCTTACTGCCGGGCATTGTGTTTCAAGGGCAACACCCGCTAGGATCAACATTCAATATGGTGTAACGATGATCAATGCAACCGGTCCTAATATCGTAAATGTTTCGAAAATCATTGTGCATCCTGGATATTTTCCACCAAATCGATTTATACACGATATTGCACTATTGAGGCTTGTAGAGCCTGTTAAGCTTGGAGAGCATGTCCAAACAGTAAGGCTCCCGAAAATGATGCAAATTACTGAAGGCAATACTGCTGCCACTTTGATTGGATGGGGACTCAATGCGGTAAGAGAAAGTTTAGTTGAAAAATGAACTAACCAATTGTTTTTTTGTTTTTTTTTTTTTGTTGCTCAGTCTGGCGGAGACTTGCAAGTACATTTGAAAAAAGTTGAGTTGAAAGTTTTTTCGAAAAAAGAATGCAGTGAACGTCATCATCAGATGACACATATGACAAATATTTGTGCCGGTGTAGAAGAAGGTGGCAAGGGTCAGTGCAGTGGGGACTCGGGAGGCCCACTTATCGTGAATAACACACAAATCGGAATAGTTTCTTGGAGTAGAAAACCATGCACCATTGCTCCTTACCCAGGAGTTTTTACGGAAGTTTCCAATTATATCGATTGGATTATGAACACTATAGAAGATGACTTGAATAAATCGGATTGGTGTTAAGTACGTTTTGATCCGAAAGCATATTGGATTTCTTTGTTTTTATTTAGCAGACAAAATTATTTTAATAGCTTAATTTACAAAATAAAAATAAAAAAAATAAAGGCCAACTACTTGGAGAGTTCCTAAGCCTACTAACGAGAGAACGATATTTTAAGCCGGAGAACTTTTTCTGGGGTAGGGCCCGTGTTGTTTTAGTTAGCAAAATCCGTTCAGCTTCTTAACGTATCGCAGTATTAGGCGACCAGTGGGATTCCGGACTATTTCGCGTTCTTCAGGAGTCATTCCATTCTAATTCTGTTTGTTTCAAAATTTTCGTGTAAGACATTGACACCGAATATTTACACATCTTTGTTTCGACATTTCACTTTTTTTAATACCAACTGTCAAAATTTGTATTAAATGCTTAAGTTAAAAATTTAGTTGTGGTCATATTACTTTTCAAAATAAATTTTAAACAGTTATAGGTATAAAATTTTATACATAAGAAGAAAAATTAACAAAATATGAAGATTTAATTTTCCTTCCTTATCTCAATTGTTCCAAATTTAAATTGAAATTTCTTTTGATAACATGTCGTCAGTCATTTTCAATTTCTTTCTAAAGAACTCATCAGTTTTCTTTTTCACTTTTGATTAGGCTCTGAATATTTCAAAAGGTGTGTTTGTTTAGTTCATCTCTGAATTTCAAAAAGTTTTCGACCGTTTTTATATAAAACTTGTGATTTAAAGTAAAAAAAGTTCACAAAAAATGTATGTGAAAACGTGTGCTTCCATGTAGGTTTTTCTCCAAAACTAATATTGTTGTTGTCTTCTGACATTTGTCAATTTAAATGTCCAGCAATGAAATGCGCACCCAAACAAATTCCTATTTGTCATTGAGCCTGCACACACGGGATGAATTCCGCCGGTAAAACTCAGTTTTTAAGAGAGGGAAGCGATGAGTGCTGAATGAAACGGAGTATATTCTAATATTGTAAGAAAACATGAACAAAGTGGAAAACTTATAGACACACAACTTTCTAAATTTTGAGTTCTGCTAGAATTACTAGCCAATTGAAGAGAATAAGTCATACTGTGGGCGCTTGAATTAAAGTATGGAACCGGTTTTTTACCCGAACAATTCATCCCGTGTAGAAAAGATCATTGTATGGTTGTTCTTTAAGTACCAAATAAATGCCTTTTGTCATTTTTTTAAAAGTTTCTTTCTTCATTTTAATGCAATTAAGGGAGGTAAGAGAACGGACGAAATATTTAACTTTCTTCAAATGGGTGCATTCAGCACTGTTGGGAAATAGAAGGATTTCTCAGTCATGATGAGCTCATGCAGTTATCTCTTAACAGATGTTGTCTAATTAAAAACGCACTCGAGTTTTTAAAATAATTTCTTAAGCTTGGATGCAAGGTTCTATGCAGGAGTTTAAACTGTTGACTTTGCTGTTGCAATAATTGTTTCAGCAAACCTCCCAATAACGAGTAATTTTAAAAAATCATCTAACGAAAGACTACCAATAAATCAAACGATATAACTTTAAAATGCTATTAAACCTAATGGACCCAAAATACAAGCCAAACATTGTTGTCGTATTGCAAGTCATTCAATGCACTCTTTAAACAGTTAAAACACTCGAAACTAACCAAACATGTTGTCTTGCACCTAATAGCATTTAGCTATAGTATAGATAAATGTCAAAACAACGTTCATTAGCTTAGCAATGCTAATCTATCGTTGTAATGCGATGAGAGTATGCTTTTGCACGACCTCTAATACTGGTTTGCGGATAGATTATACAAGTTGTGTTTTATTTTTAAAACAACCAAACCAACTTAAAGGTATATATTTCCAGATCTTAAGACATTCATTATTATAACTTACTTTAACTTTTATACCTGGCAGCTTTAAAAATGTGAGAAAAAAGGCTGAATTAATTCAAAAATATGTCACGTTTTTTGGGGGTTTCGATTTATTGATGCGGGAATAAATCATAAATTTTATAACTTTTTATTCAAAATATGTCTCGAAAGATATCGATTCTTCACTGGCATGCAAAATATTTCTGAACACATTGTTTACAAGGCAATTTGGCATCTTTGTTTTTTTTTTATTCGCAAGTTGCTTAAGCAAATCAAAGTAAATTTGTTTCAAACACAACATTTTTTTCGAGGTCGACTACCTGTTGAGTATGGAAAAGCTTGAACTTCAACAACAACAACAAAATATGGAACCCAATGGATTACTTAAGCATCTTAGAGAATATTATATACTCACGGTGGCGTCCACTAGATACCACTTAAACCCACCTGCTCGAGTGATTACAACTTCAGATTTTTGTTTGTATCGCTTAGGGCTACGACAAAAAAAAAAGTGTGTTATGTTTGAATTTTGCGAAAGTGGCACGTCAAAATAAATGAATGTCATTTATGCGGAATAAAACAAATTAAATGTCATTAAGTTTAAAGTGAAATTTGGGGCGCAGCTTTTTTATGAATTTGATTGTTTACGGGATGTGAGCCATTTCCCTTCACTCAATCTGATAGACGTCAACTACTTAGTAACGACAGACGTAACTTATCAAGTCAAACCGAAACGGACAGGTGATATCTTATATGTCAAAGCCATATTTGGCTTCAGTATTTTGACAGATTCAATAAAATATGCAGCCAAACTTATCAAAGTCTGACAGTTTTGATGAATAAGTTAACTGTTTTCATGTTTTCGATTGAATTACATATAACATTGAATTGGGAAGCAAAGCATTGTGGGTCATGCTTAATGAAGTTTAAATTTATATTTAAATTCAAGATGACTTTACTGTAGTTTTGGAGCCGTTGGTGGTCTCTTCAATGAAGTGTTGCGCGATATGCAAATATCAATTATGTCCAATGAAATTCATGTAACTACACAGACAAAAGTAAATTTAAAATCGTTTTTACAAGAGATGATTCGTTACTACGTATCTAGGTATCAAGAGCAAGTTTTGGATTCGTAAGAAAAAGGAACTCAAGATCTTATATTTATCGTCTGCTTTAAAGTTTTTTTTTCTCTATGTTAGATTTGAAAATCGATAAAATATTTGTTTCAAACATCAATTTTGTTTAATAAACTTTGAATGGTACGCAAAGCAAAAATATCTATGGACAAAATTAGGACATGTTGTCAATGTCAAAAATATTTGTGTTTATCAATTTGGCATCTCCAATCAACAAATTGAGAATCACGGTTTTAAGTTGACAGAATCCAGGTGGGCCTGTTTACACGGTATAATATATTTTATAGGAACAAATTAATGTGTATTAGTTTTCCACTCAAACAATTGTAGAATTTCTTATTCCGTTTCATTCCGCTTCTCACTCCTAAAAATTGAGTTTTTTGCCGGCAGAAAAGAATTATACTTTTGAAAAACATATTTTCAAATTGACAATATAAAAGAGAACAAATCTTTTCGCACAAAGATCAAATTCCATTTCGAATGAAAATTAAAATTTCTTATGTCAGTATATCAAATAACTTGTGAATTGTGTTCGTTAATGCGAGGAAGTGGATTATGGCGATTTATACGTTAAAGTGGTTGAATGCGTATGTTAATTTTTAAATTTTTAATTTTTGAAATGTTTACAAATTTTCATGGAAAATAAAAATGCATAAAAAACACACGTCATATTTTAATATGCTCGATAAATTTATGTTTTATTTCATTGGTAATTTGTTATGTTCGATTTGAAATCTGATCGATAATATGTCCTTGAACTGATGTTTAATATGTATATGGGTGATTCTACAAACAATGGAATAAAATGATACACATTTCGGCACGACATTTTTGAATGCCAAAAGTTCTAGTTGAACATTAGAACGTCTCTTTACGTTGTGGAAATCGGCCAGTTAAAAAAATAAAAAATGACGATTTTAACGACATTTTTTGAAAAAAAGATGTTCAGGGGACTGAGTTTTTTTTAAGAAGACTGAGTAAATCTTTATTTTTTTCATTTTTTTTCTTAAATATGACTTAGGTATACATTAAAATAAATAAATTAAATTTAATTAGTCTTCATAAACATACAAATTCATGGTTGATAAATATTATTTAGCATTTTATTAAGAAAATATAATATATTATAATTAAATATTTTTTTCAATTTAGAATCAATTTAAAATAAATTATATTATTTTTAAAAATATTCGCAATGAAGTTCGAAGTTTAATATAACCAAAAATTTCTCAGGTTTCTGAATAAAATATCATTTTTTCATTTATTAGCCAGGGGACTGAGGTTTTTAATGGTTTTTGCGCAAAAAATATTTTAAGGCTTAACTTAAAAAAAACAAAAAATAAAATATATAATATTATAGTTTTATTAAACCTATACTATACCGCTAACAAAGGTGCCTACTTACATACAAATTTGTTTCGCAAAAACTCGCCAGAGGACTGATGAACTAAACGGACAATCCACGACTTCTGGCACAAATGTCTTTTTCACAATACTAACATAAGAAACAGGATCGAGTTGCGCCACGATTTTATTGTAAGGAGACTTAGTACTTCAAATTGCCAGTGCTGGAAATTCGATCGATATCCTAATTATTGATATTTTTGACTGTTTCAATGTTCCAGGGGACTGATATTGTAAGAAGTGTTGGCTGTAAGTGCGTATTGCACCCTATGATAATTTACATATCCAATACTAATTACATCTCTGTTCTATCTTAGTATATAAGAACCTATGTATTACCTTTAAAGTATTGATTAAGATCAGTTAATAAAGACAACTCAAAGTGATCGCCTCATCTTATTTCATCATTATACTACAGATATGAAAATTTAATTAAGTTTTTTTTGTAATAAAATCAATTACTAAAAAATATTTATCTAACTCGTAGCAGAGATGTATTATCTGGCGTAACTTCGGTGGAATTCATCTTAGTATGAGATCTGAAATAAGAGAACGGTAATAATTTTTCGTTGCGAAAACGCACTGGGGACACGTCAGGGGACTGAGAATCAGACACTTTGAAGAATTTTTTGAGCAAAATAAAATAAGGTCACCCTAATAATATTATTAGGCCAGGTAGATATCAATCAGATTTAATTTTATAAAAAAAAATCAGATTAAATAATTGAACGGATTTTAAAATATTTCTTGGGCCGCCGAAAATTCCATCGTTTGTAGAATCACCCATATATTTAAAAATCTTTTATTTGTAATGATTTTGAATTATCAGTATTTACTCTCGAAAATAGACAAATAATACTCGTAAATGTCAGTTTCATCAAAGTAAAGACTTTGAGAGGTGAGAGGGAAATATATCGTTAGATTGCAAAAAAAACTCTTTCGATATTATTGTTTACGAGTCTTTTCTTTTTTAGTGATCTACATACCCAAAGTCGGTAAAAGTTCTTAAGTAAGCCCGAAAGATCTCAAACCTATTAGTATACGAGTATCATTATTTCTTTGAAAAATTCTTGAAAGCTTGATTGATATCCATTTATGTGCAAGAATCGATGCGAGACTTCTTATACAACGGCTCAACATGATTATTACAAGGGAAGATTGGTAAATACTGATTTACACTGGGTAGTACGAACTATTGTCTATTCCCTCCAACGTAAAGAGTACACTACGGTTGTTTTTTTTAGATATAGAAGGTGCTTTTAACAACGTCGCATTACACTGTCATATATGAAGGTACAAAATTCCCCATGTAGATCCCCCTTCTATTAAAGGTATACCACTAGCTTTTTCAGACGAAGCAAAATACTTGGGTATTATTTTTAGATAAAAAACTAAGCTGGAAACCTAATACATATATATACAAGAACGAGTCAAAAAGACCACAGAGGCACTCTTCTCATGTAAATATGTTATTGGGAAAAAATGGGGCCTTCAACTCCGCATAACTCACAGGATTTATACTTCAGTAATTAGACCGATCTTCACTTATAATGTAGCAGTATGATGGACCGTTTTCGAATAGGCTGAAAATCCTGACAAGCTAAGCAAAGTCTAACGATCATCTTGCCTGTGCATAAGCGGAACGCTACGAACGACCACCTCTGTTCTATTCCATCTACCGCCCCTCGATATTTTCAGCAAAACAAACGGCAGCGACACGCCTAAAAGCTTCTTCACAAGGACCTATAACGAAATTGGCCATTCTATCATTCGGATCACATTCTAGTCACATCGATTAAGCTATCCTAAAACTACATTTTGGCAAAAACTTTCGAGTCACCATTCCTTCAACATCTTTCTGGGAGGATATGAATTTCTTGGAAGATGATTCTATCCATTTTCACACCGACGACGCACGGATCGAATACTGATGAGGGGATTGGTGGGAGAGTGTACTCAGATAGACTAAAATTATGTCTCTCTTTCCGTATTCTTAATCATTGTATTGTGTTCCAGGCGGACCTTTTAGCGATTAAAGAAGTCCTTTCTTGGCCTATGGAAAACGTATTATCAACTACTGATATCCGCATTTTCTAGGATAATCAAACGGCGAATAAATCTATGGACTCAATCCCCACTAACTCCATAACAGCCCTCAACTTCCGTTCACCTCTTATGGAGATGGCGCAGCAGGCATATAGACATTCCAGGGAACTGTAAGGCTGACTCGCCAAAAGCCAACACATTACCTACCATATATTGCCTGATAAGGATAATATACTCGTAGGTATACCACCTCTACATCTAAGCTTATGCTGATGCAAGATGCTATCGAGAGGACAAACTTTAGATGGAATAATAAAACCACATGTCTGATGACAAAACAGATCTGTCCAATGCTTGATTTAAAACGTTCCAAGTGTTTGATATGCTTAAGCAGATTGCATATCAGCTCCGCAATTGGTGTCATAACTGGACACTGTCTTACAAACATGCAACGAGAATTTGCATTTGAATAAACAATTTTTGCTGAAGCTGTATGGACGAGGAAGAGCTAGAATCAGTTCCTCATCTTCTATGTACATGCCCTGCTTTATACCAAAGACATAGGTCACATCTTAGAGAGTTTAACTTAGAGAAACCTAGTGATCTAATTAATATAGACATTTATAGTCTCTTCCAATTCATAAGGAGCTCCAAATGGTTCAACGAGTAGGGTATCACAATGGGCCAACCCTCGTCTAAGTGTCTCAAGTGCGACGCTGGCAGCCACTTCAACCTAATCTTAACTAGTGATCTATTAGCGTTCAATTGGTATTCTTACTGACTGAGGTAGCTATAAACTTCAAAAGAAACTCGCTTATTTGTTGGAAAAATCAACAAATTGCAGAATAATAGTCCATTGTTTAAAACGTGCATAAATTAGATGGGGTTGAAAACTTAGGAAAGTAACCCTGAGTTTAAGTAAACCGTGAATTAACAAAATGGGCTTTAGACTCAGTTTCATTGGGGTTTGAAATACATATACTTAACTCACGCATTTTCAAATAATTAACAGATAATCGTTTATTTACACGCCTAAAACAAAATTCACATTCAATCAACCTAATCTTTCATATTGCTCAACCTTTCTTTTCGAAATGTTTTGCAAACAATAATACACAACACTGTTTGTTTCCAAAATTGACAATTAGTAATAACAATAATGGATGACTAATCGAGCATATTGACAGGCCGAGTTAACTGAAATGTTTGGCGGCTAACCATGGCAATTCCACCCTGAATATAAATAAGCAAAAAATTAGAGTCATAACTTTAACTACAAAAACAATAAGTTCCCACCAAGCAAAACGAAAAAAAAAAACAACGAAAGGCACTTCCTTATTTATTTTGATTATCTTGATACATTTTGTCAAAAATGCGACTTCGTGCAATCATTTACACCACAACGATGTGTGATATTGACATTGGGAGGGTGGTGATTGATTATAATGTGTATACACTGCTTTGATTTTATCGACGACAAGTTGCTGAGTGTTTTTTTTTTTTTTAAGTCTACAATAGCGCACCGGCTTAACATAGTTTACATAATCGTTGCAAGCCTTTATTTACAGGTTTGTTTTGTTTTTCTTCAAAATGACAGTTTGATTTTTTGTTTGTTTATTTTTTATTGCGATTTAAAAGTCACATAACAATCGGAGACAAAAAACGTAGCCACAATAATATTTAATGGTTAATGGGTTTGGGACTGACAGGGCGGAGACAAAATTATACTCCTCGCCACCTCGTAACGACTCCTTTCAGTCAATTAAAATTCAAGGAACGCAAACGTCAGTTCATAAATTTAGAGAAATTTTTCATCTGAATTTTTTTTTCGAAAAATACTTTATTGTAAGTCTGGATTCGATTTGCAAACAAACAATCAAATTTTGATTATATAAATCCGTTAATCGGTGGGTTCAACGAAAGTCATTTTTGAAGCTGTCAATGTCAATTGGAATTAATATATTATTGACGTTTTAATAAGAATCTTCAAAATACATATGTATGTAAGATGAAGAAAAAGACTTGTTCGGTCATACAATTAAAATTGAATAAATAAGAAAATTTTTTTTTGCAAGGAAAAGTTGAGAAATATTGAAAGATTTCAGGGCCACAATAATATGAACAGGAAAAATCTCTTTATAGAATAAAAAGAACCTGTCCATTGGTATTTTTTTAATTGATATATGTGAAAGTTTGACATAACTTAGACCTGTCAATGTTAAATTATTATAAAGCCATCTCTTAATAACCGCATCATTTTTTTAAACCCATCAATAACAAATTTTTAATAACTTATTAATAAATACTGCCATTCAGCTAAACCGATATGACATTTTAAGTATTCTCGAGACAACAAATTAATAAACAAAAATAAATTGCTTACTAGCGGTGAAGAATGTTAAATGTCAATTGACACTTAATGGGATATTAACTCGCAAACAACCTATACCTTAAGGGTAATCAAATTTTGCAAATAAATAATTTTTCAATTTATATTCCATCTTAAATTGAAACGTGGACAGCAAGTTGAAATCAAATAAAAAAAAAAGAAACAAATAGTAATCAATTGACTTCTGATAGACAATGCGGCACCTGCTCGGCTGACTACATATTTCTTCTACCTGATGGGGTATGTATAATTAAAAACACTCTTTTTTCACTGTCGATCAATGTCTTGGATTTTTATTGACTTGCAATTTGTTAGGTGATTTATTACAATTTTGCATTATATTGGGTGATTTTGTATATGAGAAAAAAAAAATAATAATATTGTTTTAATGGCTTATTAAAAAATGTGGTTAAACTACATCGCATGGGACAATTTACATACTTGATTTACTATTCGGAATAAAGCAATTCCGGATGTGGGTATTTTTGCAAAATAAAAAACCGCTCATTAATTTATTCGAAGCAAAATAAAAAAAAAAAAAAAAAAAAAAAAAAAACGATAAAAATGTGATTTAATACATGTTTCTACTAAAGGCATCTTTAAAATATCAATTGATAAATAAGATAAGATATTAATGTTATAAATAAGAAATTAAAAAAAAATATTCGTTTCAATTTTCCCCATAGTTACAGATGAGTTTTAGAACTCAAATGCGGTTAAAAAATCTCGCTAGAATACAAGCATTTTGGCAGAAATAAGCTGACGTTGGGTTTACAACACTGACACACTGTCACAATTTCTGTTACGTAATTGTTGAAACACGAAGGCAAATAATGTTGGCAGCTCATTCTTTCATGAATTTTGTCACACAATTTGGAATAAAAATTAAACGTCAGTTGGACCCGTCAATTTTGTTTAATGATAAAAATACTGGCAGATTTTAGATGGCAAGAAAATCAAAGAACTTATGACAAATTTTCATTTGTTTAAATAAAACATAAGCTGATTCTGATGTCAGCGTAAGACTTTTCATGGGACAACTAGATGACATGAGCTAGAGAAGGTTAAGAAACTTTTTGAAGGATACAGATCCAGAATCCGGTTGAAGAAAGAGTAGAGAATGAGGTGAGGATGAAACAAACATTTTCTAGCTCTCTAAAATATCCCGGCGAAATCTCCATACACAAATCCGCAACTTTTCCAAAAAGGAAATTAGGACAAATTGCAATACAATTGACACACAGGTCATAACACAATGGATCTATTTGATGACAAACTGCACTTTTGATATTTGTTTTATCTCTTGGTTTAAGCAGTTCTATTATTAGTAAACATTTATTTTAATTGTCCTCTACGATTTTTATTCATTTAAAAATGCCTCATCTCTCTGCTTTATTAATTCAGATCAATCTATAACAAACTACGAATACAAAATACTCAAACGATAAGAAAATAGGAATAAATAATATACCATAAATAGCAGTGTTTTTTTTTGCAGGTCCATATGGAATTGTAAAAAGAAAACGTTGGAAGCACTGTGCATGCTATGGCATATGTCAGCTGTATTGAGAATATACTCTGTCCAACAAAAATTGTCAGTACAGGGAAGATAGGACGTCTGTCTCTCATTCTGATTGCATTGCCATGCATAAGTGTGTCGCCTTTTAAAGCTCTCACAGGGATTCCGTAGTTTAAATTATAAATCGCCGCAAATGAAAGTAAAAAACGCGTAGGGCTACCGTCTGCCGATTCAAAACGACTGAAAACAATATTCAATTTACCTTTTCCCACAACGCCAGGCTGTAATATAATAGGCGCGTTTTTTTTTAAGTTGAAAAGCAATACGACAACACTCAATATACTCTTCTTCTTAAAATGTGTTCTCAAAAGCTTCAAATCCCAAAAGCTCCTTAATAAAACCACTGAAAAAGCTCTTTGCTTACAATTGAGAATGATAATGGTAACTCTGTTTTGATGTAGATAAAAAGCGCACGATCGTATTGAGTGACACTTGACACCAGGGATGGAAAATTCGGTACAATTGTACCTTAATAAAACCACTGAAAAAGCTCTTTGCTTACAATTGAGAATGATAATGGTAACTCTGTTTTGATGTAGATAAAAAGCGCACGATCGTATTGAGTGACACTTGACACCAGGGATGGAAAATTCGGTACAATTGTACCGAATTCGATACAATTGAGTTTGTGCAAGTACAAAAGTACAATTCGTCTCAATTCAGTACAATTTCAAAATATTTCACAAAAAATAAATAAAAAGCACATAAAAGGAAATTGAAAGTTGAATTGAATACATCATCCTGGACTGAATGCATTTATTTTCATACCAGAACAATAACTCTCAGCTGTAAGCCCTTATTACTCTTAATTACAGTTTTCTTTTTACTTCTTAATGGCGTCTTGCTTTTCTGGCTCTTTATCGATCAGCTTTTTTTCAGACATCGCATCGTTTTTATTACTTAACACTAAACTGTAAACTTGTGGATAAAATTGCGGTTTTTCGGCTGTGCATTTTTATGATATTGAATTTGTGAATTTTAGTTTTATATTTCAATTTTTTTGTTTAAGCTGGTGCCGCAAAAATGGACAAGTAAAAAATTTGGTTTGGTCATTACAATACAATTCAATAGTTATGCACTTTTAAAATGAAGGTAGTGGCGCAAAATTTTAAACAGCCTATTATTAAGGTATTAGTATGAGACTACTTAACAATTTGCTAACTTTAAAGTAGCTTACTAACTCATTCTTAATTTTAAACATTTTCTAACTAGTATCGTACTAAAGCAATTTTCTTAATAAATTGCTTCTGAACACACCTAAAACAATGACAGCTCTTGAGAAAAAAATCAAGTAAACAGACGTTTTGTGGCTTTAGCAAATAGCTTGATACTAAAAAAATAAAATAGGTATTCGGTGGTTTTAACTTTAATAAAAGGGTAGAGAAAGTATGACGCTATATTATTAAAATTTACAAAATTGTCATTTTAACTTAATTTCATACTAAAACAGCTTTAACATCGTAATAATTCAACTAAAATTTTGCGCCAGTATTTTTTTCTGTGGAGCTATTTATATTTATTTATATTTTTTTATAAGAAGACAACCTGATCATTTCTGTTTTGATTTTTTTTTAAATAAAATACTTTGGAAAACTTTTAAATAGTTGAATTATTAATTTTTTTTTTCATACAAAATTCGTTTTCGGTACAATTGACATCATTTCAGTACAATTTTATTCCAGATTTCAGTACAATTGATAAATTTCATTTTCCATCCCTGCTTGACACTCTTGTCTTGATCTCGACAGTATCTCATCAGCAGTGGGATACGACGGTCGTGTTGGGGTGCACAACTTTTTGCAAAGAATTACAACAACTATTCCTTAAGAAAAGTCAGTGGCTTGCTCTTTTTTTAGTGGCATTTTTCCTAACGCATTGTAGTGAGGGTGCATCAGGTGCCACTGCTTTAGAAAAAGCTCTCCCATAAGGCCTGTACTGACAATTTTTGTTGGACAGAGTATAGTGAAGTTAGGGTGTCACGAAACGTCAAAATTTATATCTGCATTTATTTCTTCTACGAAGACAAGAAATAAATAGAAAAAATTATGTCTAAAAATAACAAAAATCGAGACATAAAGGGACTCCACAAGAAATATTGGCTACATGACACATTTCTTGAAATCATTTATTTCAAGTGGAGGCTCAGTGTAATGTAATGACTTAATTTGAATTTTTGTTTATTAAACTGTAGATCGTACAGACATTTTTTTTATCAACATTCTAAGGGTTGTTTTCGAGAAGAATACGATTTTCAAAAACCATTTTTAACATTTCTATAAGCGCCGTTATTTTAAGATAAGATAAAATAATTTTTCTTTCTGTATTTAGTTTAAAAAAAAACGAGTATGTGGCTTACGAAATATTGAGTTTTAACATAAATTTGAATGACAATCATCTTCTGTTAAGTATTGAAGACGTCTAAATTGGGCCCAAAAGCGGAACTCTTGATAAAAGCAGAAAATATGTATATTACACGAATTGTTGAAATAAAATCGATTTACCTAAACTATTATAAAACTCTTTGCCAGATTATAAAAAAAAAGATTCGATTTTAACGATAAAACCCTAATAGTAAACCAAAACAAACAAAAACTAAGCCCAAGAAATTTAGGTGAAAGTTTAGTAGAACTCAATCCTTTATTTCCAAATCTTGTGCTAAACATTAGCATTGAGGATCGGGATTTGAGTGGAGGGCTCTACTGAACTTTACAGATTTGTCTAGAGAACTTGAACTAGAATGATTCTGGTGTGATGTATTTTCAGCCAGAAATAGTTTGGGAGAAGATCGTTTCCCTAATATAACACAGTAGTGCTACTTGTGAGTGAGTTTTTTCAAACGTAAATTTGATAAAAACAAAAACTAGAAATTCCTTAAATATGACTACTGCAAGTGGTATCTTTTCAGCCAAGTCGTTGTTGGACAGGTACCAGATGCATTGATGGAAACTATATTTAAATTTATTTAAACGATACAAGAAGATTTAAATTTTTAAAATTTGGCCAGACTAATAAATTATTTTGTGCAATTTAAGCATAATTTTACTTATTACTTAAATCTTCTAACGTATGTACATACATACAAATATAAAACTTATTAATAATTTGTATAAGATTTAAATTCAAAGCATATATATGTACATATGTATGTATGTATAAAAAAAATTCAATAATATTATTTTTGTTTGTATAATTCTTTGTTAATTGTGAATTTGATGAAAAAAAAACTTATAATTTTCAAAAAAAAAAAAAATTCGATGAGATAAATATAAATTTGACTATTCTTATTTTTTATAAAAATAAAATAAAAAAAAATATTTTATGAAAAAAAGTTTCATTTTACTGCCGTACTGCTGCGTACTGCTTTTTTTCTCATGAAGTACTGCTTTCTCAAAGAATGAAACGACAGCCCTGTCTGGGACTCTCACGGCACTAGCCAACAACAACAACTGGGGCTTACAAAATGACTACCAAATGCAGCAAGTCACGGAATTGACAATTTCCTAATATTTCATATAATCTATATATTTTCTTTCATACGTCCTAAATGTATATTTATATTATATATGTATAAGTATAGAGCCATCGTTCTCAACTTATTATCTTTCATGTGATATTAGTGTAATCGTATATTTTTCTCACTCATTCAAAATGTATACAAGTAAGCAGTATAGAGCCATCGCTCATAACTGACTATCTTTTTCACTCTCTCACTCCTCTAGTGAACTAACTATATATTCAAATACAAAGAGCGTTCTCGCTCTCATTTTCAAAAAAAAAGACAAGAAATATCAACACTTAATGTAAAAAAGAAAAGATGCGATTGCGCACTGCGCTATATTTTGTTTTTAAGTTAGTATTAGTGTATTAAATTTGTAAATATGTATAGTTAACGAAACTTCCGTTTCACGCAAATGTATAACGCTCTTGAGCACGAGCAGAACAAAACTATATTATTTTATAAAAATTGACATGCCACGAGGCTTAACTCTAAATAAAGTAAGTTTGTTAAAGAAGGCCATACGCTACAGCCACTTTTGTACTTTTGTTAAAGATAAGATGAAACAACTTTGTAAAAAATACCTAAAGACTCAATAAAATTGTCAATCATTCATTAGTTTTTTGCATGAACTGTTATTATTATTACTTTAGGTGTGTTCAGAAGCAATGTATTAAAAACCATAGCCTTAGCACTATACTAGTTAAAAATTTTGAAAATTAAGAAAGAGTTAGTAAACTACTTTAAAGTTAGCAAATTGTATCATACTAATATCATAATACTAGGCTGTTTAAAATTTTGCGCCAATCATTTTTAAACTTTACGTAAAAACCAAATTTGGTTAAATAAAAAAGAAAAACGGATACTCTAACAGAATCTGTTTTTTAAGCATCTTTTCTGACAGATAACGCCTGAAAACTGACTGAAAATATGAGCCTTTTCATATTAGATGGCATTAGCTTCGGCGGCAATATGAAGGAGATGACAGATGAATATTTGTTTTCATTGGAGAAATCAAGCCTTTTCAAGAAGAATGACAAATATACTTTCTATATGCATTTTACTCATGAAACCTGCACTGTACGTTTAATCTCCGCATTAATAAATCATCATTAAAATTAAAGAAACCACAATGTATCCATTACGATCCTACAATTCGTCTCGCATTTAAAACCCAGAAGAACAAAAAATAAACTAACAATTGCTGACCTTCAAAGGATTACCCTATTCGTCGTTGTAAACTTGACCTTCAAAGGCCACACACTCTGCGCAAACAGCGCGAGACAAAGCTGGAATAAATGAGGCTTTGAAAAAAATATACATTAATGTAGATATGTTATATGTACGGCCAATCAATTCCTATTTATGCCTTTACGTGACACAAAATATAATTTATCAAACGCTAGAGAGCGGGTTCAGGCCTCGAAGGCAGTTCCTTATGTCTATTAATACCTTCACAAATCGGTCTGTTGTCGGCTTAAATCCAATCCAGCAACAAAGTATTCTTTGGCTTCAAGTGACGTCTTCTTGTTTTGTAGATTCGCCTCATGCAATAGACAAGACACAATCGTGCTTAATAATAACCATAACAGCAATATCAGACCTCGCCTTCTGAATGCTGAAATGGAAAACAGCTCAGAACTTTAAATATATACTAAGTAACATCAGCATTAAGCATTACTGTCATGTGCCGGATTACCAAAAACAAAAGTTAAGAAAAACCAAACCGCTGACCGTTGTTAGTTATTGTTGTTTTTGTTGTTGAAGTTTCTTATTTTACCTGCTAAATGTTTTAATGTCATAATATATACGGATGGGTTATCTAACTTATCCGCAACATTGTTTTGTTTACTCTCCTGAGGCCTAACCTATACGCCGGAGTAAAGTATTTATATGTGATGAGCTTGCAACTCAATTGTAAAGTGTGAACTACTGAGTTGACCCTAAATATCAGACATCTATGGAGGATAAACTTCTCACCAGTACTGACACTTTGATGATTTTAGTTTTGTTAAAAAAAAAAGTTAAAAAGGGGGAGTTGGAAAATAAAATGGATGACTTGATCATACGTACTTGTCGAGTCTTAAGCGTGACTAGATTTTGAAGATAAAAAGATACTACATGTATTAATAAAATTATATACATACATTCATAGTTAAATTATAGAAAAAAGTCAAAAGTACTTGAGCAAATTAATGACTTCGGTATTTTTTTTTTGTTTATAAACAAAATTGTTTTTAAAATGTTGGAATGTAATATTGTTTTTACTAAACATAAGTATCTTCGTTTAAAATTCGAAGAAAATTGGTTGAGTCATTAACGAGATATCGGGCATAACCAAAAAATTAAAACATTTTTTTGTTTAAATTAAATGCCAAACCCATTGTTCTTTTAGGTATGTTTATTTTCGCCAAAACGTTGAAACACCGTTATGTTTTTAAAAGCTTAAAGATATATAGCATATTTTTGAAGTGGAGCTATTACCTGGCGAGGAGAAAGCTAAAAGTAGAACCTCTTGGATTACTTGAAATCAGTGCTGTGTTTATATTTTGCTTCAAGTGGTAATGCCTCCGACACAAAATTCGGAAAAGTTTCAGTATTTGAAAACTCCTCTTTGAATTTTTGTATGAATTTGATATAATGTTGTATACATACATGTATATGAATTTTGGTTACACCTACAATCCCCAAATCTGCACCTGCCCTTTGGCCTAGTTCTGGATGATCTAGAATAGAAAGTTCAATGTAGTATTCTTTGGGAAATCACATACGTTACTTATATGAAGCAAATTAGTGCACGTTTTTAGACTCTCTCTCAAGGTGCAGTGGACGTGCATACGCAGACGTACAAACAGACGTACCTTGAAGGAAAAGGGCGGCGCAAATTCTTTGTGGCTGCGTTATTCTAAGTTTTTGGCGAGTTAAACAACCTAACTCAGCTCCTTAACGAGCCTACCCGGATTCATGACGTTGCAGGTCAATCCGCGAACAGCTTAGACTGGTTTCCTACCTGTGACCCTGCTATATACACTATTAGTGCATTACCGCCTCAAGGCACATCAGACCGTTGTGTCATATCTGCGAATTTCACGTGTCATACCCTTAAGAGAACTATTTGGCAATATAAGAAGGCCAACTGGGACGGTTTCAATGTTTTTTTTTTTGCAATTTTAACTGGTCACTATGCTTCGTTGACAGTGACATGAACTCCAGTGCAGATATGTTTACAAATTTAATATTTTTCGGAATGGGAAATTCATGAATTGATTTGAATTGTTAAGAGGATATTATCTACTTAGTGAAAATTAAGTTTCCGAAGATTTAAAGCCAACCCCTCTATGGAAATCCGGAATATGTTCATACAATTTAGAAAAACTTGTAATGATCATTTCGACGAGCCAAATTTTTGCATGAAAAATTTAGACAACAAATACTACAATGTCCCAAAGGTAGTTAACATATTTGGTCATTCGTAAAAATTGTAGAAAATACTACTTCGTCTTTGGTTCCTACATTCGTTTTCAATGACACTCCTTATGTCAGCTCACAAAAAAAGCCAACTTGCTTACAGCACAGTTTGTATAGATTAAACTTTGGAGGGTTTAAGTCCCAATATTCTTACAAAAAAAAATGTTTAAATTGTCCGCCATTTTGAAAAAGGCATATATATAGTTTTATAAGAAAAACTATTCTTTAAAACTTTTGCCGACACAAACATTTTTGACACGTAAATGTAGAACAACTATCAAAGATTTTGAATTTAAAATATAAAGTGTAAGTCTAGCTTGAAAAGATATTATTTATTAGTTTCTACAAGATGGCGCTGATAGTCATCCAATTTTGTTTTGAATTATTTTTGTATGGGAGATTATGCAACCAGAAAACGCTTCCTTCACAATATCTGTTTTGTGTGCGGTTACATCATCTTGTTCAAACCACATTTTCACCAAGCCCCGCGCATCCAGTTTTAGCAATAAGAAGTCGTTTATCATGGCCCCTGAGTGTTCGCCAATAATAGTGACCGTATTGCCGATGGCGTCCTCAAAAAAAAATACATCCCAATCACTCCTCCCGAGTGAACGCCGCACCACACAGTGACACAGTAGCTTTAAGTAGCTTTTAATGGCGCTTCATGCGGATTAAGTGGAAATGCGCGTCGTCGCTCATGATAATTTTCGACACAAAATCGTCCTATTAGTTGTTGAGATTGAGGATGGCTTGACGTTTGGTACTGTCCAAATGCGTGGCCCGTCGTCGGGTTGATGTTTCTTCGTTCTCAGCGACATCGGCAGCCACAGCCGCGAAATTCTCGGCCGAACGACCAATCCAGTGGCGGCCCCACGCCCTGCATGATCTGTGGTTTCAATTTGTTCGAGTCGAGTAGCTAAGTGCCCGAAATGTTTGCCCAGTTGGCACGACACTTACAGGAAATCGAAATTCAAGCTGCGCTAACACCACTGACCGTTTATTATTGTTCATCGATACAACAATTTCACGCTCTTGCGGAGTATATCACTACATTGCTTGTCTGTTTATATTCTGCAGCTGTCTAGTTCATAAATGTCAAATATGATTGACGTACGACGCCATTTGTCAAAAAATCCATCTTCCGATAGGGTGATTAATTTTGCGCCAACTTGTAGATCTTTATTGAATGTAAAAGTAAAAATTTCTATTGTAGATCTTCACAGTTCTCGAAAAAACTGACCTAAAGAGTTATAACGCTATAGTCAATATGGCGGGCGACGCAGACTTTTTTTTTCATTAGAACATACCGTTGAAGACTTTCCAACAAATACTCCCTTACCAAGCAAAAACAAATTATTTTTTGTAGATATGAAAAGCTAATTTCGTATTTACACGAAACTAATACTTGTCCTCTGAGAAAGTGATATCTACTCGTATCTTAAATAATTGGCATCACTTATATTCGCTATTTACAAGAAATGAGTACAAAACCAAAAAGGAAAAGAAGGAAGTGTACGTATGGTCTTTGTAGCGTTGGTTATTGCCTCGATCTTGATACGTGTTTAGCATTTAATTTACCTACGTTTTCAATAGTTTTTTTTTTGTTTTTAATTTTTTGCTAAGCCTTTTCTGTGGTATCTTGCCCTTACCACACTATCGGTCGAAATCATCTGCGTCCTCTGGTATTCGCATTCAGAAGAGCTACTTGTACATTATGATGAACTCTATGCAAATTAAGACTCACAAATGATGTGTGTAAAACATTTCAAATCATTACCGTGGTGGTATTTTGTAAACAGTAACTTGTTGATTCTTCTAGTGTGTGTGGTTGGTTAGTGGGCTGTGGTCTTTAAAAAAGATTCTAAACAGCAAAAGATCTTTCTCACTCATCGACCGGTTCACCACGAGAAATTATTATCGGTTTAGTGAAGACTGATTTTATGCCATTTCTATTAGACAAGAAGTAATGTTTGCGAACCTTGTGAAGGTCTTTTTAGTAAACGAGTATAAAAGTTGCATAACTGAGAAGTTGGTTTTATGTTTTCAGCAAATAATAAAAACAAATTGCATAGTTTGAACATGGAGGAAATAGAGTCCAAGTTTATAGTCCAAGTAAATTGCATTTGAGGCATTCTACAAATATTTTTGTCTTGTTTGTTTTCTTAGGTTTAGAAAATAGGTATAAAACTCCTTGGAGTTCTTTGGTTTAGCGTCAAAAACAAAAACGATTGTTTCAATTGAAAAGTCTTCTACGAAGAAAACCGGAAGAGTTTCAAGTCTCAATATGAACAAGGCGTTTGATTTCCGATTCCAAAAAAGGTTTGATGTCCAATTCAAAAGGATATTATTAGTTTGAACTTTCATTTTATCGGAAAGTAGAACAATTGGTTTTATTTTCCGGAACCCTAAATAAAATAAATCAACCTAAACACAGATTCCGATGAATTGACAGATTTTACCATTAGGAATTCGGTGGTAAAAATATGCAAGAATGTCGATAACTTAGTTTAAAAATAGCAGATTACTGAATACGTACACTATCCGCATTTCATATAACTTTTGACGTTTCAAATAGGCACCTAACATTGAATTAGCTTTGGCAACCACGAAGTCTATATGGGACTTGAAACTGAATTTATAGTCAAAGATAACCAATAGATCTTTCTATTCGTTTAACCTAAATAAATAGTGCTATCTATTGAATAATTGAAAGCAATTAGCGAAGAGCTCCTAGAAAAAGATAGAAGTTGACACTTAGAAACATTTAAGGAAAGTTGGCTTGAAGAACACCATTCGGATAAGCACAGAAGGTCACTTTGAAGCAAAAAACAATCCTGAGGAGACTTTATACAGCGACATATTTTTACGTCATCAGCAAACATCAAACAAGAGGAATTATTTAGGAACTCGGGGATATCATTAGCGAGGAGCAAGAACAAAAGGGGTCCCAAGTGACTTCCTTGGGGTACACCGGACGTAACATAATTTAATCCGAACGATGAATGGTTAATAATTTGCTTATTGGGCCATAATTGGACACGTCTTGTTTAGAACCGGATTTATGAATAGGTATGACATAAGCAGGGACGAAGCGTCCATATATTGAGTGGAATGAGTGCTTCCGTTGAACCATTTGAAAAAATCGTACCTAACAAGTAATTAAATTCCAAATTGTATTTATATTTTTATTATATTATTTGTATCTATTAATGAATCTTCATTTACTCTGTATATTACTTTCCAACATCATTATGACAACATTATCATCTTTTACTAAAATTACTAAAGGAAATCAAGATCTCTCTGGTTTACAACTTAAAATGCCACACTGCAAACCAACTGAGAATGCTCAACATCACTCCATTATTTATAATGCTCATGAAAGTTCTTGCTAAAATGCTTAACAGCTATGCATTCCTTATTATTGCCTTCTTAACTCAATTTCAAAATACCCTTCCACTCCAAGTCAACTGAAAATATACCTACAACATCACTCACCAATATTCACAAAATGCTCAAACAACAATGATGCTCAAACAATATAAGAATGCACAACAGCTGGGCATTCCATTATTTCGCATACTTAACTTAAATCTCAACCCAAAGTCAAAATAATTTTGTCTCGTTTCTTGCCTTTTGCCCAATGTTTGAAGAATGAGTTGAGTGAATGCATTACGAGAATTTCCTACAAGAGATAGATAGAAAAACAAAGATGTATCTATTGAGTTGCTTATTGTCTCAAACTGATAATGAGTTTAATTTCATGGACAAAAGGGGTAGAAAAGTTTTATTTTAATACGAGTATAATGTGTGTGCAAATTTAGGTGCAATTCATAACTATCAGAAAACAAACAAATATGAATTTAAAAGGTGGTAGTTTTTTAATTATTTTCGTGGCGATAAATACAATCCACCTGTTTTCTGTTTATTTTTTGTTATTATAAAAAAAGAGTGGTCAAAAATAGTATTGTATTTCTAATATTCATATCTGAGGTTTCTTGACATTCCAGCAGAAATATAACTAAAGGTTATTTTCAATTATGAGAATTTTAAATCAAAAAAAACTTCAAGGAATCTTAAGATTTTTAATATCCCGTAATAATGGCATCTGTAGAGAGGTAGAGAGATCATATTCATATTTTAAGAGAATTAAATATTTTTAGAAATAAATGTGGACAAGAAAGGTTATCTACTCGTATAGCTTAGTTCTCATCAAATCGTACTTAGATAATTTGTCCTTAAAAGAAAAAGGATAGGTAAATCTTTGCGCAAGGGGCATCAAGCTCTTTTTTTTAATTAGACTTTACTGTAATATATTATTTATGCATATTATTTTATGTGTATTATCATTAAGTGGAATTTAAAAGGTTGGATCTCAAAGGTCTTTCAGTTTTGGTTTTATGTTCAGTGCTTCCGCTATCGAAAAAGTCACGCCTCGTGCCTGGACATAAGATACTTTCCAATCGTAAAGAAAAATTCCCGTATCAATTGAACCATTAAACAACAAGGTTAATGGTGTCAAGAGGGCTGCAGTTCCGGGAAAGTAAGAAAAACCAATATTATAGTCTATCCGAAGGATTAACTCATTAAACTCGATGTAGATGCGGATGCTTTGCGGATTGACCACACTTACCGGGAGTAAAATATCAGGGGTTCTATAATCGACATGTTTAGATTCATTTTTTATTTTTCTTATGCATTTTTTAACAAAAATCGCACTTTCGGAAAATAGCAAGGTTGTTTCGCGGATTGATATTGCAGTTCATCCGACAGATTTACTAATTGAATTCGATGCGGGTGCGGATTGACTACACTTTCTGGGAGTAAAATATGCGGGTAGTGAAAGCAAATCTAGTCAAACGCTATTTAAAGTTCATTTAATGCATGTTTTTCACAAACTTATGTTCTCATGTATTTCATAGGTGTAGAACCATATTTGTGATGTGTCGAAATCCTTCATTTTCCTATTGCGCCATACCACGCTGTCACTCATGTTTTTTTCTCTGTTTCGAAAAGAGAAGATGGTGATCCCGGAAAATGAAACAACTTTGATCAATAGTGTGCACATTCGATGACACATCACACCAGATGGGTGTGTTCCTAGCTTTATTCACTATTTATGTTGCTGGCTTATTTAATTTTATTTTAAGGATTTTACTGTAACGAAATAGAGGAATATGAACAAAAAACATTCAAATAGTGGTTATGATATCATACAGTAAAATGATCTCATAATGCATACTCTGTTCGCCATAAAATTCAACCTCTAGATACAAAGAAAGATAAGTCAGGCTTTTTATCACACAGGTCAAACAGCCTCGCCCTGATGAAGATATAACAAAATAACCTTCAAACTATCAACGAGTCCGTTGTTAAAATGATAAACAAACGTAGCTTACTCACTTAAACCACAAAAAAAACTGGTAATTCCCAAAAAAAAGTTTCCAATAGAACACAAAATGTTGATAGAGAGACAGCAACAAAAAAAAATAGGTCAATCAACTTTGACAAATTTGACTTGAAGTTTTCAAGTTCCAGAAATAAAAGGAAATAAAAGGTGTTCCATTAAAAACTCTGTTAAAAACTTCTTAATTTCGATAATGTTCCTTTGGAACTTTTATGATTATTATTATTGGGACGTGTAAAATCTGTGTACATATCAAATGTGAGATACTTTATGATGTCATGTGATAAAATTCCAAATTTGGGAACAGATTTATCGCAGGTTTTTTTCTTAAATTTTGTTGTCCTCTTTTAAATTTTTATTTAAGTGCTATAAGGGCAAGTTATATGAATTGGCAAAAATAAAGAGATTTGACATTTTACAAATGACATTAATCGAATGTAATTTTTTGTTTTCGAATATTTTCATGCAACTTATCGCGTTAACTAGTTAACACTTTATTTAAGTTTGATGATTTTTCGATCAAATACGATTTGTTCATGAAGAATGTTGGTTGCAAATAGCAAAGAATTAATATGGGATTGTGATCACATGAATCCAGTTTTAGTGAAAATTAAATGTTCATTGAACATCTATCCTATTGGAAGTGTCAAACTTTTCGAAAACACCTCAACAATTCCTCAGATAACATTTTCAAAAACTGGAAGCAATCGCTTAAAATATTGTGGAAAATATTTATAATTTGAAGGTAAAATGGATTTACAGAATAAATAAAAAGATTTATAAGAAATAGTTTCAAAGCTTCAAAATATAATTTCCGTTCATTAAAATTTATTCATATAAAGGATTTAATATTTCCTAAGGAAAAGACCAAATCGCATTACGGTGTATCTCTATTAACACAGATTCATTCAGAAAAGACAAGTCAAGTTTTGAAGCAATAATCCTAGTCAGATTAGTTATTTCACCAAGCGAACCTCTAGAAGTGACAGTTAATATGTATTTTCAGGTGTATCAACATTGTTAAAAAGCGCCCTCTATATCTTCGTAAGGAACCATAATAAACACTTTGTGATTGATGAAGTGTACTGCGGCCACTGTGTTAAGATACTTCAAAAGTCTCGTATAAATTGGCTTCTTCTTCTGACATTGTTACCAATCAATCTTTCAAAAGTTTTTCGAGTTTACATGTGAACATTTGCCAATTTTGGTTTCATAACCAACCTTAACTTCTTTCCATAACCGAAGAATGTTGAGTGCATTTAGACAACTATAGAAGTGTCGTACTAGAACTATAAATAACTTAAGTCTTTTGAAGTTTTACAGTCTTGCAGACTTGTACAGTTTGAACCTGTTTACTAGGCTGTACTGTGAAGTACAGAGATTCTTTCTTCAGCCGTACTACGCGAATGTGAAATTCCTTGCCACGCTCTGTCTTTCCTAGTCATTGCAATGTTCAAGAATTCAAAACCAATGTACATCGACACCTCCTTTTTAACCCTTACCTGTTTTCTTAATGCTCACACTGTGTCTCTGGCATATTAAGGGTATACAAAAAAAACCCTTGTGTGCGCCGATTTATTATTAAAAAAAAAAAAAGAAAAAATGTCTGCAACGAAAGTATGTACTCACCAAGACACTCACGAAAAGAGGGTAGCGGAAGTTTTCTTTAGATATAATCAACGTTGGTGTCTACCCTACGTGAGCTGATCTGACATATTTGGATAAGAGATCAGTAAGAATTTTCAGTACTAGACACAGGTTGCTGAAAATGAAATGGTGGCGAATGAACCCAGTATGGGCCAACGGCAGCCATCATATCCCCTTAGTGGGTTACTGGCATCGGATTATCCGGTCTGGTCTGCTGTCCTAAGACAAAACAAGGGCCCTGTCCGCCGGGTATGAAGGTTGTGTCGTCGGGTTATCTTCCCTACCAAATACAATTTAACGGTTATGAGAGAGACAAGAGAAACCTCCGATAATGATTACGCTCAAATGGCAACAAGACCCGGAACGTCAAAGGACAATGATCTGGGAACTGGGAGTATGAACCTAGAAGGTGAGAACGCTTTACTCGCTACTCAAAAGTTTGAATCTATCCTCACGCGGTATAGGAGCTCCCAAAAAAAAGAAATTTTAGAGATTCGGGAGAAGAGTATCGAGCAAAGAGGAGTACAAAGAAGAGAGTTTACGCAGCCTCACAGCTCAAGGGAATCGAAGAGTCTCGCGATAGGAACAACACCCAAACGTTTTATAAGGCAAAGCCAAGCAACTGGCCGCCGGTTTTAAGACCAGAGCGCAGGCTCTTCGAAACAGCGAAAGTAACCTAGTCACTGTACCACAGGGAATTTTAGATAATTTTAAGCAGTATTTCCAGCTGTTAAACGGGCTACATGAGCGTTTAATAAAACGAAAAGACAACTCTCCTTTCAATCAATAATAAACCAGTTTCACCACCCAGTATTGAAGGGGTAAGCTTAGCTATAAATAAGCTTTAGAACAAAAAGGCTTCAGCACTTTACGGCTGTTGAACATCAAGCGAGACTTGTTGGTCTTGACAAGGACAAGACAAAGTATATGCTATCAAAAACCAAACAAACATCTGTCTATCGATTAGGGAAAACCGTCACTATTGATAGAAAAAACTTCAAGGTAGACACCTTAATGGAGATCCCACGAAGAATTACCCTAGGAAACCCCTGCTACTTCGGTTTAGCAAAATAAATGGGTTCAAAACTCCTCACTTATACTACCCGTCCTGCTTTACGGAGCCGAGTGTTGGACTATAAGCAGAAAGGGAGAAATGATAATGGGCTATTTCGAAAGAAAAAATTCTTCGACGGATATTTATTCCTGTGCGAGGAGGGAGAGTGGAGGAGAAAATATAACAGCGAACTCTATTAGCTGTACCCAAATGTGGATACTGTCCAGAAAAAAAACAAATCGACAAGACAACAATGCTCCAGCTAAGTGAGTCTTCTAATCCCACCCTCAGCTTCATGGCGGCAGGGAAGGCCGAACATCTGTCTCAGGCAGAGAACCTACATGGGTTGGGAGCTAGTTAATTAAGTAAGTAAGTATTATTTGACCTAATGGCGTCAGTCCTATTTACAATTAGGAAGCCATCTGTACCTAGTAGGAGGTTGAGAGATTCTGCACATGACTTGCTCCGTGAGCAATCAGCAAGCAGTTAAGCATTTCTGTATCAGTTGAGAGGACTTTCCTCATTCTATATGCTTCGGAGGTTCTAAAGTAAATAAAGTAACCAATTACATGATTATCGCCTCGTAAAAACAACTATTCAAATTATTTGTTTGTGAACACGACCTTGTAATTTTCCGAACTATCACGTTTCTTCAACGCGCACGAACTCACGATGTCTAAACTTACGGCTTTTATTTTACTCACCAATTATTAATTTTAGATTTCTCATACTCAGTTAAACTTTCGACCTCATGTGTGCTGGTATTTGGTACGAACTGTTAACTTGTATTATTTAATTTAAATCATTTCAAACTTTGTAATGTAATGTCATTTTTTATGATCGATTAAATACTCGTATTAATTATTTTGTATAAAAGAAAGTCTTTTTCTAGTAGGCCACCATTGGCTATAGTTTCGTCTATTCTATCAAAGAAGATCTTCCTTATCTTATACGTATAGGATTCCCAATCTGACACATCTATTATTAGATTATTCTGCAACCATTTTTGAGCGGCTGTAGCCATCATTCATCTTTTTCCTTTGATTTTCATTGATTACTGCAAAAGGAAATGGTTAAAGTGGGATCATTGACTTAACAAAACAAGTTCATTTGTGTAAGGAGGAGAACATACAATTTTCACGTTTATACTTTCTGCTTTTAGACAAGTCAGTATATCAAAATGTAAATAGTCGTCAAATGTATAAGATTTCATCGAAATCGTTTGAACGATTCTCAAAATATTTGATATTGTTGAGAAGTAATATTAAAAAATGAAAAGTGGGAACCACCACTAGGTAAACGTCATTGACATAATCTCATGAAATTGATAAATGTCAAAAGTCTCTAGAAAAATATGTGTTAAAATCTAAACAATTTCACATCCAAGCAAATACGTACGACTCGTGTGTTGCATTTTATTTTTTTTAACAACCAGCAGGATCATATATACGAAAATATGTTAAACATTAAACTGAGGAAGGAAAGAACAAGATAATTGACGTGGATACCTCTAAACATCATCTGGGCGGGATCATTATTGAAAGGAATTCAAATTTGAATGGAAGATCTTTTATTTATTGTTGTGCTGTTAAACTTGATGGTATCTCTAGATAGATTCATAACAAAGGCATTAGAGGTTGAGCACGCTTTTTTGTTTTGAACAACAAGTGGGTTTAATTATCCTAACAACAACAAAAAAAAAAAAAAACCACAAGTCAGCCAGGCGACTTGACATGGGTTTTGGGAAGCGACGTTTTACTTTTGTAAAGACTGTGAGCGAAAGATTTGAATGAAGAACATTTTAAAAGAAGATGCTAAACAACAACAGAAATATATTCAAAGAAGAGAGTTGAAATAAGATTCTAATGTAAAAACACTTCTAAGGTATTCGACTTTCGGAAGGAAGACTGAATGGAAAACTTAAGGAGGCAGAGAAAAAAATAGTGTTTTTTTAAATTGTAAGGAATGAAGGCTCAAGAGGACACCAGCATTCAAAATTTTCCTTTTTTTCCTTTTCCAAACAAACATCAACTTCTATTCTAAAGCCCCTTCCACCTGGTAAACATCTGGTTTCTTGTATATTTGTTAGGGTTTCAATCTGGTTCCAAGTCCTTGGAGTTGTACTTAAGGACTTGTCCTCCAGGTTAAAGGTCTTAGTGTCTCGATGAATTCCCGGTCACGTTGCTTTGCATTGTGAGGCAACAACAAGCTTCAGAAAACGTACAGATTAACTGCTGACGAAACAAGAAAACGAAATAAAGTTGACAATGCAATGTTAAATCCCTAAGTAGGTCACGTGCAGACAAATAAAATCAATGGACTGCTGCAAGGCAGATATCACCACAATCTGAAATAAGATAATATAAGTCGAGCAAAGGAAAGATGATGCCCAAATATATGATTTACGAGCTCCTCGCCAAGATATATGATACATTAAATTACTATGACACTACAATTTTTCTAGCAATTTTAAAGCCAAGCTATGAATTGGTACATCTGGAAAGTACTGTTTTCTACTAGCAGAATACAATCTCCAAAAACTGAGCCTGCGGTCGACGTAAAGGGACCACTTCCTCAATGTAGCCAAGATACTGCTAAAAATATGCCAACAAAATTCCAAAGAAGTTTTGACATCAGATAGCTGCAAATGCAAGAAATATCCACGTCGTTTCAACGTTGCCCACCAGAGCAGCTAGTTCTAAAGTGTTGGGGTTCACACGACCACCACAACGAAATTCCTGGTTTGACAATATGCCGGGAAGCACATGGAGGTTCAAGCTCACTGCAAACTTATGAAAACCTGTTTCGAATGGTTTGACTTTTCGAATTTGAAACGTCAAAAATGCTGAACGCAAAAGTTAAGAAAATTGGCCAACTGTGGCTGCAGCTACGTCAAAACAAAATACTCAATCTGCATATAGAGATGAAAACCAGCAGAAGTGTCAATCGAACTGACGTTAGACGTCATATTACTTCTTCATTTACTGCCACAAAGACGGTAAAAAAAAACACAGAAATAATTTATTTCATGAAAGTTGTGGTCTCTTGATTTTCTAATATGAACTATTGCTTGCGGTGGCCTGGGAAGTGGGGTAAACACTTGCAAGAAATTATTTTTTTAAACTTGCAAAGTATGAAGAGATTGGTGTAACATTGACCCAGGAGGCATGTTCTGTAATTCTCACATCGAGTGAGTTTTCGCATAAACGATGCGAATCAAAACAAAAACACTGCCGAATGACACAAAATTCTGTTTCTCACACGCAACTGTTTCTGTAAATTTTTTTCACTCGATCAAGAACAAAATGGAAAAATTATTGGAAGTATTGGAAAAATGTTGGAAAAAAAACTGTTTCTGTAAGTCTGAAGTCGATACAATCTTTCGATTTTTCTGTCAAAATCATTCGACCACTCTGATACAAGTGAGAAGTGAGAACAAGACAATAATAATAAAAATCAAATATGACGGAAAATAAACAAAAGGTAAATAACTTATTTTGTATGATGTTTGATCAGGAAAATTATTATTTTTATCCGTAGAAAATTTTAAAAGGATGTCAAAAGATCAAAAAGAAAAATTGGTAGATTACATGGCAACGCATTTAGAATTCGCGAGAGGCCAATTCGGAGAACCAAATTCAAATATTAAAAACAAGGCTGATTGGGAAACCTTGTCGACAAAACATTAGCTGTGGCTTTTGTGAAGCGGTAAAGTTCACGAAATCTTTCTCCGGGCATTTCAAACGCATTAGTGATATCTCGTCTGTGAATGCGTATCATATTTCTATTGTCACTTTGTTCACTAATTACAAGCACACTATACATTTTACTTGTTTTAAAAATTTGAATTACTGCAAAATAAAAAACTTGAACACTTCAACCTTTTCAATATAAAAGAAAAAATAATTTTTAGTTAAATGTGAAATAAATTGAAGCTGTCAGTTTAAGGGAAATGTAAACATTTCTTCCATTGGAAACTGGAAACTATGGTTTTCGCACATGGGTGATTTCGCATCATGTTATCATTTTCCAATATAGAGAAACGATGAAATTTTTCGTTCCACCTCTAATCGACTGCGAAAATACCCGACCGAGTTACAGAACATGGGTTCAGAGCTTTATACAAAGAATATTTAATGTTTGTCAAAGATTATGCCTTTTTGGATGGAACTTGTTGAAGTGTCATGTAATAATTGGCGGTCGAACAATAATGCTAAGCAAACGACTAGAAAAAATTTGTTCACACTTTTGGTCGTGTCTGCCACCATTTTGACAACGTTCAAACGGTCTGTCTTTTTTGTTTTTTCACTATTACATATTTCGGTTTATATAGTACTAACAAGACGGTAAGGGCTTAACTTTTCTAATTTATTTTATTAAAGTCATTGTCAATTATTGGCCCAGTGTACAGTAAAAGAGATAAGCAGTTTTTTTTCCAACTCCTAAAATGTTTTTTATTAAAATGGGGGCTATCGTGAACAAAATTTCCCTCGGAATTTTCTCCATTTTCGAAAATTGGAAAGGTCAATACTTCTGCACTGTTCATTGTAAGCTGGCGACTGACCTTTTAAATGAGAGCCAAAGTCACTTTTAAACTTAATTCGCAATATCAATAAATTCCAAGGAAAACTTTCGACATTATTCGGGATGACAATTTTGAAAGTTGGGAACAATTCCCAGGGAAATTTTATTCACGATAGGCCCCAATATTACGCCCATTGCTTGACTTTTTATTCGTTGGTTCTTAATAATTAGAATGTTTAAAGATTTTTTTTTAATCAGGGGCCAAATTACCGCATCAGTTATCGAGTAATACGTGACTGAATTATGTGACTTTGGCATTACCGCTTACGTCAACTAGCAATCGATTACTCTTATTTGACGTTTTCATTCGATCACTGATGGGACTCACTCACTCGTTCACTGATGCGGTAATTTGGCCCCAGAACTATGATTTCTGAGACTGAGAAATCGAACAAAGCTACTTTTAGGTTACATAGGTAGACAAATTTTAACCAAACATCACCTAAACACCGTCAGAACGATATCGACGATTGTTGGAAAAGTTGAACTTAATCTTTTCCTTTTGATAAACGACGAAAAACAGTGATGACGACAGAAAATATATCATAAAGCAACCATGTGTTTATTAATAAAAAAAAAGTAACTAAACGGACAACTTCTCTATCCATGTGTTAGGAAGGAGATAATGTTTTTTTTTATTAATAGAGCTCTATCTATAAAGTTAAGCCAATTCTACTTACCCGAAAACATACAAGTGGAACTACATGAACCTCTTACTTACATAACTTCCATGAGATAAAAAAAAAATTGCTTACCACGGCCATCTATTGCTTAAGCCGGGAAGATACCGACATACATAAATGTACCCGCATTAGGTACTTCAACGATCATACCACATTCGATCCATAATAATCTCAGCGCGGATCAAGGGAAACCAACATTTTTGAAATACCGCGGCGACCGTGTCGTCCACGTCGACCAAAGGAATTCCCTTCTTCTACTCACCTCACATCTCCACCAACCCAAGAGGTAAACATATGAGAATATCTTTACTCCAAAAACGCAGATAAAGATATAAAAATTATATACAAACGTTTATGGTTTTCGTTTTTGTGTCCCCATTGATTTGTTATTTTTTCGCTCTCAACAAAAAGGAACACTTTAAGATCTAATTTTAGTCAGTCGAGTTTAAAGCGCGTTATTGACCACAAGTCTTTTTTTTTTGTCTTATACACCAGCACCATAAGCCCAGTTCGAGGTACGGTTACTGCTGTTGTTGTTGTTGCTGCTGCTGCGACTGCCTGCATTCATATCTCGAGCAACACAAAACATAAATGACCATCGCGCGTCGTTTCGTTATACCACGCCAACATTTGCAGATTCCAAAACAAAAATCACAGAAAATTTAACCAAACTTTACGTTAAGAGTAATAGTACTTTTTTTTTGTTAATTTTTTGATACGTGCAACTGGAAAAGTGAAAAGTCTGCGATAAAAGGTGCCAAAGACGCACTTTGGTAAACATGTCATTATCTGCTTTTGAAATTATTGCAGAGTAAGCAAGAGCTTGAACTTCTTACACTTTTCGGGGTCTTTCTTTTGGAGACCGAAAAACACTTTCGCGGTCAATTTTCTTGTTTTCGGTATTTTATTATTATTTTTTTTGTCTACTCCCAATCATCATTCTACTTCATTGAATTATAAAAGATAAATTAAAAAAAAAAATATTATGCAATTAGTTCAGTGAGTTAATTTTACGAGAGTAAAAGAAGAGAGTGAAGAAAAAAAAAAAGACAAACCCCAAAGTCACGACACGGCCAAACGAAATAGAAAGTGTTACACCATTCGAGCAACACGCGTCGCGCAATGGACTTTTCCCAAACAAAAATCATTGTTAATTTGTTGTAAGAGTAATTTTAAGTAAGTTTTATTGTGGGAACCAAATTTCAATCGGAGTGTGTTAACGTCAAATTAAAACGTCAAAAATTGGCACAAATTCAATTAAATCGCAAAACAATTACATACATACAAATGTTAAACAAAGTGAGTAACATTCAACATAAATTTGTCTTCAATTAAAATAACTACATTTTGAGTGACTCTTTATGGTTTAAACCTTGGATATGCATATGTACCGTACCGAACAATAAGTTCAGCCTTTTAGGTTTTTTTCATCACTTCCTTTAATACTTCATCTTACCGGAAATTTACTTGAAATTTTACGGTTTTATTTTATAGTTAATTCAACGACGACCAAGTTCGCATAAAATTTGACGAGAAGTTAACGAACTTCAAAACATAAAAATAAAATGAACACAAAAAATAAAACAAACTAGACCAAACAATAATTCACGCAGTCAAATCGAGTAACGGATTTAATGCCAAATGTCAAGATGTTTACTTAATGTCTTAATGCCAATCAAAATCACACCCAAAGGCGATGGTTTTTTTTATTGCAAAAACAAGTTCAACTACACTTGGGCGTGAGTCCTTATTACTTTGAATTTGAAATTTATGTTTTTTCTTTCTTTCGTTTTGCCGTTTGGATTTTGAAATATACATATCTGGTTTGAACGAGATTTAACTGCCTTCTGTTGGTGGACTTATATGAAAATTAGCCTAGAGTTATTGGTGCATAAATTGCATCTTTTTAAATATTGGTTAATTTTACTTGATTTTTTTTACTTATGGTCTATTCCATTGGTACTGGTCTTGTAAAGAAGAAAATACACAATTATCATCATGGTACGAAAGGTATGTTAAGGTCTTTGCTAAGTTAAACCGCCTAACTCAACTTGTTAATGGGCCAACTCGAATTCCTGACATTGCAGGTCAAACCGCCAACACTCTAGATTTGTTCCTAACTTCTAACCTCTATAAATAAACCATTAGTATATTATGGCCTGAGGCGTTAAAGAGAAAACCCTTAAGAGAACCGTTTGGCAATGTTTAGCGTCGAAGCCAACTTGGACGGTCTCAATGTTTTGTTCTTCAAATTTAACTGGTCACTATGCTTCCTCGATAATAACGTTGATTCCAGTGCCACAGATATAATCACAAATTTAATTTAATTTATTTTAAATTTAATTCCGTATATTATAAAATCTTTCAAACCTACCCAATTTCGACCTATTTCGTCTTCTGACCCAACGCTCGTTCTCAATGAGTCTCTCTATGTCAGCTCACTAGAAAAAGCCAATTTGCTTACAGCACAGTTTGCTTTTAATTTCACGCTGCTAGAGAATGTTATGACTTCTCCTGGGTCCAATCTTTTTCTTATTCGTACAGTTGCAGAAATTCTCAAAGACATTTAAAGATTTAAAACGGCAGTGAATGATAAGCTCATTAAATTCTGATTTCGATGGCATTGTCAAATTTGCGCAGAAATTAATACTTCAAAAAACTTAATGCTTAATTCTGTCTTTAAAGCGAAGTCCTTCTTTTATGCCAATATTTATGAGTTGTCTTGCATTGAGGAAGTCCAACATCTTTCAGTTCTTGGTGTGTGCATGACAGACCATCTTATATTTGATGTCGCCAAGAGATCTTAAAAAATGATAGGCGATAAAAATATAACAGAAGCCATTGTATCTTGTCTTTCATTATTTTACCGTTATTATTATAAACAGTCTTCTAGTGAAATAGTCAATTGCATTCTTCTCCTTAAACAATTTAACCGTAATACTCGTATCACGACTTTGAAGTTAATAAATTGGTTTTGATATGATACCCGTCACATGTCCGACACTTTAAACCACAAGATATACGCCTATAAATGTAATACAAACTAAGTAAAATAGGGTTTAATTGAATAAGGCTCGAAATATTATTACGAGTATCTAAATGCGAGGTGATTTTATGAATTTATGTTTTGTTTTCAATTTTATTTATCTAATCAATAGCTATTTCAAATATACGAAAGTTTTGAATGTCTAAATATCGCATTGAGGTGGAAATACTGACATGGGTTAAGTATTCCACATTCGTGAAGTGCGGCTTAAGAAACAATCTCTGAACTTAACTGTATGTCCGAATTTTTAAAGGTAAACTAATGAGCTTTCCCTGAAGCACGACTGTTACGGTTGAAATGTTAAAATCAATTTAGAATGCTCATATCATAAATCAATTTGCCTTTGGGCTAAAAATGTTACAGGCGAATCTATAAACAAATCTTAAAGGTTACTTAACTTTAAAATACCTCTAAGCAGCTCTTAAGTATGAAATCGGTATCTATAATCAATTTTCACATTTAAGTAACGTTACTTAAAGGCCTCTTAACTTAAACGCCATCAACCGCGTTTAAGGGTCACTTAAAGGCATTTTAAAATGTATTTTGACATCTCGATTGTCATCTTTGAAATTTGAAGTTTGAAATTGTGAGTTTGTAGGTATTGTTTGTTGTGATATTATATTAGAACTATAAAGTACAACGATTTAAGAAACATCAAATTTGTATTGATTAAAGTATGTGTACGCGCAAAGAAATTTCGTCCACGCTTCCCTCTTAGCCTTTGAAGTGTTTGTATCGACACTTTCTTCCTCGTTGTTGGAAGAGAATAGGCGTTTTCCTAAATGCAGTGTTGCAGCGCATCGTGGATTTTGATGCCCTTGCAACGTTTTTCTTCACTTTGAAATTTAATTTTACAATTCATTAGAAAAAAACTCTAAAATTTAGAATTCGTATTTAATAACGTTATTTTATTGAAGCAAGTGAATAAAAAAAAGCATCAAAATTCATGATGCGCTGCAACACTGCATTTAGGAAAACGCCCAATCTGTGCATAAAATAATTCTGTTTTGTAGTGTATTATTGCAAATTTTAAAATAAAAAAGTTTCCTTGTAGGAGGCATCCCAATTTTCAGATCTTTTTCCTTTAATTGTGGCGGCGAGTTTGGGTGTGTGTTCGCTAGCCATTTTTTTTGATTTCACAAATAAAAAAATGTATCTTCCAATTATTTACTGAAAGAAGGTGTCACAAAACAGCTGTGTTGTTCTTTTACGTTACGTGACACAACCATTGTTTAGTTAAGTACCAATGAAAAATCGATTATAGATACGAATTGAAGTTTCGTCATTTAAAGCCAAATTAAATATTTAAGTATGCTTAACTAAATAACCTCTAAGATGCAGTTTAAGAAAATCTTATAGATACGGCTGTTAATGTTTATGTTAAATCTACTTGCATTTAGATTAAAAAAAGGCGTTTTTCTTGTTATTAAAGTTAGACGGTTATTTAGTCAGTTAAGTGTACTTTAAATCATTTTTAAAAACACCAAAAAATCGGATCTCACTAAAAAAAAATTTTTAGATTCGACTCTGATTTTAATTTAATTTAATTTAATTTTTAATTTTGGTGGGGGCATAACCCCCTTTTATTTGGCTTAATTACAAGCTAATGCTTAATCTAACTAACTAACTTACGGTTAGTTGGGGGGGGGGGGTTGATTCAGGAGAAGGAATTTAAGGCAGGGGGTACTGAGGTTAAAGTCGAAGTTGCTAGTATTTGTGTTAACACTCCGGAACATACAAGAGACCTTCTTCATTAGAGTCATAAGACGTACTATGGGTGGGTAAATAAAAAAGAGGGTGATAACGTATGTTTCGAGGGTTGGTATTAAAGAAGATAGAGTTGTAAAGAGTAATGCAGTCAACTGAACCCGTAAGTAGTCTATGAATGAAGAGGATTTCATAAATTTTCCTTCTAGACTAAGAGCCCACAGCAATTTTTGGGTGTGATTGATAACAAAAAATAATTAGCATAATTAGATAGGCCTTTTATAGTTATTTACAAATGTGAAAGTCTTGCATACTCTAGTGGGAGCAATAGTGCATAATAGTGCATCGATTATGCAGTTCTTTCCAAATGCAAATAATTGTCATAAAAACTTTGCCAAAATGTAGAGTTAAGCCCCTTGATTGAAAATATCGAGGTTCAAGCCGTTTTACAGACAGCCTTCTGCCTGCCAGACGCGATAAGAATAGGCTACTTCTTGCACTAAGAAGGTCACCTTCAAAACGTCTTGGAACTCGATATTTGCAATCAGGACACTTAGCTCTTCAATTTTAAGTAATGGCAAATTTTGTATCCCAATTTTTTAGGCTTTGGAAAGAACTGCATACTTGATGCACTATAATGCACTATTGCGCCCACTAGAGTATGCAAGACGTTCACATTTATAAATAACTATAAAACGCCTATCTAATTATGCTTATTATTTTTTGTTATCAATCACACCCAAAAATTGCTGTGGGCTCTCGGTCTATTCGTTGTTCAAGTGAATTTAGGTTGATTAGTTTAAGGCGGTCGTGATAGGGAGGTAGGAACAAGGGATTATTCCATTGAAGACCTCGAAGAGCAAAACGAAGGAATCTACGGAAATACTCTCGATTCTGGCGATGTGAATTTGTTGGTATTGGGACCATACTTGACAGGCGTATTCGGGCAGAGGACGCACAAAGGTTATATAGAGGGATCGGGTCACGTATGGTTTGGAGAATTCCTTAACCCATCGTTTAACGAACCAAGGGATGATTGACCTTAAGAATTATATCATCATAATGGGAGATGAAGTTAAGTTCCTGATCACATAATACACCAAGGTCACGTACTGATTCGACGATAGATAGGGGCTGATCATGAAGAAGATAAGGACGGGGAGAAGATTTGAAAGGTTTTCGTGCGAGAAAGTGATTGAATGGCATTTGGCAATATTTAAAACTAAACTGTTTTTGAGACACCAAACTGAAAAATTATCGAGATCGAGTTGGATGAGAGCAGAGTCCTGTGTAGAAGAAATGGTCTTGAAGAATTTGGTGTCGTCGGCATAGAGAGAAATATGAGAATATTTAATGACCATTTCCATATCGTTAATAGCAAGATAGATAGATAGATAGATAAGTTTATTCATTCAAGCAAACTTAAAGCTATAAATACAATATAAATCTTTAAAGAACAAAAAGGAGAGGGCCTAAGTGGCTGCCTTGAGGGACTCCGGACGTTGCTAAAAAAGGGCAAGAGGATGTATATGTATATGTATGTGGATATGACATCGACTTTCTTGCCATGCTCTAAGGCCGACAGGACGAAAGGCACAAATTTAACAAGATTAGTGATTGTTGATCTACACTTGAAAAAACCATGTTGTATAGGGGAAATGAGAGACTTACATTGAAAGCTCAAAAATTCATACAGTATACCTTCGAAGAGTTTGGGTATACATGACAGTTTGGCAATAGGACGATAATTGTTAACATCACCTTTCGGACCCTTTTTGTGTATTGGTAATCTAAAAAAAGTTTTCCATACCTACCTCTGAGAATTCTCCTTGGGTTAGGGTTGAGAGAGGAAGAGATAGCGATGAGGAACATTTCTTTAAGAGAATAGCTGGGAGGCCATCGGGTATCGGGACCTGGAGAGAATTCATCAATAAGCTGATTTAATTTATTCTCCACGAGAGATGGGTCAACAATGCGAGGGAGAGATGGCCCAAGACCAAGAGAGTGATTTGGTATATAATTAAAATATGCAGAGTCAGACACGAAAGTGTCATCTGTGAAAGATTATTTGAAAAACGAGGCGAAAAAGTTGGCGACACTGTGTGGATCATTTTTGATGTTTCATTATTGAATGAGAGAGACGTTGGGTAGCCATCGGATTTTCTTTTGTAATTGACAAATTGACAGAATGATATCGAGTATAGATTTTGGATCCATCAAATCAAGCTGTGAGTCTACATTTCTGTTAAACAAATTATTAAGGAGGGGTTATACATTTCCTACTAAATTGATGATTGAGTGTGCTTTCAATTATATTTTCATTTCCAAAGTGGACAAAACTGATAAAAAATTCAAAAATAATATTTTGCAAAGTTATTACACCCAAAATTACTCTATATAAAATGGGGCAATATTTCGTTATGAAATTAATCCAATTGAAATATCGCTCAAACTCCACGAGCTTGCAATTTAGTGTGATAAAACCTTTTAGTTTAATATCGGGAACGTAAAATGTAGATAGTTCATTACTCCTCTTGATAAAGATATGAAGCACAGATCTACATATTCAGAAATGTATTAAGCGCTTAGTTATTTACTCGATGAAAAACTCTTATATTATTAACTAGTTCAATAGTCATCTCGACTATTTTTCAAACAATGGACGAGCTGTTACGACTGAACTTTCCACATAGATGTGACCTGCCAATTATTTGTAATCTATGTAATGCGAGAGTATTTGCTGGAATATGTATCGTTTTATTTTATTTGTCACGAATAACGTTTAAAACAAAAACTAGAATGATTTTAAGGTTAGAATCGAGCGAGCAATTCACGATACGATTATGTGGAACGCGATTCAAATTTGACACTTCGTAACAATCAGATTGCAATTCGTGACAACCAATATAGTTTCTCAAATTGTCTTATATTAGCAATTAAAACACAAATTTAAGTATCTTTACATTGATTTCGATTAGTTTTCTACAATTTTGTCTAATTTTCGTGAATAATTTACGCTTATAAATATTTTAAACTCCATTTGTTCTTTTATTCGTTGGTCGCTCTTAAGGACTATTCACATGAAAGCGAGCAACAACCGACGAATGAACGAAAATTCGCTCATTTTGACATTTCGTTCAAATGCATTTTTTTATTAATCGCGAATGGCGTTTAGTTAAAAAACTTAGAATGATTTTGAGGTTAGTTGTGCACGAAAAATTCATTCGTTGCAGTGTGGAACGCGAATAGTGTTAACAGTTCGTAGAAATCATATTGCAATTCACGACAACCCAATTTAGTTTCTCCAATTTCTCTCATTTTAGCAACAACAACGCAAATTTTAATATATCATCATATAATAAAACGGCAAACATGTTTTTTGTGGTACACTTTTCTCCAAAAGTATTTAACCGATTTCGATAAATTGTATATGGTTGGAAAGCCACAGTTACGGAGATGTGCAGAATATACTTGAGACACGCATTTACACACTGTGGGTCATTTTTGTTTTTGCACTGTCGAACACTTTGCATATTACATAAAATAAAATTTAATTTAATAAATTTGCTTGAAAACACTGCCAAATATATAAATAATAAATAATAAATAAATTGGCACTCGAATTTCGAGAGCTGGGTCGGCTATAGTTAATATTAAAATAAACTAAATTTCGACCCTTTTGTAAAGTTTTTGTGAAGAATTTAGGCTTATATATGTTTTAAATCGTTGGTCGCTCTCATGTGAATAGTTCTTTATGTTGTGGAACCTACAACTGCTATTAATTCTCTAAGTAATGTTTTGATATTCAAAAGCTTATAACTTGAGGTACATATAACATAAAGGTTAAGTTCTTTTAACGGAAATATTTAAATTTTAGATTGCTGGTCCTTCGCCGTGATAGTCTAACACATATTTAAATCTGTCACGATAGGAATTCTGTACATCCACATGAGGAAATCACACCCATCAACCACCAAGTTTCATTAAAATACTTCCAGTTGTTGTCCATTTTAACGCAACAAATTGATATAAGGACCAGTTTTTATGATTCATATTATATAAATTATAATTTACCTTTCATTTTATATCTGTCTTACAACAGATAAATATTGTATATATAACTTTTTTCTTATTTACAGAGCTGCTAACTGTTTTGTTATTTACAATATCCGTCGTATACTTATAGATAAAACTCCGTTTTAAATGCACTTAACATCTATTATATTGTTAATTTATCTGTCATAATTTAAACAACCGTGTTGACCTTTAAAATTTTATTACAACTCATTCTCCAACATGTGCACATACAAAAATAAGGTAAAAACAAATTATATAAAATGACTTCATTACAAACTAAATACACAAACCAAACAACCCAACCAACTTCAACCTATAAAAAAATCGAGATATTTTTTAAATCGCCATATGATCAATTACTTAAAAAAAAACAACAAACAAACAGGTCCACGACGACGTTTAACTCGCGCAAAATCTAAAATTGTTTTTTCTTGCAAAATGTCACAATTGATCGCATTTATTTGATTCACTGTCGGTGATTTTTTTTGGTCGTCGCAGTTGCCGTCGTTATGTCTTCTCCAAATGGTCAAATGAGATAAAATATTTCGTCTTCCACATACAAGAGGATCAAAGCTTTTCTAGACTAAAACAAAAAAAACATCAAAAATGGTAAAGCTCAATCGTAGGCACCCGCACAAGAAACATTTTGAGTGCAACTATCGTATTTTTTTTTTAATCTACTTTTATTGACTCTGATCTGGTCTAGAGCTAAGCTGGTTTGACTCTAATTCCTGTCGAGTGGCGCATGAACCCCTGACCAGGGATGACATTTAAAGTACTCGTACATTGTATTAGTAGATTTGTTTCATTTATTATAACTACTTCGGTACTTAGTAGTGGTAGATTTTCAAGCATTAAAATTGAATCGGTCATTTCAAAAACCTCATAAGTCATTAAATTAGAATTTTTCAGGAATTAATAAAAACTGTTTCATGCTCAAACAAATGAGTTTTAAACCACTTTTTTATGCTTAACTAAGTATTTTAGTGGTAAGAAAATTAAAAAGCGAAAAAAATTCACAGTTTATTAATAAAAATAATGAAAAAAAACTAAAAAACTGTTCTTGACTTAAGTTGTTTTAGCAAGGACTGGGGTAAGTAGTATATAATTTAACCAAAAAAATGGTAGTAATTATATTTTGTATTGCTTATTATTGAAAATTACACTTAAGAATAACTTTTTGTCATGTTTTAATATCTTTAAGGTACATAGATTGATTATCTTCAACATTTTCTTATTGATGGGCACTTTTAAAACATAAGCCTTTGCTCTATCAGAAACCGAAGTTGCAACTTTATTTATTACTAATAATGAATGTTTAATTAATCCATCAATATATTCCTATGATAGTACCTTTTCTATATGAAGCATACTTAAAGCTCATATATGTCGAAGGTGCTTTTTTGGGATTTTTTTCTATAAGATTCAGTGTTGACAAACATGTTTTTTTGTACAAATTTGGCCACAATTTCATGAATTCCAAAACATCTTCAGTTTTTAGCTCTATGACCATATTTTCTAATTTTCGAATGAGATGGACGTGAATTTGACAGACGCGACGGATGAATATGAAAAGCTAAGATAGACAATGAAGTGCAAATCATGAGATCATTCAGTTTCAGAAATCATTCATGAAAATGAGAAAGAGAGTCTGAGACTAAACGGAGACCTTGGGGTCCCCAGCATTTATTTTGTGAAGATCCGATTTGAAACCTTCCAAAAAAAAAGTATTGAACAATCCAGTAGAAAATTTCTAATCCAACGAATAAGGGCTTCATTGATACCAAAATTCAAAATTTTCGATATAATAGCTTGATGCCAAAATCCATCAAATGCCTTAGAAATATCAAGCTCAATGATCTTACTTCGACATATGATTCTACTCTTCTGCAACTTGATATCAATAGTTCCTCGGTTTTTCAAATCTCTTAGATAAATTAGTTTATGTCTTGTCTTTCAATTTTATAATTTGTTATAACATTTCATTAAGGTATTACACGTTCTCTTCTTTTTCGGCGCACCATCACTCTCTGTTTCACTTGAAGACATTTTTAAAGCTAAAATTACTTTTCGCAGAAAATAGTTGTATGAAAAACGCAAATTTGACATTGATGACGGTTGTTATCAAATTGAAGATTTGAATATTGTTGAACCAATCAGAGCAAAGCAAATTTAAAATATCAAACTACTGCCGGCATTTTGGTAGTGCATGCAAAAACCTCTTAAGTCACTGACTTATGTTGTTTATGCAATGAACGTCTTTCTTACGGTATTATTTGAAGAGGAAGGAATGTACAGACTTACGTGGTTCTTACCCAGAATACGCATCTCCCTTTAAGGAACCATTTTCAGCAAAAAAAGCATTTTGGAAAAAAATGTGACTTAAGAGGTTTTTGAAATGACCGATTCAATTAGTGCTTAACTTGATTCGAGCCTCACTGTTAGCAGGATTCTTTTTGTTTATACAGTATACATATGTCAGGGTTGCAAAAGCTTAAAAGTCACTTTTTAGCTTATTACTGAGGTACACGCTCCCTATTTATTACACCAATGCCTGCGTGGGCTACTATCGTAGACCATTTAAAAATCTCAATCATTTTTAAGTTAATAAAGATTTAAATGAAAGAAAAAATATTTAAATATTATACTTATTTATTGTCTTAAACATTTAATAACTTACATTTTAAGCTTGTTTTGACTATATAATTATTTATTTATTAATGAAAGTAGTTTTTAAGCTTTTGGATAAATGTGTGTGAGTTTTATTTTATCGATATTGCTTTTTATTCTATTAGCTTATAGGACATAAACGGCAACTGACACAAAATTCCCCAAAAGCTTGAAAACTATTTTCGTTAATAATTTAACAATTATGTAGTCAAAACAAGCTTAAGAATTTACAATCTACCAACTAGCTTATAAACTTAATTTTTTTAATTCATAAGTCACTTAGTAGCTTATGAATTAATTTTTTTTAATTAACTCATGAATTAAATTTAAAGTCACTTAAAGACTTATGAGCTTATGACTTAGTGTTTCTTTAATTCAAAAATTCGCAACCCTGCTTCAGATTTAACTGAGCACCATTCGTGGGATCAAATTTTTGGTTTTTGAAATCGAGTCAAATTCGCTTTTTACTCGTAGCTTTATATTTATACAGCTTACAATTAAATGACAAAATTATGAACTTCTTAAGAAATGTCATTCTCTTAAAATAGAAAGCACTTTTTGATAAACCATATTACATTTTAAGCTTTTAGATCATTTTCGGCGGGTGCATTGATTTAAAAATAAGAGGTCACAAAACACAGCCTTGTAGTATACCAGACGTTTGGTTAGTAGAAAATACAATGAATAAATTACGAAGAAACAACCTTGTAAAAACTTATTTTTTGGTATCTGATGCATATAGCTATTAAAAATTCTTAAGAACTGTAAACAAACTTTTGATAAAAGAATTATTATAAAATTCTACGAGTATCAATGATTTAGATGGGTATACAATATTTGTACTCGTTTTTTAATAAGATGTCAGAAAATGGTATCAATATTATGATGGAAAATAAATCTTTCGATGGGATTTCTTTCCAAATACCATTCGTTTACATTGTTGTTCTTGTAACTACTTGTACATTTCATGCCATGAATAGGTGTGAATTGCAACAGCAGTATACAGAGTAATGAATTCAGAATTTGCTAAGGTTTGTGAAATGACCATGTTCGTCACAATCAAAGCTTTTTGTTACCTCTCGTTATTACTCTTTTGACATAACCTTGAGTTAAGTTATTTAAAAGCTTTTTTGCTTTAGTTTTTAGTTTAGTTCAGTATATCCTACATCGATTTTTTTAATTTCTGTTAGTGTTTTCTGACCAACCTGAATTAATATTTCAGTTAAATTATTCCATTTTTTCTACTTTACCTCTTCAAAATAAAGTTCCTATGTGAATAAGGATAACAAGCCAACCATTAAATATAAAGGACAAAATCTTCTGGCTTATTTGATAGGTGATTGACTAATTGTTCGCATTGGATTCTTGTCGAAATGTAAGATAAATTGAACTGACTCCAGCCTTAGTTTTAAGTACTATGATTAACAAGTCAACCCAAACTTCAATTGATGGTAAATTTAAGCTTATTTCTAAAAAAAATGGCTTAGTGCGTAATTTCCGGCTTAGAGAGCGTAGTTCCAAAATGTCAGCTTTGTTAAAGACGTTAAATAAGAAGGTCATTGATAAAGATAAGAAGAGTAGCCGTAGGAAAATATGGTTTTCCAAAAAAAAAATACTCCTGTCTTGGTGAATGAGTGCCTAAATATACAAATTTTTCGGCGGCTTAAATAAGGACAATAATCAAATATGACAAAAGTGGGTGTGACAGCAGTGGATTTTTAACAGAAATCGTTAAGATAGCTTAGTGATATGTACATTTTATGGAAAAACTTCAACCACAAGAAATCGTGGAAATTGGAAGACATTACGGTTCGTAAAGAGACTTATAATTCTCAACCATTTCTGTGTGCGTCTAAGCAGGAATGGAGGGGACCTACAATTTTCTGCCGATTTCGAATGAGAAACATTTTTATGACACTTCCTCGTAAGAGGCAGTAAAACACTGACGATTCTTTTTTTTTGCAGCAACTGAGAATCGTACCCAAGATCGTGTACATTGACAGTCCAACGCCCTAACCTTTATGCAACAAGTCGTAGTAATAGGCGAATTTAAAAAAAAATGCATGACTGTATCGCACGTACTTGCTCTTATGTAAAATTATTTGGGAATTTAAGAATTGCTAACATAGATTAAATGAGAGAAAAATTTTCAAATGCATAAAATTTCCCTCTGACTTCTAGAAAAGTATGAATTTATGCAAAAAAAAGTTTAAAAATCGTTTTATTATTAAATTAATTTTGTATATAAGAAATATCTTTTAAATCTTTTAAGGCGGCATCGTTCAGATTTCGGAAAATGCTCAACAGAGCTTTTTTAAAAATTGTCATCTTTCTAGAAAACGCTTATACAAAGAGAAGTGAGCTCCGAGAAAAAATGTAATAAAATGTGAAAATTTTAGCAAGATCAGTCGAGTAGTTATGGAAAACTCAAACACACAAAAAAGTTTTTTATTATTTAATTAATGAACCCTACCATTCTTGGCAGTGAATACGTCTGAAATAACTTTCTAATTTTTGTCAATTATTACCAATGCCTTTGCTTCAAAAGAGCTTAATTTCGGAATTTCAATTTCCCAGGAATGTTGAAAACACTATTATACTGAATATCCCACATTCCGAATAAATTACAAATGTCATAATTTATGTTATAATAATATAACCTAATTACGAAAAACATGGATTTAAAGTGCAATGAAAGTGGGTGTAGCAGTGGGCGGAATTAAACTAAAAAGACTTAAACCTTCCCGATACTAATAATAACGAACTCTGAAAATTTCAGCAAAATTGTTTGACCAATTTTTGAAAAAACAAAAACGCCATAATAATTTCGCAGACTTCAACAAATTTGTTTATAAGTTGTCCTTAAGCTTCGAAGCTGTTGTTGGTTTGTTGATGTACCCCCAATAAGAAGAAATTGGAAGGCGTCAAATCAGGGGATTGTGGGGGGACAGCCGACATCATCACTTTTTGACCTCGTAAAATTGGCATCTGACTTGTCACTATAAGCGAGTTTAACGGGTTGTTAGATTTTCAAACTAACAAACAAAACATCACTTTTTAAATGTTTAGAAAAATTTTGTATCTTTTGAAATTTATTTTTAAAAAAATTCAGAAAAATTTTGGTTTTATAACTTTGAAAAATATCCTAACGAGAGCGTCAATTTTGGAAAGGTTAAGGTTTTTCTGATTTCTATTGTTCAAGTTTCACAAAAAATAAAATGCACGACTGGGTCGCACGAATTTGCTCCTAGGTAATAGACTAGGAATTTAAAAAAAAAATTGAATCTATTAGAGAAAACTGTTTATATAATAAAATTTATATTTTTAAATTCTTTTAATAGTAAGAGATAAAAACAGAATGCTATACAAATATGAATTTATGCAAGAACAAAAATTATAAGTCGTTGTAGTGGTTTCTTAAAAAAAAGCTTTTGTATACAAAATTTTTGAAAGATTTTTAAGAGAAAAATGTGGTACGCCAACCTTAAGTTTTTTTTACTGTACGAATGGAAATAAATTTCCAAAAAAAATATCAAGCTGTTTTTGAAATATCGAATTTTCCAAAAAAAAAATTATTTTCTTTTGTTCAAAAATTCAAAAAAACATTTATTTTAAAGTTTTGAAATGCAATGTGTTTTAGATCCGTTCTGTGGAAAGCGAGAAATTCAAAATTCAAAAAAATGGCTCTATGGTATGTAGAAGCTGTAATATCTTAATTTAAATTTTTTTTTATTAACTTAAAGATCGTAAAAATTAATTGAAAGAAAAAAAATTTTATCAAAATTCTAGGCACCATTTTCGAGACAAATACGATTTTTGAAAACCATTTTTCTTAATTTTTTAGCATTTGTATGGTAGGTACCTTAATTTTTAGGTAAAATAAAAGTTTTTTTCTCACATCTTATAGATTGAGAAAATTTTATTTATCAAGTTAAAAAAAATCTAGCATGAGGGTTTTGAAATATTGAGTTTTAAAAAAAAAAATTTGAAGGTTTTTTTAAAAATCCAAAATAAATGTTTTTGAAAATTTGAGTAGGTACACAATTCTATTTATGTTTTTGGGGAGCTTTAGCAAAAAAAAAATGATCAAAATCGGTTGTACCGTTTTTGAGAAAATCAAAAACAAAAAAATGGTTCCATGGGGGGTACCCTCAATAACGATTTTTCGGAAAAATTTTTTCAACCATTACCTAGCTTTCACTAAATGAAATTTTTTTGTATTTTTATTTTTAAAATCTGTCGAACAGTTTTTGAAAAAAAAAAATATTTATAAAATTTCGAAAAAAAATCGTATGGTAGGTACCGTTATTTTTGGTCTTAAAAAAAAAAAAAGAAAAAAACGTCTGGGGGGAAAAAATCAAAACCCATATCTACCAAGTTTAAAGAAAATCGGCCGAGCCGTTTAGGCTGTAGTCGAACCGACAGACAGACAGACAGACAGACAGAATTGCCAGACCCACTTTTTTAGCCTTCGCTAACATCGTAATGTCAACTTTGATCAAAATCTCGAGTTCGATTTTTTTTACGAATGCATAACTTGCCTTATAGTACCTATAAGTCGCAAGTAAAAAATAAATAACCATCAAGATCAGAGTATTTTGACCGGGCTGCGAAATAAAATGCTTTTTCATCCCTGACCATGGCGCACGAATATTCCCGCATAAAACTTCATAATTAATGTTCAAGATTTTGGTTATCATTATTATGTTGAGTTTTTTTTATTAATATTTCTTTGAGACTCGTTAGTAATCGACTCGAACTTTTTTTTCGGCACGCTATACTAACTAGTGTTACTTTTAGCCTCTCACTCACCTGAGACCTGAGCCACCTGAGTCTGCCTGTGCTGTTATGGTAGGTGGTAGGGTAGGAAACTAACTGCCAGAGTCCCGAGAAGACGACGAAAACCGTAGACGGCGACAACAGTTTTGCGAGAAGAGCAAAAATCTAAAGCTCTTTCTGAGCGTATATAGCAGTAGGAATATTATTTATCAAACTAAAGTGTGGTACAGAGACAGCCAGACAATATTATGGGTTTTAATAAAAACACCGCTTTCAGTTTCATTTCAACCGTCGACGTTTGGCCATGCGGTAATCATTTTGTTTTGAATCGCGCACGCGTACCGAGATTATATTTCCTTTAATTTTTGTATATTCAAGATTTTTGTTCGTTTTACACCTCTAGATGTACCTTTCTTGAAAATACCAAGTTATGCATTTTTGCTTCTTTTAAACCTTCATGTGTGTTTTATTCAGTGTCAAAGAGTGTATAGATGTTGATTAATATTATTTCTGTTTGTGCCGTTACATTTGCCCATAAATAATAATTTACACAGCAACAAATACAAAATAATAATTTTCTCTCTTTGGGGAGCATATATAAATTGTATATGAGAAAAGTGTTGTGTTTGGTGAGGTGAGGTGAAAAAAAAAATTAAAGTTGATGTAACTTAAGTGCAAGAAAACTATAATAAAGTACATTCACTTGACTCTGACTGATAAATTTCTGTTTTTGGATTGTAGGATTGCAGCAGGATTGACAACATTTTAAAAACAAATCGCATCATCATTTTGTAAGCGTAATCGAAGAGAAAATAAAGAGAAAAGAAAAAAAAAATAAAGAAAAGGCAAGTTTTTTTTTATAATTTTGAATTTTACATTCGAAATTAAAACGAGAATTATTCCGAAAAGGGCAATCAGTAGAATACATACCTACCCAAGGAGAGAGAATTTGATTAATTAAATATGTAGTTCAAAGTCTAATTTGCCAACAAGAAATATGATTCTCGCATTTCGTGTGGCATTTTAAGAAAGTCACCATCACTCCGATGGGAGTTTCGAATGGTTCTGGAAATCAGCTGTCATTTTAGTTATTTGCATTTGAATTGGAGGAGAAATGTCAAGGTTCTATGCAAAATAAAAAAACGGAACAGAGAATTTATTCAAAAAGAAAGAAATGCCAAAAAAAGTGACCTGTTAATCTACCGGTTAAAGGGTTTTTTTTTCACATTGACAATTAGATTAGTTCGAAAGGAAAGTAACTGCGGTTTGAGAAAAAAAAGTCCTCTTAAGTCAGAAAAGTTATAAATATGTACTTGGGTGATTTATATCGAAAGGTTATAGATTTTATTTTGTTCTTATTAAAACGAAGCCTTGTCTTGGGATAGCTTTTCAAGCCAAATTTTTGTTTGCATGGGATTGATTTAATTTTTCAATCTTTTTTTAATAGATGCCCGTTAGTTAATCAATCGTAAGTATAATTTCCATACAGATCAACAACAGCAGTTATATCACTTTTAGTTTGACTTCGTTTCTGGGAAAAAATACTGTAATGTCTGACTTAAACTGTATTATTAACGGAAGAATTTGCGGCATTTTGGAATATTTACCGAAATTATCTTCGAAATTGCAATATCATTTTTACTACAATTTTAGAATAATTTCAATTTCAATAGAATGGAATAAACGAAATCATGGTTTATTACAGTTTATAACAGTTTTCCGATCAAATCAAAGAACAGAGCTTAAGAAACTGTGAAATAATAAATTATTCTTGATAGGTTTATATTTAGCTTAGAAAATTATATTTTTTTAATCTAAGTCAATACAAAAATACAAATAAATCTTGAGTAATTTATGTAACGCATGATATCCTTTAAATAAATTATAATAATGAAATTTAAAAATATTTGATTAAGTTATTAGATTTGAGTTATGCTGCGGGTGTGATCTTATAAAACTAATGATTGAATAAAAACAACAAAATATACATCTAACTTTCCAAAATTATTAAACTTGTTAGATGTATGACACATACCTAACACTTATTTTTTTTATGAACCAGCTGCCTATAAAGAAATTTGGTTTTCCATTGGCAAATTCAGATTTCGATCAAAAATTGTTTTTTTTTTTTGCGCGCGAATGGAATGCGATTTCAAATTTATTTATTTTCGCATTGCAGAGTAATTTTGTTTTTTCTGTCAATATGTCAACAAAATCTTCATCCTAAATTTAGTTTCTGTGACAAAAAAAATAACCATGATGAATCTAAGAATTCATTTTAAACTGCTTCCATTTTTACTAGAAATAATTTCCTTCGTGCTTTCGGTATAATTTTCTCAATTGAAAAAACCTAAAATCACATTGGCAAACTGAGAGCTGAAAATTGTTTTGGTATACGCCAAAAAATTTTATTTTAAAAAATTGATTTTAAATCGCAAAATAAATATTTTTTCCCAATGGAATGCAAAAATTGTGAAAATCGGTATTTTGACAGATGTTAATCGAAAATAAATTTATTTATTTTGTCAATGCAAAACCATATTATGTATGTAAGTGTGTTTGTTCTACTACATAACCAATTAACTAATAAAAGATTTTTTTTTCTTCAAATATGAAATTGAAACATAAGATCATGTTTAAACGGTTCATTTCTGACAAAATATTTTGGTGTACAAACAAACGGATTTGATGCAAAAATAACAAGCCAAAATTCTGCAACATCGTTTTTCTTTAAAGGATTAACTAAATATTAAAGTAGTTTTGTTGGTTTATATGTGTGGGCTAGTGTCGGAAACCACAGCTTTAATTTTAATTTTTTTTTGTGTATTTGAAAGGTTATGGCCTAAGGACTAAATATGTTTCAAAATGTAGCTACTCGTATTTTTAGGACGAAATGGGATTAACACCAACAAATGATGTCCAATTTAAAAAAATTGGAATGTTCAGCTTTTTGAAACATGGACAATCTTTAACATGAAAAAAAAATATGAAAAATCTTCTTCCCAATAAGAAATCATAAATATTTAATTCGGCGCTTTGATCCCAAGCACATATGTAAATATTCTAATCGAAATAGTTGTCTTGAGATTCTCAAACTTGAATTATGACTCTTAATCTTATTTGTTACATTTATCGTTCCATTTAATTTAGCTAGAGAAATACCTAATCAATCAATTTAAACACCTTCCAAACATTCCATTGTATAAAAATATAAAAAAAATAAATATGTTCGTAGGTACAATGGGAGTATTGATACAATCATTTATAAATTGCCAATTTTTTGTTTGATTTTTAATTTTTTTTTTTTTTTGCTCAAAGTGACACACTGATCTAATTATGCTTCTATGAAAATTCATACCACATGCGAGAGTATTTTATTTCAATCAATTTTCTCTGGGCTTGGCAATTACATTAAACAAATATTTTTTTTGCGAGTTTTTTCTACAAATCTGTCGTTTATAGCAAAGTTTGATCCAAGTATTGATTTTTTTCACTTGTCTTGACGATGCTTTTTTTTTTTTTTTTTTTTAATTAAAAAAAAAAATAATATGCACGACTGAGTTGTAAAATGTTGCTTTAACAGAAAATTATCTAAAGAAAACATAAATTAAATTCAATAAAATAGTTTTATGAAATTTCCTATATTTTTTTATTTTGATTTAACCACAAGTATTTTTATAAATAAGTTTTCTTCTTGAAATGATGTTTTGTTTAAAATTAAAGAGAGACTGTTTTAAGAAAAAAGTTACACCTAAGAACAACCGTTTTTGACAGAATTTATTTATGTAAATATCAGTTTTCACTTTACGAAATGAGCCAAGTGTGGCGTGCAAATTGCAAGCAATTACATACATACAAGGTGTGATAAGCTCGTTGCTTCGGAGGTCTTCTCATTCGGGTCAAAATTTCTAATGTACGAGCATATTTTGAACATTTGTTCCGAATAAACTAGGTATTCTAATCTTTAGTAAAGAATGTTTGGATTTTATAAATACATCCTTTGACTCTCTAAATATCAGTTTAATAGACAATAATTTTCACATCATCGACCTTGGAGTGTCACTTTTGGTAAGTTTCGTATTTGGAATATTGGGTATTTTTTTTTGTGGAATGTTATATTTCAAAATTTTGAATTTTTTTTTCAACTTGACCATTTATTAGCAGGAACCAAAATTGATTGTGGGTTCACACACTCTTCTTGTTGGTTAGATTTTTATTCCCCCAAAAAAGTGTACCTTCAACATTAACCCTGGTGTTTTCCATTGATTAAGTAAATCAATTTATTTTTAGCTTGGATCTGTCAAAATGCCGATTTTGGCAATTTATGCATTCAATCGGGCATATTTTTCTATTGAAAATAGGTAAAGGATAAAGATTTTATTAAAATAAAGATGCGCAGAAAATTAAATGATAGATTGAATTTACCAGTGGAAAACCTAATACGATTGATTAAAGAGAGAATTAGATTTTTTTTTTCAATTTTTCGAGTAATTTGAAATTCAAATTGTGATTCTTGTATAGAACCCACAACCTACTTGTATGCTTCAAAATTTTTAGAGCCGGGTTTTTTACTTCTAATAATTCAATATTCCAACAATTATTGAGCTATTATATTTTTCATGCGATGTTCTGTGGTTAAGCACAATGATCATCTCTCAGCTGTCAAACTTACTGTCACTTGTGGCAGTGTTGCCAATATAAATACCAAATATTGCATTGAAATAATTTTAAATACAGCTTTTATGTTCTTTCTAAAGATGCACAAACTTATGTATAAATATTTGACAGTACATTTATCGTTAGTAGAAATTTATAATGTTCTTGTATTAAACAAAATATAAGTACAAAGGAATTGTACTAGTTTTGATGTTTGTGCGATATAATGTTTTATTAACATTTTAAAGTCTATTTTATTTAAAAATACACAACTCGACTTTTAAGTACCTATTTATAAAGCAAATTTATAAAAATCTGACAAATGCAGACTATATTGTGTTATTTATTTAGAAACGTCTGTTTGTTATTTACCTTTTTGGATTCAATACTTAAAGAAAAGAAAAGTTAAACAAACTGTGAGCTTGAACAGTTTATTGTGCAACAAATGCGGCGATCAAGTCGATAGACCTAAGGCAATTTTTTTTTCTTAAACAAATATGTAAGTTATGGCAGAATGATAATATTTAAATATCTGTTTATAGGATTGATCTATAAATCAAATGAACATGTGTTACCTTTCATGGAAAATAACAATATTGGTTGTTTTTTTTTCTCGTGAGATTTATATCTTTGGCAAGTTGATTCATCTTTAGCATAATATGTATTTAGAATTCCAAATTTAAGCAGTATTTTTAGTCACGTGTGAGAATTTCATGAATTTTCTATTGTAGAGTTGCAAGTCGAGAAATAATTTTATTTCCTAAAATGTTTTAACTGGTATCGAAATGGAGACTTTAGTTCGATGTATATTTTTATTCAAATTTAGCAATAAATAGAATCTATTAGAATTCGAAACTTAAACTAACTTTCAATGTATGATTTCAAAACAAATAAACATCATTCAGTTGCTTAAATTTATTACACATAATTTGTCAATGACAGATGTAACAACATCAACAATGAAAAATGTCATCATTAAGTGTCAAAAAAGAAAAAGATCTGCGAAGAGCAGATCTAGGATGAGAATCTTAAATAATAAAATTAACTCATGTTTAAGTTGTTAGTATAAGAGTGTGTTCATTGCATAAATTATTCATCAACAACATATTTTAAAGTTAAGGTATAAAAACCTGTATTTTTGTATTTGACTATTTTTTTGGTAAAATGGTATCTTCAAAATTATGGCTATTGGCTAAAAGTGTGAATGTATGCTCTTTAAAGGGTCACATATTATTCGATGAAATTTACAGCTTAAGAGTTGCATCAGAAAAACCTATATATTTTATTTATCTACCTTTTTAAAGAAGTAATAACTAATTGATCATATAGAAAAAAAGGTGTTATAATCGTTTTCTTAGAGAATATAACAATCTTCAAATTATTTTGAGACAACTTAGTGGTTTAAAATTTAAAAGCAAAAAACCAGTATTTTTTAGTTTTCGCCAAATTCTTATGTTTAGAAAAAGAATTTAACTGATTTCTTGTAGGAAAGCACACAACATTCAAATCTTTTATTTTGTTGTTTTAATGGAATAGACATCGTTTAGGAGTTACAACAGAAAAAACACGGGATCTTTTCTAAACATTCACCTTTAAAAAAAGTAATAGGCGAAAAACGGACATTTTCGACATTTAAACTTGAATATCTTTCGACAGGTACATGATTCCGTAATACCGTATTTCAGTTCCAAATTAAAGAAAATTGCGTTAGGAAATCTTCAATCTTTTGACAGATTGGTCATTTTTTTGGCAGATTTTTCTTGGAGACTTTGTAAATAAATATAACTTTAGGCCCACATAAACTTTTTTCAATATATCCAAGTTTAGTTTTTCACCAGTGAAGTGAATATGTTCATCTACAAATTGAAGCACCCAGTGCAACAACCAGATAACTGTTTTTTAATGCAGATATACAAAAAAATATCCTGCGTCGTTAGGTGTGCAAAAAAGTTGTCTCTTGAATACGGAAACTCGGTTTTGGAATTATCACTGTTCGCAAAATTTGTCTTATTTCTTATTTTTGAGATAGTTATTTTTAATTTTCTCAACATTTCAAAAAGTGGAGTTATCCGGTTGTTGCACTGGGTGTTCAATTTGAACCTAAGTTCTTTTAAAGTTGAACTTTAAGTCAAACTTCACGGTAACGTTGATCTTTAAAATACATAAATATGAGAAATAAGGCCAAGCAACTCTGAAATGATTACAGAATGTTATATACGAATGTAAGTATATATGTATGTTTGTATTAGCGGAAGCAAAATTAAAAATATCATCATAATTTTAAAAATTATTACAAAAACAATTACATACATTTTGTGATAAATAAAGGTTCACATTGTAACAATGGAATATTTATAAAACTCCAATTGAAAACCTGAAATTTCAAGTTGACCATCACAAATTTATACTCGTATTATGACAGTCGCATCATACAAAATAATATCACTTCATGTATATGAATGAATCGTTTTTCAAATTTTGTTTTTTTTTTTTTTTTGACATTTTAATTGAATTCAAGAAAAAATAATTGTCTTCTCACTGACAATTTAATTAACCTAATTCATCATCGTCAACAGTTTAAACATTTTGAATCGAAAAAAATATGCCTCACTGTCAAATTATTATAAAAACCTACGTGATCATCGTCAAAAAAAAAACTAGAACCATAATACAAAAAAAAGACTAAACTAATTATAATACAAGTTTGTTTGCTTTCAACCTATAAGAACCTCCAAAGTCAACATATAGACGTAGGTCATTCAGCTCTGTGTGGTATGAACAAAAAGATAAATCGCTGAAACGTATAGGCAAAATTAAAATTAAAACAAACCGATGATTCTACAAAATTTAAATAAACGTAAGCAAGAATGCTAAGTTGCTATATAATAATAATGACATCAATAAACATATTCGTTTAAATTTTAATTCACACAAAGTTGTTAATAAATAAATTACACTGATTTCCGATAGATCTTGATTGTAAAAGGTACTTGTAAATGATATTTAAAAATAAATAAAGTCTTACATGCGCACGTTGTTAGGAGTCAAGGAACAAAAGGTTAAGAGTTACCTTAGCCCCTTTGCTTCTCGTTTGTTTTGAAATTCTAGTAAATTTTAATTCAGCACTGGAATATGATGGTAAGGACAGGATTTCGAATGGCAAACAATTCCAGGTGTATAGAGTACTTTGAATCATTTTTCCATTTTGCATTTCTCAAGATACTTCAATAAAAAGTCACCTCAAAGAATGAGTTACCTTAAAGAATTATTTATTTTTAGGAATGAGTTTCCTCAAGGAATGAGTAACCTTAAAGAATAAGTTAACTCAAAGAATGAGTTACCTCATAAAATGAGTGGCATCAAAGAATGAGTTACCTCCAAGAATGATTTGGCTTAAAGAATTAGTTACCTTAAGGAATGAGTTTCCTCAAGAATGAGTAACCTTCAAGAATAAGTTAGCTCAAAGAATGAGTTACCTCAATGAGTGAGTTACCTCAAAGTGTAAGTTACCTCAAAGAATGAGTTTCCTTAAAGAATGGGTTAACTCAAATAATTAATTACGCTAAAGAATAAGTTACCTCAAAAAAGAATAATTTAGCTCAAAGAATGAGTCACCTCAAAAAATGAGTTACCTCAACGAATAAATTACCTCAAAGAATGAGTAACTTCAAAAATGAGTAACATCAAAGAATGAGTTACCTCAAATAATAAGTTACCTTAAAGAATAAGTTACTTAAGAGAATGAGTTACATCAAAGAGTGAGTTACCTCAGAGTAAGTAACATCAAAAAATGAGTTACCTTAAAGAATGAGTTACCGCAAAGAATTAGTTAACTTAAGGAATAAGTTAACTCGAGTTGAGTTATTTTAAAAAATGAGCTACTTTTTAAGAATGCGCTACCTAAAATAATGAGTTACCTTAACGAATAAGTTACCTCAAGGAATGAGTTACCTCAAAGAATAAGTTTAGTTAACTCAAAAAACGAGTTGCCCCAAATAATGAGTAACTTCAAAGAATGAGTGAACTCAAGAAACGAGTTGTAACTCAAAAGTGAACTGAGATGAAGTGTTTATTTTTAAAATAAATAATTGGTAGCCAACTTACTAAATAAATGAGTGAAATTTTTTTTGCAACGATTAGATGAGACTCGTCGTATATTTAAGTATGAAATAACCTAAAAAATAATGAGGTACGAGTACATTGACACTAATACAGTTCAAACAGGTGATGCGATGAAGATTTGATTAGTTCTCTAAAGCTAGCAACGCACTTGGCGTTTTGGTTATAAAATCGTGGTCATAGTAAATGTTTTTACCGTTCACACACTTGTGGTTTTTGCTCCTGTTTAGCGTCTCACCTGATTCAAAGAAATCGCAACAATAAATAATATGTGTTTTTTGTTGACAATTAGGCTAGGCACCCACATGAGATTTTCTCCCTTTGCGATTTAAAAAATCGTGATCGCTATTATTGCCATGCGATTAAACGCGCGATTATTTACTCCCAAGAAAATACAATATTTTATCGCCGTTAAATGGGAACTCTCAAGTCGAGTTTTATAGTCGAGTTATGGCTTAAATTTTATCGAATAATATCCAACTTGTTCTATAAAAAGGTATCTTAGTCTTAAGTTGCTCTATTTGTAAATACAAAACTGAAATAAATCAAACATTTTTAAATTCAAGTTGTCAGTAAAAACTCCATAACAAATACAAATAAATGAAAATAAAAACGTTTATTTCAAGATTTTCTATTGATCGAGGATTGCATATATTTAAAGGACTATTCTCATGAGAGCGACCAACGACGAACGACTGACGAATAAACGAACTCAAGTACGTTTTGACTTTTCGTTCACATAGCATTTTTTAATTCGTCGCGAATGATGTTTAAAACAAAAATGAATGTTGAACGCGAGTAGACTTTATAAGTCTTAAGGACTATTCACATGAGAGCGACCAACGACCGACGAATGAACGAACATTCGCCCATTTTGACTTTTCGTTCACACGCATTTTTTTTATTCGTCGCGAATGGCATTTACTTAGACAACTTTAAATGAGGTTTTGAGGTTAATCGCACGAGAACAATTCATTCGTTGCAGTGTGGATGATATGTGGAACGCGAATAGTGTTTGACAATTCGTAGCAATCATATAGCAATTCGCGAGGACCAATTTATTTTCTCAAATTTCTCTCAAGCCTTTCTAAAGTTTTTGTGAAGAATTTAGGCTTATAATTATATGTTTTAAATCCCATTTTTTTTTATTCGTTGGTCGTTCGTCGCTCTCGCGTGAATAGTCCTTTAGCAATCTGATTGAAATTCGTGATAACCAATTTATTTTTTTTTCAAATTTCTCTTATTTAATCGCTTAAATTTTAGTATCTTTACATTAATTTAATTATTTAAACTCTTTTTGTTCTATTTTTCGCAACTGAATAGTTTTGCGTATTGCTTCGATTATTATTATTAAGTTGAATAAGTATCTATTCTATTTGGAATCGAACAGTTTCATCGTCAGAAAAATGAGTTAAATTTTTAACCTTTTAAGTGTCGCACTTTCTTGGTATAATGTGCGATTATTCACATTGAAACGCATTTTTTTCGCGACTGAATAGTTGCGTGATTCAAGTCGCATAGGCTTTCCTAGTCTAACACATATTGAGGATTAAAGAGCATGAACTTGGAAGAAAAAAGGATTTCCATAACACAAAAACCTAGAACAATATTACATATTGCCATCCAGCCCTCAATTTAAAAAGTAGTTATTGAAGAGCTTGCTGTCATTTTGTGACACAGACGACAAAATGTCATGCCCATTAATGTCATAATGATCATCTGTCAAACTAGCTTCAGTTTAAGCACTGACTTTCTGTAGCAAAAATAAACAATGACATTCATAGTAATAAATTTTTAAACATGATTTTGTTAAATCTGGTTTGATGTGCGATTAATACAAAAATATACTTGTCGCTTGTAACTTGTAATTAGCAACTATTTGCCTTATTTTTTATATTTGAACTTTCTTGAGAGATCTTTAAAGCATCAATGTCGTCTTATTTTGATATTGACAACAATTTAAAGCTCAAAGTTTTAGGTAGGATTACTAATTGAATCAAAAATTGAGGAAATTACCATGATTGTTTTGCTTCGGAAAGTTACAAGACGGAGAAGTGCGATTGTTGGGGAAATAAACAAATTTGCCTTCTACTAAAGGTTAAGCAAAGTTGTCTGTTTTTTTCTTTAATAGAATGCTGAAATGATTCCGATTAAATTCTTGCATTTTGTTTTTTTTTTAATGTTAATTTTTTTTAATAGAACACTAAAGAGCCAGTTTATCAGGTTTTCCATTCACTTGCTAGCAGCAACAATCAATCGCAACAGCCAGCCGCAACAGCAACAACAACAGAAAGCACTTGTAGCAATTTTATAGTACAGACAAAAAAAAATTATGAATCTTACAAATGCGCTTGACTTTGATTATTGTGATGAAGGAAACAATAAAAAAAAAATTATATACAATTTATCTCTAAATATTCAAATCGGTAAAAATTTGTTAATTTGAATAATTTCGTGGTAATCAACCCAACCGCAAACGACAGTGAGATCTGATTAGATGAACTTTTAACGAAATGTAGTTACTCACTCAAAGTTTTATTATTCTTATTTTCTGAATAAATATTGAATTAAACTTGAGCAGTTTATTTTGTTTTTCTTATTTCTTATTACAACTCTTGTTTTTTTTTTCTTATTTCTTTAAACAATAAAATTGAAAAGTGTGAAAAAATATCAAAGAGGCTATTAAAAAGAAATTGAATTATGGAAACAATTATTACAAACATCAACAATCCACACAAGTCGAGTGCAATTTAGTTGGAATTTGGAATTATTCTCATAGGAGTTGTTCGGAAATGATGGAGTAATTGGTTTTGCTGATTACGAGTAACCTTTGTGCCAGAAGATAGTCAAACTAGCACGAGTTTGCAATTGTATAAGGTGGCTTAAAGGGTTTCGAATTGAAAAGAAGAAATTCTTATATCAAAGTAAATAAAAATAAAATGCACGACTGGATCGCACGAACTTGCTCTTATGTAAAAGTACTATGGAATTTAAGAACATTTTATAAATATAAAACATGAATTTAAAATGAAATTGCCGTCTGATTTCTAGAAAAGTATGAATTTATGCAAACAAACTTTAAAAAATCGTTTTATTATTAAATAAATAAATTTTTTATATAAGAAATTTCTTTAAAATTTTTCAAGAAAAAAATGTGGGATGCGAATTTTAAGTATTTAATAATATTGATTTTTGGAAATAATTTCAAAAAATAATCGTTCATAGGTTTTGAAGATATTGATTTTTCAAAAAAAAATTTTTTTCAAAAAAACCCAACAAATAATTTTTCGAATATTTTTATATACAATATTATTTTAAACTTAGGGGGACTCCTGCTGAAAATTTTTGGTTAAAATCGTTAGAGCCGTTAATGAGAAAGTCGAAAATCAAAAAAACGGTTCTATGACAGGTACCGTTAATAACATTTTGCCCCAAATTTTTTTTTTACCAAAACGTAGTCCATGTCCGTAATATCACACCTAATTTTTTTTATCAAAATCGTTAGAGCCGTTTTCGAGATAAATAAGGTTTTGCATTACGGGTGTATGGGGGGTACCGTTAGTTTTAGAGCTAAAAAAAAAATTTCAATTTCTCCTCTAGGGAATCACCGAAGACCCATAACTACCGAGTTTGAAGAAAATAGGTCCAGTGGCTTAGGCTCTAGATCGAGGTACAGACATACAGACAGACAGACAGACAGACAGACAGACAGACAGACGGAATTGCCGGACCCACTTTATTCGTCTTCGCTATCATCGTAATGTCAACTTTGATCAAAATCTCGAGTTCGATTTTTTTTCCAAATGCAGAACTTGCCCTATAGTACCTATATCGCAAGTAAAAATAATATTCTTAAGTAGTGACCACGTTATGTTGATTTATGTATATCAACATCGCTGATCACCAACCCGATTCAAATGGGGAGAAACCAACAAAGTATTGTCGACAATAATTTTCTAGTCAGGAAACGTCGTCAACAACACAATTGTCAGGTGTCAAATTTGTTTTGTCTGCGTTCAGTGCACTATTTCAACTTGTGGAATTAATTTTTTTTTTGTTAAATGAGAAGACCCTAACCTTTATAAATAATTGCAGCAGCATAAACCAAAATAACATCTTCATCGCTCATGATGAAAAAAAAAACTATTTACAAATTATTCTGAAATCATTTTCAATACAAATGACAGCCTAGCCGCCTAGATTTACACGTACACACTTACTAACTCGACTATGTTGTAAGGTTAAAATGAAGTCAACATTTTTTGACAAAGTAAGTAAGCAATTTTGAGCAGGATAGTGTGGACGCAGCTTAAGAAGTAGGGAGGACTTTTACTTGGGTGATTCTTAGAAAACTTATATTTTTTCGGACCGCAACATTAATGACAAATAAACTGTCAAATTTTTTAAAGTTTTTTCATTTCATAATGTTTGTAATCCTAAGCCAAGTTTTGAAAGTGGCCTTAATAAAAACATTTTAAGCAACACTTTTTTGTGTGATATGGTTGCGATATTTGCATACTCTATTTCCGTGCAGTTATCTGGCAACATATCCATAAAAGGTCGCTACTTCATCTTCATCCTCAGTCTTTGTTTAAGTCTCAAACTTGTGGGCTGGGCTGGGATTCGAAAACATATATGTTTGTGAATTGTTGTCCAATCGTCGATGTAACCGATTCAATTATGTCGAGGCGTTTTGACTTTCTGGACTGCATCCACATTTTGATACAACTCTTTTTCATTCGACCTGTTAATAGCTTCGGAAGGTTTATAGCGTGGTTTGATGGACTGGGATGGCATTGATTTTGGTTCTTCGCCTGGTCATCAACGGATAGTGGGAAAGTGATTGCGGTTAGCGTCCACACTTGGCCTACTATTAAATGTAAATGCATTTCAGGAGCGGCGACATATTATTTTTCTAATATTAATGTACAGATGCGACGCAACCATGGGACAGCCATCCCTTCGACCATCTTCTGGGCCATTAACAACATCTACTATTCCCTAAAATTCGCTTTTTGGTAAAAAGCTGCGTTTCGATCTTAAGACAAGCAGTTCCTTAAAATTTGGTGGTGCAACAGCTCGGAGTGAACCAGGACCTAGTGACTTACAACTCTCAACCATTCCTGTGTGCGTGTTATCAGGGAACGGAGGGGACCTACAATTTTCTGCCGATTCCGAACGGCTAATGAGCAGCACTTTCCATGACAAGAGATACTCTTGGAGAATTTGTCAATTCCTCGCAAGAGGCAGTACACCCCTGAAAAAAACTTTCTAGCGGCGGCTGAATTGAACTCGAGACCTTCCGCATGACAGTCCAACGCACTAACCATTATGCCAAGGGGTACTACAAGCAGTTCCTTAGCTTTTTTTTTATAAAACTCGGAGTCTGCGCACGCCTTTTCTTTTATCGGACGATCTACTTCGGATCGCTACTCTTGTTTCGGATTGCAGCATATTTGCATATGCATCTTCTGATTCTTTCCCTGATATACATAGTTCACAATCGTTTCGGTAGCCTCTTTGATGGAATCGCGAAACCATTTACCACTGATTGAGACTGTGGAGAATGCACAGCGGAGAGTTACTCACTAAGGTGACAGCTCTAGGTATGCTAATGTGTCCAAAGTCAAATTTTCTTTTTGGGTGTCGAGTTCTGAATGTTGTTTCAACTAGAGAATGGTCAGAGTCGACGTTTACCCCTCGAAATGAACGCAAGTATAAAACCTCAGAAACGTTCTAAGCGTCGATTTTCACATGGTTAATTTAGTTGTGGGAAAGTGGTTTAGAATGCTCAAGGTTTCATTGGGAAACTTTGGAAACCAAGTGCTACATCTCACCATATTAAGAGCTGCAATAAAATATAGTAGTCGGAAGACGTAAGCTGTTCACCTGAAGATGTCTTAGTTTCCAACTTTAGCATTGAAGTACCCAGTACAACTCTGCCTGGCTAAATTTTCCAGCTTGATTTGTAGTGATGTATGTGCATATTAGGCTTATGTTTTAGAAAGTGACATTGATACGGATCTCAGCAAGGCGATCACTGATCGGATTGAAGACAAAAACATTAATTTCAACCAACTCTTGCATTTGAAGAAAACCGCCTTTCACTCAATCAAATTCATTACATTAACAGTCATAAAAAGTTTAAAATAATTAACTATCAAATATTACAAAAAGAAGGAAGTCCAACGTACCCTAAATTCAAAACCCTGCCTGACAAGATGTTCCATTTCATTTTCTTAAAGAAAAGATTCTCAAAAAAATGCAAAACAATGAAACATTATATAACAAAACCCTTAAGGAAATTTACCAAAAATAAAAAAAAGAAACAATAAAATCCATTCAAATCTTTTAAACACACAAGGTAATAAAATATAAATTAATAAACCAAGAAGCATAAAAAGAATAAAAAAACAGTTAAACTCAAATTAATTGGTTCCAGATTTAACAAAGAGATAAATTACTTCAATTAGCTGAGAGTTTAACAACTAGAGGATAGGAACAGTCAACTTTAATTATTTTCTTTTTTTTTTTTTGTACAGAAAACACTTTCAGTATCGGTATAATTAAAAATCAGATACGCCACACTCCAAACCAAAACAAAGCAAAAAAAATTAATATTAAAGGTGACAAGCCTCTTGGTGAGGTTTCTTTGGCAATTAATTAAGTCAGAAACGCCTCTAGGCTACATATACAAAAAAAAAAGATATAAAAGATAGAGGCGATTTCGTGAGGTCGAAATTTATAAAAAAAATCTAGAAAAAATATTTATAAAAGTAAATAAAAAAACATGACAAGTTGTAGGCCACGTTAGACATTGTTTTCCTGTTACCTACTTCTCTATGCTAATAAATACACCGCAAAAAAAATAAATATCGGTTGTCATATTTACAATCAATTGAGTTTACTTGAAAAATTCTTGAATGCAGTTTTCTAGAAATTAATGAAATTACAAACAAACTGGTTGCAGGTGGATTCCATTCAACATGACATTTCTTTTTTTCTGATAAATTTGAATGATATTGACCAAAGTATGCTTGGACCAAAAGGTATTATTTTGCCAAAAAAAAAATTAAAAGGTAACAAATGAACTGTTTTTTTTTATTTTCTACGTAAATACGACACTTTGGCGAAGAAATAACCTACGGAAAATTTATTCTTCCATTCTTAAATTCCAAAATTGATTTTGAATTATTGACTTAATTTAATTGCATAACTCTGGAAAAATATTTATAACAAATAATTTTCATATTTAAAAGTATTTTGAAAAATTTAAGAATCTGCTTCATTGTGATTTAACCATAAAACACCAATTTAAGAATCTTCACACATACGCGCACAACATTCATTAATTTTTCGATATCTGGAAGAAGAATGAATATGTCTGCCTCATATTGGAATTTGGAAAGTCAATTATTCTGTTGTCGTCTTTGAGTTTTAATGCAAAGTGTTTGTTAAGTTTATGTTTTTCTGTTATACTACCTTTTCACCTAAATATAATCCGAGATTTATAGCAAGAAATTAATGTGGTGTTTCCATCGAACTAAAAGATTAACTTTGACAGCACCTATCAAAATACTGGTGGCGATGATAAATCGCCAAGACACTTTAGCACGATACGGATATAGGTTAGTTCAAATTATAAAACAATTGATTCAATAAAGATTTAACAAGATTAATTTCTTTATACCACTAGATTATACCTACTACGTTTTCACCAAAAGATAATCCCAGATTTAAAGGAACATGTTTATATGGTGTTTCCACGACACTTACAGCCTTATTTACTAACTCGTTTTAGCGACGGAGTAAAGTTACTTCGACTTTACAACGGCTCTAAACCTGAAAACCTTATTTATAATGAAAATGCACGAGGAATAGCGGTGGAATAAGCTAAAACTGGTTCATAGGAGGTTTAAGGTCGTTTTAGTATCTAAATGTCATTTTGAGATGACATCTTGTGGAATTTACAAAAAGGAGTGTAAGCAATTTTTTTTTCGTTTCTTACTAAAACAAAAAGGATAGATATTTTGCATAAATTATTTATATTTTCCAAACGCTCTAACAGTTGTACGGTATTGGGAACGCAATGTGGTTTTGTTGGTACATTCATTTATTGGATTTGAACTTTATACAATCCAATTTTAAATGTACCTATCCAATTTCCAATATGCATACAATGATAATAGAATGAATAATAATGGAAATCAGCTGGGGTTTTTGTTTGTCTATAATAACCAGAGTTTTAGATTGGTGACTTTCTTTCCCAGTATATTTGACATAAGGAAGGCGTAGCTAAAACGGCTAAGAAAATAATTTTAAATAAGGATTTGTTTGACGTGGCGTAAACTCGAAGTAAGTGCTTCGGCTCGGTTTAAGTATTCCGAGGTTGAACCCAGTATTAGTGAAAAATAATAAATAAGGATGTTAAAGATTAATGTCGTTTTTATTTGGCAATCCGGAAGCCTTCCGGACTCTTCTGAAAGTGTTCACTTGGGAAAGAATGAAAATTCTGATTCTGAAAAGAAGAGAAATTTGCTTCTGGATTTGAAATCAGAATCGAAACCATAAGCACTCACACATTCATATAGTTAAACGTCAAACTCAACAGCTGTGATTTTTTGTATGCTAATTGTGCGAAGTGTATCTTTCAACATATAGGTATTTATTCTTGATTTTCATTATTGTTCACATTTGATGTTTCACATACACAATCACAAAAAACTTCAGAATCAAAAAAAGTATTCAGTTGGGATTCCGGATCGGAAAGCGATTCCGGATTGCCAAATAAAAACGACATAAGAAGAAGATTAACTTTGAAAACACCTATCAAAATGCTAATTAATATAGATGTTTGTACGAGGGAAACTTTTTTCTAAAATGAATTTTGAAATCTAGTTTTTTAATTCCCTGTGATTTAGCATTATGAAAGTTGAAATTATGGCAATACTGGTTTCAAGCATCAAAACACCAGAGGGTGTAAGTTAAGTCTGATTCAGTCGTTCACAATTTTTCCGACTCAACGATATGTTTTCCGAAGATTTTTTTGACGATTTTGTTTGTTTCGTCTAAAATTTCAAATAATCTTAAATTATTCAATTTAGTCTAAAAAAATACCAAATTTTGAATCAACTTAATTCAATGTGAAAAGAAGGACAAAACTTAAAACCAAACTTTTATTTATTAATAATAAAACTAATTACAGCTTGCCATGCCCACTTAATCTGTACCGGGTTTAAGCCCACTTGCGGTTAGTTGTTTGCACTTTATTTACAACTTGTTTGTCTGACTACCAGTTCGGTTCAATTCAATTAAATATTCATTAATTTTTATTTACATTTAATTAAATTTGTAGAGAGGGATATTTCATAAGTCCATTCAAGATCCAATAGAGAGGTTAATCAAATATATCAAACCATGAAGCATCTGTAACATAATCGACTATTGACCTTGACCAATCAGTTCCAGCTATGGACGTTTACAAATTGAAAAAGACAAAAAAGTAGATATATAAAAATAAGTCTGCAACACACCGGTAGAGGTAGCAGCAGCAGAAGTAACAGCAGCATTTAAACAGCTTAACTGACAAAGATGAATCTTATGGACATTATCTCCATGTTGGAGGTATTTTGAAAAAAAAATAAACAAATGTGCAGCAACATACGGCCTGGGCGTGCCTCATGAATACTCTTTTGTGGCACACTTGGAATCTCCGTATAGAGTGCCAAAACTTTCAGTACAACATTAGTGGCAAGAGTTGAGGCGAGTATTATAATAATTATCAATTTATCTCATGTTTAACAGTTACTCTCAGTCAAGGCCAATCGATTTAAAACCAAATTAAACACCAGCTGTGGGTTTTATTTTTTTTTTATGTGTTGTTTAATATATGCGCATTGGCTTTGCTTTGATCGTGTGCTATGTTGAATCAATTAAGGAAAAAAAATATAAAAATTCTTTTAAAGTCCGCGCGTCCGTATATCATGAAAAAATAATTATAATCTGCACACGAACGCCATCTAGAAATTCAAATGAGATGTGATGCAATTGTATTTGTATGCACACACAGCGTAGAAGACAAAAGACAGAAAACCAAACATCAGATGCATGGGAAAATCTTGATTTAGTGTCATTAATTTCACATTATGGTCTGATTACATAAGAACAAAATCAAACAAGTCTCGCAGTATTTCTCTTTTGCAGGGCATGCTCTCTTACTCACTCACTCACAAGTTTAGGTTTGTTTAGCTTTTCATAATGGAAATTAGCTGCGAGAGGGAAATAAACTTATAAGTTTGATGTTGTGTATAGTGATTGCGAATTATGTGATGAGATAAATATTTTATTACCAACTAAGAGATTAGGAATGGTCTTGCAAAAGAGGGGGCGTGTGAAAATAGTTTCTTTAGAGTCCGAACATAGTTATACATAAGAGTACAAATATGTGAGAAATATCTTTTGCGATTGAGCCATGAGATACATCACAATAAAAGCTTTAAATTCAACGTATAAGTGGCACGGTGCGTGGTCGGCTTACTTAGCAGCTGATGGAAGCTTTGTCCATGAATAAAATACGAAATGAATATAATTAAGACTTTGAAAGGAATTCAAGAACAAATCACATCATAGATTTCAGTTGTTTAACTGTAAAACTTATACCAATGGTTTTGAGCAGCTACCCGCCATTCAATAGAAGGCGACAAAATTAAAATTTACAGGTAACACATTCTTATATTTTTAGCATTGAAGATATTCGGATTTAATTCCGGCATTGAGTTTTATTTAAAATAAAAATTAACAAAACTAATAGAACGCTGACATTCATTTCTATTGGTTTGAAGGCTAAGAATAACGCTGATAGAAACGCACATTCCCCTCAAGCTAAATGAAAGTGTTGTCTTGTGCGCCCAACATGCATAAATGAAGGTCAAATCTAAAGGGGTACCCCACAGGGAGATGTCTTATGTCCCCTGCTTTGGCTTCTGGTCGTAAACCAGATTTTAGTTAAATTAGTGCAAGGCGGCGTTAAAGTCGTGGCGTACGCTGATGATATAGTGATAATGGCATCAGGAAAATTTGTCTCCAATCTATGCGAGCTCCTAAAAATAACCCTTGATAAGATCTGTAATTGGGCCAGTGGCGGTGGACTTAATATCAACCCCCTTCAAACAGAACTGGTCCTGTGAACGAGAAAACGAAACATTCCAAATATAAATCCCCCATCATAAATGGGACCCCTCCATATAACTGGCACGGTCAAATATCTTGGTTTAGTTATCGATCGTAAACTAAACTGGAAAGAGAACACCAAAGAAAGGGAAACAAAAGCTGCAATAGCTTTCTACATCTGTAGTAGAATTTTTGGCGAGGAATAGGAACCCAGTCCCAAAACCATTCATTGGATGCACACAGCACATTATAAGACCTATCCTGACGTATGCCTGTTTGGTTTGGTGGCCAGCCTTGGATAAGTGAACCAATCTTAAGGCCATATCGAAAATTCAGAGACAGGCATGTATGAGAACCCCGCTAAACGCAGACCTAGAAACTTTCGTTTCACTTGCCCCCATTCAATCTACTCATGAAAGAGTTGGCGGCCAAAAGTGCTCTACGACTTAAAAAGTGTAAACATTGGAAAGGGGACTAATGTGGTCACAGAACCATTGTCAACTTCACTGACATAGACATTCAAACAGATTATATTTCACCTTCAGTCTGTGCGATGACAATGGCATTTACTGCCCGGTCGACAAAGAAAGTTTAAGGCTCAAAAATGTCTGCAACTGTCCCTTAAGAAGTTCTCGACCCATCAGTATACTATATGCTGGCATTTGCATTGATAGAGTACGAGAAGTTCACTGTTTCGCTTATACCTTCCTACCCAAAAACAACTCAACCGCAGTACTCGAGCTTCAGCAAATGTCTATTCAGTTTACCCTTGAGCCCAACTTCGGACGTATTGTAAGCCGCACTACACGAATGTGGGACGCTTCACCCTGACCAATATTTCACTCCCATTTCGATATTCAAGCATTCGAAACCAATGTGCATCAGTGATCTTCTTTTAAATCCTGTAAAACTTTTCTTAACCCTCGCACTGTGGTCAAAGATTTTTTAGGGTGGTCAAAACCCCTTTAGTCCGAGCAAAATTAAAAATAAAATACTTTGATATGGAGTCTCTATTTTTCTAGTTTCTATATGTACATATACCCCTTTCAGTAACTTCCCTGGCAAATCTTAGGATAGCTCCATTAGCTGCACTTCCTATTATCACATGCAGTGGGGTTAGGTGAAGAATAACCTCAAGTGCGTCGTAAGGCAAGTTCTCAGTGCTCCAGTAATGCATATGCAAGCGAGGCTCTGAACATTTTCTAGTGATTTCCTAGTTGTTGCTTGTTCGGTTCTTTTGTACCACGCAACTGCACAATAGGTAATGATGGGTCTTACCATCATGCTGTAGTATATCTACTCGTACGAGTATCTTAGGATATTTGGTTTGAAAGCTCATGATTTGCCAGCAAGTCTCTTACATATTATAAGGGCTTTTGTCCCTTACCCGACAGACATTTTGACTTGTTTATACCAGAGAAGTTTTCTATTTAGCGTAATTCCTAGATATGTCACTTCCTTCTGTGTGTCGATTACTTCGCCAGATAATCTAATAAGTTTCATGTGAGGCAGAAGTTGTTTATTGGTAGTTGGTGTCTTTTATGGGGTTGATATTCAATCTTACTGAAAGACACCATTTCCTAGTAATTGCCAAGCCTCTTTGGATTATATCACAGAGAGTTTCTTTAAACTTCCTTAAGGCTGTCATCAGTCAAACCGATGCATTATATGTCTTGAGAAATATGACTCACTAACAATTCATACACAAGACTCAGTTTCCAATCAGAAATAAGGGGATGTAGCAAATAGGAATTATTTTGCAGCTGATTTATTTTGACAGCCGTTCCATCAATGCAACCTAGAATGTTTGAAGTTCAAACCTTATCTACTCACGTGTTGTGAAGAATCGTAAAACTAGTAACAAAAAATAGGGGAAATTTAAATTTAAAACTTTGGTCGTAAGCTTTTTTTCCATTTTACGAGTTGAAAACTAAATCTTCTTCAATAATTTCAATATATTAAGTAATACTTATAAAAAGCTTAATAGGCTTTAAAAAAAAGGCTTTTGCAATAAGCCAATTTTATGATATTTAAAATTAACTCAAATTAATTTATTTACACCTTTTTGTCAATCTTCGAGTTCGTTTGTCAGCTCTTTTGTTTGAAGTGAATGTACATTCTACTAGCCACAAATAGTTATGTATAAACTTCGAGGATTTTAATTTTATTCCAAGAGTTTATCAGAAATGGGTTGTAAATACATTAACTTATCCAATAACATAATTTGCTTGAATATCAAACAACGCTGTCGAAAGAAATTCTAATAATTTTCTTCCAAAATTTGTTTCTATAGATTTGACTTGGTTTGTTTTAATTTCATCAAAATCAAATTTTAAACTTTACTATTCAAAAAGTAGATTTATAATTCGTTTTATTTTTCTATTTTATTTCAGATTATACTGCACACAATGACAACGTAGAACCTGCCAGTCTTCAAAAAAGCCTTTAAAATAAACAAAAAATTCTTAAAAAATATTGTTCAGTTGAACGCACAATCAATACAAAAACAAACAACAACAAAAAAACACACATAACATGATTCTGAAAAATTATAGTTGCCTAACCGTTAAATTAGCACTGTTTGCCTTCCTGATAAACAGTGCAGGAAGCAGTGCAGACTATAGCTCGTCGGAGAATGAACAACTTTACACAGGTGATGCACCCGATGACCATGAAATCTACGACCCTGCGCAACTTCAACAAGAAGTCGAGGACGAAGAGGGTATAATTCACAACACAAATTTGGACACAGGCCATACAGCCTACTACGATTCACTAGAGGACACAACAGACATGATGCTGGCCGATGCCAGAGATGATCATACTATCAAAATATCCCGCACCACAATGGTGCCGGAGTATGTGCGCAGACAAAAGTCGTACGAACAACATTCCTCAACAGAAGACTACGACAGCACGTCTGTCAGTGCCAGTGCTGAGGAAACCGGACCAGACTCGGGCTACATCGATATGAGCCCCATGGAATTAACCCAAAGAAATGAATCCCTTCCCCTCGCCATGAAATCCAATGTCCTCTATTCGGAGGAGAACGACTTGCATGACATCCAACACCAGCAGTTGGACAATTCAAATAGCAGTGTGGAGGAGGAATATTATGAAGATGCACCCGAAAGCATCGAGGAATTATATCCATCCAGCCTGCTCGGCACCACAACAATAAATTCCCCCCCTCTCATAACAACAACATCATCGCCTCCAATGCCACAAATAACACAATCGACACCGGTTGGCACTGCTGCGACCACGAATCGGGCCAAACAGGGCAAACAGATTCACATAGCACGCAGAAAGCTTCTGCCGCACGAACAATTACGCAACTACATAGAAGACGCTTACATCAGAATGCCATTGGCGGTGATTGTCGATCCGTCGCCAGAGTCCCTCGAGAAGACGAAGGCACTTTGGCGAGAGGCGCTAAGATCAAATTTTGCCATAAAGATTGTCTTGGTCGCGCTCAATGCTTCAGGTAAGAATATCTTATTTTAATATTAATTTTTTTCTTTTTTATTCTAACACATTCGCAGTTCAATTTAAAGATTTTATGAATATCTTATGCATATACATACATATATATTTATGTGGATATTGATGTAGATATTTTATTTGAGAGATTTTCAAATAAAGCAATTGGGGTCAATTAGAAACTAGTTTGTGCTTATGAATTCCCAATCGAAGGACAGTGTTGTTGTATTTCAAATAATGTTTACCTACATATACAACGCCTCACAACATGAGAAGATGGAGATGCACCGCAGCATTAATTTCCATCCATCATTTGGATCAAGTGCAAAGATATTCTTGATCTCTTACTTCTCTTGGCTTTGGCTGCTTTGTTTTCAACGTTGCGACGCTGCCGCCGCCGTCGCCCGTGGTCGTGCAGCCAACGTGCGTCGCGTCGTCCAAGTCGATGGTAATTTGAGCTTTTTGTGAGCTTGATTATTTATTTTTTTATTGTGGCAAATATCACGATGAGTTTTAGAGCGTGCCAAATAATCCACGAGCGTGTGTGGATGTTACGCCAACTTTATATTCAAATATAATAGTTTTTAAGCGGCCATAACGACTTTGACCATGTTAAAAGATATTTACCTTATTCGTTTTTTTTTTCATTTTAGTAGAATATTCTCTTTGTATATGGCACTTCAGTAAATAACTCAAAGTTATGTGCGGTCAAAAATTGGTTATAAATATTTTTATAATTCGATTGTTATCATAATGGATTTATTTTGTTAGCATTAAAATTCTCTGGGGATACTTTTTAGCCTAAAAATAAGTTATCCATTTTTTTTTAATTAATTTGGACATCTAATTCTCTGGTCTAGTAGCTTTTTAGACTGTTTCTCCCTGAATACAAGTATGCACGTTAGACTATTGGAAATAGTCAATCTGGACATTCATTCTCCAGATTCTAGAATGATTTATTACTAAAGCTATAGAAATGCAGCTATATAGTCGTCTATAGTTTATTTTACACATACTTTTTGAACATAACCTTCAATGGAATTGCATACTTTGCGGTGTTATATGTAATCACAAAGTGAACTCTAGCAAATCAGGTGGTACGACAGCTTGTAAGAGTCAAAGGAGCCTACAATTTTCTGCAGAATCCGAACGGCTAAAAGGTATTATGAAAAGAGATAATCTCTCAACACCCAGTGACCCTGAAAAAAATGTTAGGTGAAAAAGACCGGTACTCGAACCCAGATCTCCGCCGTGATACTATAATTTTAATAAAAATACATTTTCAATAAGAAAAAAAGTCAAATAATTTTGTCTTGACTAAAAATTTAATACAGATGTGCTTAGTTGAAAAGTGAACGACTTAATAAAGTCTAAACATCATAATAATTTGTAACGGGCCGGACTTTTCGTTTTATTGTTCCTCGAATTCTTAAGCTTACACAAAAATTTGGCGCATTCTATATTCCACCGCTTCGCTCCCATTCAGTTCTCTTTTTTGGTACAAAAGTTTTCAATTTTACCTTCCTTGTGGGATCTGCAGCTTAGTGATCTTCAACAAATATTTGAAAAAAAAAACTTACCAACATTTTGCTGATACAAGTTTACTTGATTTTGATTTATTTGTACGTTTGTCTATTATTAATCCCCAGTTTCAAAGTGGAAGTTTTGTTTTAAACTTATGTTCAACAATTAATTCGATTTTACAGTTTGGTTCAAACCTTGAACTGAATTCATTATTTAGTTTAAGTTTAAAGACGTTAAAATTCCCCTCGTTTGCTTATAATATATCTCGGTGTTTTTTTGTGTTAACTCACCATCCCAGAGCTTACGTTAAGGAGCTTCAATTCTAAAATTCAATATTGATATTTGATAGGAAAGTTCACAAAAAATTAAACTGTTTTCTTTTTTGGAGTGAAAACTTCAGTAAATAAATCAAATTTGAAATTTCGACGCAGATATTGCTATCGTCAAATATGCAATAGTCCTGCATCATCAACGTGAGTTAATATTCTTGCAAAGACATTTGACGTTTACGAACACGCTTTCAGGCTTATCGATATTTTTGCCGACAATCCGATTTTTTTACTGTAGAGTTGCACCGCAAATTATGTTATCGAACATATTACTATATCAAGCGCTACTACACGTTGAAACCACATTCATAAATCCAATTTTTACAGTTCTCTTTTTTTTTTAATTTCGGTGATGGTCTCGGTCTGTGCGCCTAACAGTTTTCTGGAGCTTTGGAGTCTACGAACATTTTGCAAATGCATTTTGGTCGCAAATGAGCTGTCGAAAACAGCTAAAAGACAAAAAGTATAAGACTTTTTTTGTCTGGTAACTAAAATGTTTTGAATTTTTATTATTTCCTTTGGACCCAAAATATTCAATTGTGTAAAAGCATTTTTTACTTATTTAAAATATTTGCATAAATAATCTTACAATGCGCATTATTTCACACAATAAAAACATAACGGAATCTCTGTTGCATTTCAATATATATATGTATTCGACATCCTATTCAATCACAACGAGGACGTTGTCTATACTCTTTAATATTAAAACACTCCTGACTTAATTCACTCCAAGGCATTTTACAATGAACAGATTCTTCTGGGCATTCATTTTAAGTTCTTCAAACATTCTTGGACTTCTATTTAATAAAAAATACAAATTGTATACATGTCAACTACTTTGTAATATAACCAAACAGATTATAAACACATACGAAATAAAAGCAATAGTTGTTATACGAAATTTATTGAAAATGAACGGGACGCCGCCGACCGGTGGTCGCAGTCTATTCATCCCAGGATAATTGGTCCCAAGTAAGTGATCCCGAGGACAACTGATCCCACATTATCTATCTTCTTTTGATAAATCAAAAATTTGTCTTCCCCTCCTTACCCCTACTGCATGTAAAATGTAAAAGGAACGCTTCACGTTAAAATCCAGCTAGCTTTCTTGTATGAAATTATTGCTATTTGTAGTGGGATCGGTTGTCGTGGGATCAGTTGTCTGGGATGTGTTGTCGTAGGACCAGTTGTTTGGGACCAATTGACGGGGAACCAAAATGAACTCAAGCCCAAAAACTGGAATTTCATAATTTCGAATAGATCCAAAAGCTTAAGGACTATTCACATGAGAGCAACTAATATATCGAATAAAAGAACAAATGGAATTTAAAACATTACAACAACAATATTCATATAAAGCTTTGCAGACATACTGCACGTTTGTAAACATACAAAAAAACCCTTCAGAAATTTAAAACATTTACGTATAAGCATAAATTCTTCGTAAAAACTTATTGAAATTAAAGTTAAGGAATTAAAATTTGCATTTTAATTGCTAAAGGAGAGATTATTAGAGAAACTAAATTGGTCGTCACGAATTGCAATTTGATTGCTGCGAACCACATATCATCCACACATTACTATAATTCACATACTTCATTAAATTAATTAATAATTATTTGATCTCGCACTTGGTTTTCATTTTGGTTCGATAGTCGATTCGATGTCATTTTTGAACTTCCACACTTAAATTCTCAACGATCTAGAATTTATTTCAATTCCTCAAATTGAAATAGACCACAGCCAAGAGCGAACAACGTAGTTCCTTGTTTGAACAAACAATAATAAATCTGAATTTTCGGAATCAACCGCCGCGTCGCACACCGGATATTTTTGCCACATTTTGTAGACATGTAAACATTGGTATTGGAGATAATTGTTTTTCTTTGACCTTTGTTATCTTATGCTCTTAAATATTCTGAAGCTATCACAAATTTGTTCAGTTCTGATTGTCCTTTCGGACATTTGACTCATTTCAATCGTGGCACTCCTGACTCTGACACTATTAAGTTTTATTTAACTCCACCAAAGATATTTAGATACCAAGTTGTCATCCTTCAATTCGTACATAAATAACAAAAAAAAGATGAACAGATTTTTTTCCTCATTTTTCTTTCAACTCTTAAACAGTTATATCAAACCAGGAAATCTTAACATGTCTTAAGTTATTCATTAGGTTGTTATAAATAGTTCCACATAACGCACGGTATTTTCCATACACATATACATATATTTTTTGTTACGAACAAAATAAACTCAACATTTCGTTAATTTAATTTTTTTGTTTGCTTATTTTAATTCATCGATATACGAATCGATATTAAGATACAATATCTTATTAAAAGATCATTTCTTTTAAATTTTAAACATTTCAATATTATTTCGATAACAATCGAAACAAAAAAAAACTCTATGTCAATATTTCAAAAGCCTTTGACGTCATTTCACTAACAGCTTAAATATTAGATTCAAACAAACGAAAAAACAACAAAAATATTCATAATTTGTTAACTCACATAACAGGTTGAAGTTGGAATTCAAATCAGATCACATCTTAATCTATTTTGACGACATTTTAAATTTGAATTTCAAATTACTCGGCATATTAAATTTATTTTATTAGTTTTTTTTTCTTTTATTTTATTAATTTATCGAACGAATGAAATTTTATAAATGTCCTTGAAATTGATTTTTAAACAAAATCCATTGCACGCCTTGTTAAATATAATTTCATTTGCTACTCAAAACAAAAAATAATTAAAAACAAAAAAAAAGTTGAATGTGAGATGTTTTTAATTTAATGGCACATTTATATCAACAACAAAACATTCACTACTATTTGAAACAAGACCCCGAATGAAATATTCTTGAATAAAATTTAATTGAAAGTTCATTTCTTATCGTCTTTAATTCATTGACAAAAACAACAACACAAATATTTACAAATGACGGTCATGATAAGTTTTAGTTAATCGAGAATTAGTTTTATTTTTGTACTGTATTTTTTAAAATATTTTTTTTTTTATTCCTTAGGAACACCAACGGCGTATAGTTTCAATAATACACGTCAATTCCTAGCCGGATTGAATAGCATCAAAGAAAGCTCTGGTGGAAATGCATTTATTGGAGTTGTCCATGCATCTGAACTTGTGCCATACGATAGTGCTGTATTCATATCGACCGCTTCCATTCCAGCTCATACAGAATTGGTGCAAGACGCAGCGATAACACTTCTCAAAAAACGAATAAGGGTTTGTTGTTTCCATCTTTGATAAGAGAAAATTTCGAAGTGTTTATTTGATTATTTGTTTTGTTTTTATTTTTTTTATTTGCAGTTGTACTTGGTGTGGTATGGAGAAAGATTGGAAACTGAGAATGAGACACAAGAAGCTGTAGGGGGAATTTTAGGAGAAGTGGCTATCAGGTCGGGTGGTGAGATACTTCATGTTGTTGGAAATGAAACATTCCAAGAACTAGAGGGAATCACAGTAAGTAATATTTACATATGTTCTCAAATTTAAAACAAAGACTTTACTGTTTTTTGTTGTTCAAATGGAAAGATCTAAATGTGTTTTATAATCCTACATAAATATCTTGTTTTGTCATCATTGGAATCTTAAAGGGACAGTTCTTTAGATTTCATTTTTAAATTGTACATTTATACGGACAAATTGCGAACATCTAGCGGACTAAATATGTAATATTATTCAATCCTAAAAGCATATGTTAGTTCGAATAGGATAGGTACCCTAGTTGGTAAAAAATTTTATGACTCGGGTACAACTTAGTGAAATATGAGTGAACTTACAGTTCAAGAAGTTTATCAAAAAATAAAAATAACACTAAACTTCGGATGTGGATTTAGAACGGCAGCGTATGGGAAGCTCATTAGATTCTAATCTGGATAGCATTTTCCAATGGGCAACTATAAACCGCGTAGAATTTAATACTTCAAAATCTTAATACTGTTTTCTGACGTTAAAGCACAACCCACCCCTCATGCCGCTATCCATGAGCGGTACTTGCATTGAGGAAACAGAAGAGCTCTTAGCTCTCGGTATGTGCATCAGACCAAGTGTTTAGGTATCCTTCGCCGTTGCAAGAAATTCTTCATCCCTTCTGATCTGGCTGTAATCTATAAGGCCTAAGTTCGTCCAAAGCTCGAGTACAATTTCCATATGTGGGTAAGTGCTGCAAAAACCCAATTGAGTCTCTTCAATTAAAAAAAAAAAGCTTTAAAAATGATAGGTGATAGAACTATAACAGAAACATTTGAATCTCTCGAGCACCGCCGCAATGTTTCTTGTCTTTCATTATTTTACCTTTGTTTTTGTTACTCGTAACAGTATTCTAGTGAAATAGCCATATGCATTCCTCCCCTTTAACAATACAACCCTAATACTCGCGCTACGACTGTCAAATTCAGATATTCTTTCTTAAGCCGTACTACACGAATCTGGAATGCTTTATCCGGCTCAGTCTTTCTTCCTATTATGATATTCAGACATTTAAAACCAATGTACATTGATATATCCTTTTAAAACCCCTCAAACTTTCCTAAACGCTCACATTTTGCTCAAATATTTTAAGGTTAGTCATAATCCGCGCAAAGTTATTAACAAAAAACACTAAACAATTGCGTTCTAAAAAGGTAGAGCAACACACTGTTCTGTTTTTAATTCTAAACAGCAAAAACAAATAACAGGAAATGCCAAACACTTAACTTAATTCTTGGCAGAATTAAGGAATTCATAGGATATTCATAGCCATAAATCGATAACCCTCCCCTCTAAACTGAGAAAAATATTTTAACAGAATTTTTGATACTTAACCTCAAGGTCCTATATTTACTCACAAAAGAGTCTACACTTATTATACGATCCTTAAAGTAATCACAGGAAAATGGTCAAACAAAATACTAATTAAAATAGCTGAAGTACGAACCCGACTCATACCGTCTCTTAAGGAATTGAAAATGTGAATCTCATTGCATCAACTTAGTTGCATAATAATATCAAAGTGTAAACCCTCCTAAATGTTTTTGTTGGTAATTGAAATCTGTCTTAGATTATTCAAATATTACACAAAGTAGGTACTTAGAATCGAAAGCAAAGTACTTTTACTTTTCTCTTCGAGTGTAATAGGTAGTAGCAGCATTCACTTGATGTTGTAATCCAAAAATGTGGATAGTTGTGTAAACACACAGTCAGTCTGTGATTCTTTGAAGCGTAAAACCACTCTGGATGGACAATAACACAACGTAATTGGCTCATAGTTATGTATTGCAACAAAAAATGTAACACGAGACACTAGAAAGAGTGTGTTTTGTAAAAATAAAAAAAAATAAAACAATTTCTTTCAAAAGATTCTCCCTCATGTAGTATTGTAGTAGAAGTAGCAGTTGACACATTTTTAATTCTTTTTTTTATTATTTTTCTTTTTTAGCTAACAGTGATTGCTGACACTTATTTGGGATCACAAGAAATCGATATACCAGTGGACACGACTCTATCTAGTTTACATGTTAAAATCGATTCATTAATGAGAACAGCAACATTGGAAACTCCAAATGGTGGTTAGTTTGAATATTAACACCCACACACTCACACATACATATATTATTTCTGTTTTTTACGGTATACCAAACAAAAAAAAACTAACAACTTTTTTTAAAACAAACAACAAAATAATATTTGATCTCCTTACACAAGAAAAATTTGGTATTTAGCTCTTTTTTGTCACTATCTCTGTCTCTGCTTAAATTTACTTAACACAAAATTGAAATATACACAAACAAACTACATAAAAACACACAATCTGTACATTTTGTTCTATGTTTATTTTTTTTTTTGTTTAACAATTAAATTTATTTTATGATAATGAATGTTTAGTTTTAAGAGAGCAATTTTTTTTAATTAATATTATTTATTATTTCTACTATATGCACTTAATTTTTTGTAAAAAAAAAATGTCTTTAATGTTAAAAAAACTAGCATTAGTTAAAAAAAAACATCACAACCGATTCCAGTTAGAATGAGTTGATAAACAGAAAACTCAATTTTCCAGTTTTGCCTTTTATTTTTGTATATGTATTTTTTAGTTTATAAAATGAAAAACAAAAATTTATCGAATAATTAACCGTAGTACAAAACCGATTAATAATAATTTTTTTTATTAATAAAGTTAGCTGAAAATGGGTATTGTTTCAGCAAGAAAAAAATTATATAAAATAAAATATATTTATGCTGTGTATTTTATTATTGATTAACAAAAAAAATAAAATAAGAAAATTTTGTTTCGTCCAACGCTTGGTGACTAAATGTGCGAGTAAGTATATTTTCCTATTAACTGTGTTGTCCTCTCTTTTCTAATTTTCTTTTGTGTAAATAACGCACTGGGGATATACTAACAGTAATAGAAATAGAAACCATACAACGGGGTTAGATTTGCAAACAACGGATTTGGAACAACTTAGCAACTTAAGCACTCCACTGAAATAAATAATTGCACGAAGGTTTTATTATATTTTAGTTTAGATAAATTCATGTCTTTGAAACGCTTTTAATTTTTATAAAGAACAAATATGTGAATTTGTTTGAATTAGGAAAAACCCACTTACATATGTCTTGAAATTTAATGCGAGAATTTTAAAACTGCTCATATATCGATTTTTTGTAAACATTTTTTGTTAAAAAGTGTTCGGGAGAGTCTTATCGTTATTTATTATTTAACATGGCAGATAGGTTAAAAAATACTTTGGTGGCGTAGAGACACAGGGCCTAGTGACTTACAACTCTCAACCATTTCTTTGAAACGACCTAACCGCTAAGATGAGAAGTACTTTTTTATGGTAATAGATCCTTTACAATATAAAAAGGGGAAATGCTCATAAATCTATTATCAGAATCAATAGACGCATTTGGACAATGGAAAAACCATCACTTCGAATTGGCAATAGAAAAGTACTAAAATTATGAAAAATTTTAATCATTTGATTGAATTTCAAAGGTTACGGCTTGACAGATAAACAAATTAAATTTTGACGAATGTATTTACATATGTACGTAAATACCTTTCTTAAGCAATCAGTAAAATCTTGAAATGTTCGGATTTATTAGAACTTTTTAATTGCTTGGACATCGTATTCATACTCAGCAGTTAATCACTTGACAGATTGGCGATAAACCATATTTTGATGAATACTGGGTATTACGTTTCAAATATCACCGCAAATAGCACAAATTACCATTTTCGGCACGAAAATAATAGCTAATATTTTTCAGAGGTTTTTTTTAATTTTTTGATATCTCCGATATTCTTCGGTGGAATTATTTGTTCGGTGCTATTAGAAGTCTACTCGGAGCATATGTGTACATCCCTAAAGTTAAAGTTTCGTTTAATTGTTTTTTGGAAAAATTGACATTCATCATATTGAATAGATACAAAATTCATTTCCTTGAATTCAGCTTCCGTTTTCGTCTCTCAAATCTACCTGAATAAGGCATCATCCATAAATGTTACATTTTCTTCACAATTATTACAATACATTCATTCATACGAATATTTACATACATTTAATCATATGCGACCGACACGACTCTGAATATTTGAATCTGACTATTAGGTGTTGCGAACATATTGTACGCCACCTGTTCATTTTAGAAATATATTAGAACAATAAAAAAGTTAACTTTAGAATTTCTAGTATGGAGTTAATCAACAAAATGAATTTTAAAATTTTCCGTTCAATGAACAATTGCAATTAACTTAAGATTTTCAGTAAGTTGAACAGCACTTATCTCAACCTGAATATGTCGAATAAGCTTTTAACAGTATCTGAAATAGATCAAAGCTCTTCGATATAAAATAAGAGCGTGACTCATCGAAGTAAAATTCAATTCCTGAAGAACTGAAGCTTATTAAATTATAAAAGGTGAATAAATCCATTAGTATACTATGTTACCAATTAACATAATTGGATAGCTAGAATAAGAGTACACTTTAATATATTCCAAAATCATGCATAGCTGAAAAGAAAAGGTACAAAGACGATCCTAAAGTATTTTTGATAAAAATTGTCTCAAGTATTTAGGAAATCAGGTTTAAAGACATTAAGAGTGTGCACAAATTAAAAGTTTCAACTTCCAACTTCTTAAAACTGTTAGGTCTTTAGTTTTGCTTTGTATGCCAAACTATCAGATTCATTTAAGAACGAATAGAGAGTATTTCGTTCAATATTATAGTTAAAAACTATCACTACTAAAGCCCATAATTTTGAGCCGTTGAATGGGCTCCTTAGTTTTTTTTTGCAATCAATATAAATTTACATTTTCATTTCTAATACATAAATTAAATATTGTTAAATAAATGAAGCATATATAAGGGATTTTTTGTAAATTTTATATGCTTTGAATTTTATTTTCAAGCTAAATAAATTAATTATTGTCCAATGTCAACAACTTCCAACAGTTTTCGGTGCCTAAAAAAACTGTGAGTATCTTTGACACTATGTAAGTTCATAGCAAATTTATTTATTTTTAATTTAATGAGAGGTGAGCAGTAAACAACAATCGAATTGCAACTTATCATATTACATTAAATTTTCAGAAACTTAATTCACCAGGTTGCCTTTCGTGTAAAACACTCAAATTTATATGGGCAAAATTGTTTGAGATACTAGTAAAGTTTCAAGAACCACCTCGGTTAAAGCCAACCGATGGAGATGGCCAAACAGTTTAATATTCACCTATTCTGGGTGCCGGGTCACAGGGACATTCCGGGGAATTACAGGGCGGACGAACTCGCCAGAATTGGAACGGAAATGCCTATCTTACCCGACAAGGTAAATATAGGCATGCCTATAGCTACAAGTAAACTTACGCTGAAGCGAATCGCTCTGGAACAATCAAACACAAGATGACTTAACACTACCATTTGCTTGGCGACCAAACAAATCTGGCCCAACCTAGACGTGAAGCGGTCAAAGTGTTTATTGTCTCTCGGTAGATCTCAGATCAGCTCCGTAATAGATGTCATAACTGGACACTGTCTTATTATAGACACGCCGCACGACTCGGTGTACTTTCAAACGATTTTTGCAGGAGTTGCTTGGACGAGGAGGAAGAGGAAACAATCCCACACCTTCTTTGTACATGCCCTGCTCCCTCTTACAGACGCAAACTTCATCTAGGAAAATATTTCTTTAATGAACCAAGCGATCTCATAAACATAGACATCAAAAGTCTCCTTCGCTTCATCAGAAGCTCCAAATGGTTTTAACTAATAGAGAACCTTTTCATTCCCTATTAGATCGTGGTATCAAAATGGACCTCTACTGGTCTAATTGTGTCAGATGCTTTAATGACGGCCACTTTAACCTACCTAACCTACCTAAAGCCAAGAGTTCCTATCTCTCAGTTACAGAAGATTAAGCTATATATTTACCCTAGACATACATATGTATGTATGTCTATTGATTTATTGAACACAATTTATCTCAGTTTCTGGACATAAATCCTGTGGGCTTTTTTGTCAGCCAAGTCATGATCAATAATGTGTAAAATATAATGATAAAAAAATAATGATAAAATTTTACACGAAAGCTTTTGTTCTAAGATAACCCTCAGTGCATACAGTGGTCATTGAAGTTGGTTTTTGGTCAACATATTAATTAAAAAGTTACAAATGCTTCTACTATTGCTGATTATTGCCAACATGAATGTAGGGAGCACATGTATCAAGTAAAAATCCTCATACTCATAATGTTCTACGTCATTCTGAGCATTCATTTATGTACTTGTATGATAGCGATAGGCTTATAGCAGACAACATTTATATTATGTCTATTAATTTTGTTATATTGAGCACTTCATTTATGTGAAGTGAACGCTATACAATAATAGAACATGATTCTAATTTTAGTTACGTTCTAAGTGGAAATATGTATGTATGTACACAAGTATTTGTATGTGTCTTCAAACATGACATTTAATGCTCTCAACATCAAAAATCATCAGACGGTTTCCCCCTTTTACGATGAACATTGGACTTGACCTTGGCAACTAAACGATATTTTTTATGAGTGACTAATCTAGTCCAACACTACGTCATATAAAATTGTTTCCTGTACTTTGTGGTGGCAAATTCACAGACATGATTTATTTGCATTAATCATTCAAAAGTTTTTCGCCCCACTTATTCCAACTTCAAGCTATTTCCATTTATTAATGACAAATATATCAAACCCAAAATAAAAAAGACCGACATGGAGTAAAAATACATACATTTTTGTTTTGACTGTAATTCTTTTTTTTTTGTTATGAAAACATGCGCAACAGACCAAACATCATCAGTGAAGCTATGGCTTAGTAGATTTTACAATATATGGCTTATTTTATTGAAATTTTAACTACATTAATTCTTGTGTACAAGAAAAAGTTCATAAATTAATAAATTATTGAATGACAAACCTTTTTTGCAACCAAAATTTCACTCCACTGACAAAAGTGAAATTCTGAGATTTCCTGGGTCGACGTCGCCCGTCGTTGTATTGAATCGGTATCGTTTTGTGTTCAATAAAATTTAACTCGCACAACTAATTAACTTTCAAAATTTCACTATAACGGATGATATGTTTAGTATTTGGATGTTGTGTAATTAAAGATTAAAACAATCTTTTTGTTTTTTTTCTGCTAATTTATTTGGATTCGGTCTAGAAGAAGAAAGTCGAATTTTTGCCAACTTCTGTGCTATGACGTTTAAACCAATGTTTGTTTTTGTTGTTGTTTTTGTTTATATTTTTTTTTCGCGCATGACAAGTCAGCAGTCAGCTGTGGAAACGTGGGATTTGTGTTATAAACTGTTATACTAACGTGGAGTAAAACCTTTAGGGTTCGCTTACACTTCTATTAATTTTTTTTTTTACTTTTTTAGATATCAATTTAAAAAAATTGGTAAAATTCAAATCACGTCTATTGTCCCAGAACGAAGGTCAACTAGATTCGTTTGTACCATTGACCAAGATTATGAAGTCCACGACGTTTACATTAAAATTGGTTCCGGATCTTCTGGATGTAGAATATAATGTTTTTGTTAGAGCCGATCGGAAACCTGATGTATTTCTTGGTAAGTAAAATTTTAAAGAAAACAATGTGTCTCAAACTAAATCTTTATAGAGTCTATGCACAAAAAGAGATTAGTTGCTTTTTTTAAAGAGTCTTTTTCTGCAAATGATAACAAGTTTAGATTTGATAACTTTTCAACCCCGTTCGTTGTAATAATCTAGATGAATACGTCATTTCTTTATGCCAATTTGAACGTTATCTAATTAATTACTTTTAGTTTGAGTTTTTTTTTTTGAGAAATAATAATTCCGCATAGTAGGTCAAAGTAAACAAAGAAATATATGTATACAACGTAATGGTTTAAGAATCACACATACATATGACTTTGAGATAAGCTTATGGGGAAAAAGCTTTTGTAAATTCATATTTCAATCAAGCTAATAAAACCTGAAAAATTCTACTTGGTATTGAGATATAAATGATTAAGGGTTAATTTTTGGAACAATACGCGGTTGAAAAAAAAATCCTACTGACTGTGAATATAAACGATATATGTAAATAGAGATGAAAATAATTAGGTGTCATAGCGCTGTATATTGATGTTAGCACAAAATTGGGTAACTATTTAGAATTGGGGCTCCAGACAAAAATCGCCCCAAAAAATTTTTCACCACCTGGAAACTATTTTATTAGGTAGAATAAGATAATTTAAGGTGGGGGAGACATGTTTTATTAGGTTTCATCGAAAAAAAACCCTTTTTTAGTTGACATTGGATATAGGCCTTTGGGTAAATTCAAAGTTTCTTTAAATCCAGAATCTGTAAATGCAAAAGAAATCTTACATATACCCAATCTCGCACCTATCCCAAATCCTATAGTGTGCCCAAGCAGTGGGGGAGATATGTATGGGGGGCCATTTCGCCCCCCTGCATAATAATAATACTCAATAATTACCCAAAATTGATTGTTGATCAACAAAAAATCAATATTTTTTTACCATTACTATCTTACTATATGGATTACTAAGAGAAAATAAAATGATATGGATAAGACCGACAGCAATGTTATATACCCATCACTTTATTCCCTGTTTGTTCATTTTTCCAGAATTTGTTGTCTTTTCTATGTACTACTGTCACCTCCACCTGGATCCTCATCAGAATCACGATCCATGATCCAAAAATTTGTTTTTTCTCTGACGGATTGATTGCTATTTAATTTTGTAAATGACGTCACTAGTGTATAGAAAAAAAGACAACAACGATTGATAACCCATTGGATAAAGCTAGACACTTGACTTCGACAACTATGTTTTTGATAATGTGGGAACTCATGTATAGACGAATATACATATAGAGATTTTTGTCCTCTTTTTCGTTGTCGGATAGAACTGGTTCTTCAATTTCAGTTGATTGAAAAAAGTTTTTAGGGCAAAGTTTAAGACCACAAAAGTTTCTTGTTTGGAAAAAGAAAGTTAACGAAAACATAATTTAAAAAGAAAAATCAGATTGCCAAATATTATGCTAGCTACACACGAGGCAACCGTTGCAGCAACACAGCCATGTTGAAGCAACCGTTGCTTCGTGTGTAGCTATATTGTCAATTGATTTTGCGTTGCTGCAACCGTTGCCAGAAATATCAAAAAGTTTTGATATTTTCGGTCGGTTGCTCCAACAGTACTGTGGTTGCGGCAACAGTTGCCTCGTGTGTAGTGAACAAACGAAACACGTTGCTGAAACACGTTGCTGCAACGGTTGCCTCGTGTGTAGCTAGCATTAGGGTCAAAGCAGGAAATATAAAAGTCGTACAGTAGATTTTTGTGTATATTTTGCCATATACGAGTGTGTGAAAACGAATTTATATTTTAATATTTTAAAGAAATATTTACAAAATTAAGTTTTGTTAAACAATTTCATGGAAATCAGAGCTCAAAGTCTGATCCCTCACGCGGGCGCTACATGAGGCGTTTTTCTTTTTTAGTTCAGAACAGAGCCTGAGTTGTCAAAAAATAAATTGTGTTTCTTTTTAGTTTAGAGTGTTCAGAGTTTCGAAAATGTGTTTCTTTTTTCGTTCTGAGCATGTTCTGAGCATCTTCAGAGTGCGCTCTATGAGCTCAGAATAAAATAACTGAGCAGACATACCTAGTAAAATGTTTAACACAAGCATTTGACATATATGGAAATTTAAAAAAAAAATGGCGACAGCTAAGTGTTCAGGTCAGGCCCGGATTAAAAGGGGGGCTAGGGGGGACTGAAGCCCCGGGCCCCGCGGAAACGAGGGCCCCATCCCATTAAGAAATTTAAACCGTAAAACCACGATATTCAAACTGTACAATCTAATAAACCCCAAAAATAAAAACCAAAATTAGCTGACCCCACAAAATCCAAACTCGAAAGCTATATAACCCAAAAACGTTAACCCATATAGCCCAACTCGCAATTAATCCCATAAACTTTAAACCCACATAACTCAACTCGCTATAGTCTCCAAAAAGTCAAACCCACATAGCCCAAGTCGTTATTAACCCAAAACTGTAAACTCAAAAAATATTAAATCTATGCAGCCTAATTCAGCAAAGGGTTGCCAGATTGAAAAACAAATACTAGTGTGGTAAAATTTAGAATTGTTAATTTCCATGAGTCCGTTTTGAGATTAACAAGCGAAATATGGCGATACAAATTTTGCCGCAGAAGTATTGAATCGTATTTTTCGACACAACGTACGTAAAGTTGAATTTTCCGAAACGCTCTCGTGTGCAAAATTCAACTTTACGCATATCTATTATTTATAATTTATACTTACTCATTCAATCTAATAAATCCTAATTCCTACATACGAGTAATTTGTTACTTATAATTTTTAGAGTTTTGAATAATCAAAAAGAAAGAGTCTGACGGTTTTGATTTCATGGTTCTTGGATTAATTACGAATTGGTTATGTGAGTTTACGATTTTTACTTGTGACTTATAGGTACTATAAGGCAAGTTATGCATTCGTAAAAAAAATCGAACTCGAGATATTGATCAAAGTTGACATGACGATGATAGCGAAGTCCAAAAAAGTGGGTCTCGCAAATCTGTCTGTCTGTCGGTTCGAGTACAGCCTAAACGGCTTTGCCGATTTTCTTCAAACTTGGTAGATATGGGTTTTAATTTTTTCCCCCCGGACGTTTTTTTCTTTTTTTTTTATGACCAAAAATAACGGTACCTGTCATACAAATTTTTTTCGAAATTTTATAAATATTTTTTTTTCTCAAAAACTGTCCCACAGGTTTTCTTAAAAAAAAATCAAAAAATTTCATTGAGTTAAAGCTATGTAATGGTTGAAAAAAAATTTTCAAAAAATTGTTATTTTTGGTACCCCCCTTGGAACCATTTTTTTGGTTTTTTGATTTTCTCAAAAACGGTGCGACGGATTTTGATAATTTTTTTTCTGCTAAAGGTCCCCAATAGTTTGAATATTATTGTGAATTAAAATTTTCCAAAAATATTTTTTTGGATTTAAAAAAAAAAAAATCAAAATTTTTTTTTGAAAACTCAATATTTCGAAAACCCCATGATCGATTTTTTTAAAACTTGATAAATAAAAGTTTTTTAATATAATCTACAAGATATGAGAAAAAGAAATTTATTTTATTTAAAAATAACGGTACCCTCCATACAAATGTTAAAAAATGGTTTTCGAAGATCGTATTTTTCTTGAAAACGGTTCCGAGAATTTTGCTTAAATTTTTAGTCTTTCGATTAATTTTTAAGATCTACAATTTAATAAAAAAAAATTTGAAAACAAGATATTACTGACTGTACCTGTACCATAGAACGATTTTTTAAAATTTTGAATTTCTCATTATCAGCATAACAGATTTTAATAAAAAATTTTAGAAAGAAGCTTCTAAAAAGTTTAAAAAACATTGCATTTCAAAACTTTAAGAAAAATATTTTTTTTTGAATTTTGAAAAAAAAATCTATTTTTTTTTTTTGGAAAATTCAATATCTCGAAAACAGCTCAATATCTTTTTTTTCTAAACTTAATTTTTATTCGAACAATAATAAAACCTTTAAATTGGCGTACCAAAATGTTTTCTTAAAAATGTTTTTTTTTACATAAAAGCTTATTTTTTTTTAAGAAACCACTACAAAGACTTATAATTTTTGTTCTTTAACAAACATATATTTGCTTGATTCACATGGCATTCTTCTTTTACCTCCAATTACTAAAGAAGTTGTTTTAGTCATTTAAAAAATTAATTTTATGCTTGTGAACAGTTTTTCTCTAATAACAATTATTTTTGAAATTCTTAGACTATTACATAGGAGCAAGTTCGTGCGACCCAGTCGTGCATTTTATTTATTTGTGATTGCGAAATGAACACATTTAATTTTTCAAAAACGTTAAAAAGAGGAGCCCCTGATAAATAATTAGCCCCGGGTATCAAAAATTCTTAATCTTATCGGGGGTTGGAGCACTTGTGGGATAGCTTCTTGGATTTTCGATGCATCAACTCCTCAACGCATCCTCTCTAAGAGCGTGGACTCCTAGCGCCCCGGGTTATTGGGGGTTGGCTCGCTTGGGGTTTAGGACGCCCTGGGTTATGAGGGGTTGGCTTGCTTGGGTTTTATATTTTTTTAGGGGGCCTCAAATTTGAAATAGCCCCGGGCCCCCATTTTCTTTAATCCGGGCCTGGTTCAGGTGTATTTCAAAAATATACTCAGAGCGCTGAGAGCACGCTTGGTTCAAAGGATGTTCGGAACATGCTCGACATGCTCGGACTCTGTTCGGAGCTCTATACTGAACTAAAAAAGAAAAACGCCTATGGTGTGAGTCTATTGTGTTCAAGCAGTCGAGTTACATTGTGTTCTACTAAAGAATGCATCCAGAGACAAACGCTCTTGGACCGAAACTATTGTCAAGGATATGAATAATTTTATTTACTATTTTATGCAATATGATACATATAACCAATTTTGATTATTACAAAAAATTTGCACATGACAAGCAAATAAAATCTATTTTCCAATGAACCAGTAAGGTTTTTTTGCCGATTTCATTATACCTATATTTATTAAAATAAACAGGTCATTACGACTCGAAAAAAGCCCAAACCTAGTGAATTCCATTTCTCAACCATTCCTGTGTGCGTCACCAGGAATGGAGGCGACCTATAATTTTCGACCGATTCCGAACGGCTAATGAGCAGCTCTTTTCATGACAAGAGATACTCTTAGAGGATTTGCCATTTCCTCGCAAGAGGCAGTACACCCCTGAAAAACTTTCTTGCAGCGGCTGAGAATCAAACCCAAGGCCTTTTGCATGACAGTCCAACACACTAACAATTATGCCATGGGATACTATATTATTACTATATTTATTAAACTTAGACATAATCATGGTTTGAATTATTCAAGTTTTTAAATATACTTAACGACATACAAATATTTTCTCCCTTATTATTCACTCTGATTCACAGATGATATGATTCGACGTCTTAACTATGGCTACATAAATGGCTTGCCTTATACTCGTGGAGGACGTGAGCACATCATAACAACCCATGAAAATCTACTTTTTCCTGAAGAAACCATAGATCCGGATTCGGAGATATTTCCAGTTATTTCATTTAATGACACTAACAAAAAAATTATTTTTCACGAAAAACAAACAACTTTAACTAATAGTGTTTTGAAGCAAGGTATAACAAAGATCGATATGGGAATTCAATCGCAAGTTCTGGTCGCACCGGGAATGATGGCCAATATGTATTTTGAGGTGACAAATCTTCGAACTGAGCCTATTTTCCATAACATACAAGTTACCGATGAACAACGGTTTTTAAGAACACTCGCTCCGCAAAGGCAAGTATTTAAAAATATTAAGTTTTCAAAACTGTTTCTTGACTTTTTGTTTATAGTATATTTCTCCCATCTGGACAAACTACAACCGTTACAGTGACAGTGCTTATTCCCAATACAACACCACAGGGCACCAGAGATACAGTCAAATTTACTTGCCTAGGATCGGGACAAGTTTCTCAATCAGTAGAACTTAGGGTCATCACTAGCATTGATGCGGAGGTAATTTAAATTATTTTTGACAACAATCTTTTCTAATTGATTCATATGTACATTTTAGGACACAACACCTCCGAGTGTCAGTTGGCAATTCGGCAGTAGATGTGAAAACGTTCGCACCGATACAGCTGCCTGTTTCGAAAAATATTGGTCCTTAGACATCGTTGCTCAGGATTGGGAAACAGGACTCCTCCGCCTACAGTCAACACCGTCTGGCTTGATTAATCGCAATTCTTTCACAGTCGGTACCAATCAACCGCTGCGAACAACCTATTCTGCCAGCTGCTGTTCACCCAAAGTAACCCTAATTGCCTACGACATTGCAGGAAATCAAAAGACTCACAACATTGATGTCAGAGACATGGTTCTATCAGAAGCATCTATTGCGGCAATAGTTCTGGGAGCTTTGTTATTAATTTTATTGATAATTTTAATTATTATACTTGTCATGTGGTGTTTGAAGAGAAGAAGAGCCTCACACGATTTGCATTCTTACAGATCGCATTCGCAAATTCGATAGACAAAAAGTACTCGTATTTCAAACAGTCCGTTGAATAAAGTATTATAGAATAAGGGTGATGGGCTACAAAGAAAACAAAACTTGCCAAATAACTTTAGTAATTTAGGTACAAATTTTAAATTATTTATGATTTTTTAAACTTTCACTTCATGCTTTGTTTTTAAACAAAAAATATTTATGACCATAAATGCAGATATATGTATGTAATAAAATTTCTGTCTATTTTACATATCAAAATATTTTTTGTTTATTTTCTAACACAACTTCAAGGCGTTATATGACTATTGGAGTCTTATAGGTAAAGATACAATATATTAATTGAACAGCATACATTTGGGAGATTCCTAATGCTTCTTTACACCGACTAATTAATAGTACTAGTATTAGAAGGATTTATATCAAAACTAATAGATCAAACATATTTAATAACCAATAAATTTGATAATGGGTTTTGGGGTTCTCACAATGTGTAGTTTACAAATTCTACAACTGGAAATAAAATGCAAGATGCACTTTTGACTCGTTTTTGAAATGACAGAATCAATTATTCGTTATTTATAAATAAATAAGCCGAATTAAAAGTACATTCATTGTACTCTAATATTTTAATTCGTATTGTTGGACTAATAATTGAAAATCTTATTTAGTTGTTTTGAAAGCCTTCCAGAAAACTTATTTAGAACTCAAAATAAGCCATCTGAACCAACGGATTGATGTATTAAAACCTTTGAATTTTCTAGCAACCATACTATTGAGAAAAAAGAACTGTCCTTCATATCAAATATCCTCTCAAATACATGAGTAGTCATTTTGCTTTACCAAACTCATTTGAAGTTGTTGGGTTTTCCTGAGTGGGGTTGGTTTCCGGAACTCAAAAACTGAAAGCATGATAGAATCTAACAGCTCTGGTCAAACCTATTACTCATTTCGAAAAGAATTATATTTGCTTTCATCCGTGGCGAAGTTGAGATTAGCTTTCCCATACACCCAAACGACTGTCTTTGGAATTTTTTCTTTAACCTGATCGTGTCTAAAGGAGTTAAAACAGGAATAGCATAGTGTGTATCAGGGTCACCGGTAAAAAGCAAATCACAGGTGGCTACCGGAATGCATGAAACCTCAAGTGTTTTAGCATTCTCATCAACTAGTGTGAATACTATAATTCACCTGTTTGAGGCCTTCTCAAGTGGTATAACTTCTCTCTAGCATTTTCTATCATTCTTTGTAAGTCGATAAGCATAACCTTGCAATATGGACAAGATATTCAAGGATCAAACCTTTGGTCAAGGTATTTTTGAATAAGTTGGTCAAGTTTTTATATTGAACTGGTGGGAAAAAAATCGATGATCGGATCCTAAATGATGAGAAAATGACATCTGTTGAAAACCCTTTATAAGACCAGCGAACATTGGTAAGGTTTTGATACTTTAGTTTCTACATACTCGTGATCTCAACAGCAGGCGAAACACAATTTTGTGGATTTTTTTATTAGATTCCATCAGTTAGATAGAGGTTTCGAATAGGCTATAGATATCAACAAGTGCCCGCCATAAAAAATAATATACAAATAAATATTGAAGTTCACTTACCACGACTAACAACCGGCGTTGGATGGACTATAGGGGGAGCGGCTGGCAAGAGAAGTGGTTTATTTTGGAAGTCATCAAAAGTCAATCCAGTAACAGAGGCACTCAACAACGGATTCTTAACAACTCGTCCGGATGTTGGTGGGGCTGCTGTACCAACCGAGGACGACGTGTCACCTTTTGATCGTTCTGACATGATTATTTTTGATTGTTTGTCGTTTAAATAAATTTTTTTACTCTACAAACACTTCGGTTTCTTGCTAAGAATAAAGATAATTTTATAATCTTTCGAGTGAAAGTATTAAGAGAGTATTGAGATAAATAATTAACTTGTAAATTGGAAATAAATGGGTCAACTTTTTCATAAACTTTATGTAAAAATTGATATTTTGCACTTTGACACACCAGTGACAGCAACATAAGCTAGATATGTTTGAGGGAGGACTTTAAAGTGTTATACAGGAAGCGTTCCAGGCCGAATGATATTTTCTAATAAATCTTATACTACGTTTTCACCAAGAGTAATAGGCTTTTCACACTGAATCAAAATCTCGTATTTCAGCAACAAGAAGTGTTCGCACCGAACAGAATCAGGATTTCGTTTGATGCTTCTTTCATCTTAACAATTATTTTTAATTTCTTGTTTATGTGAACAAGCAACAAACATACGGAGTGCTATTAGTATCCATTTAGGTAAACAAAAACATATATTTTTATTTTTTGCATTTATTTAAACATTTCAATGCACCTCTATGAAATTCCTTAGCTGATTCAATAGGGGTATTCATGTAAGCGCGGAAAACCCTCGTAAACCTCGTAAACCAGATAATTTTATATCCGCAGAAACGAGCTGTCAAAATTTGTATGGGAAAAAGTTTCTGCAAATCGCATAAAATTATCTCACAAATTTGCTGCGGAAAGTGCAGAAATAAACCTCGTAAACTAAAGAAGTATGGATTCTGACTTTTAATTTGACATTTCACAAAATATTTCCCACATTTACGCAAGTATTTCTTAGGGGGTGTTCATGAAAACATGCTGCGAAAAGTTATATCTTTCTACAAAGCGGAAAATTATCTCGTTACATGAATACCCTTAATATATGTATTCTTTTAGAATGTTGTTATTGTCGGCATCCATTTCATTTAGTTTTTCTACTATTACTTTGAGGCGCTCATCAATGATTTGAATTTCATCATTTTCCATTTCTCCTGCTTCTTCGGATATAATTTATCTTCTCTCCCCACAATTCAAAGAGGGAATCCTTTATCTGCTTTTTATCTTCCTTTTCGCTTGCTGACAATTTGCTGACAAGGCAGAACATTTCGAAAGGTTTGTTTGATTTGACAATCTTCAGGCGAATCTATAAACAAATCTTAAAGGTTACTTAACTTTAAAATACCTCTAAGTAGCTCTTAAGTATGAAATCGGTATCTATAATCAATTTTCACATTTAAGTAACGTTACTTAAAGGCCTCTTAACTTAAACGCCATCAACCGCGTTTAGGGGTCACTTAAAGGCATTTTAAAATGTATTTTGACATATCGATTGTCATCTTTGAAATTTTGAAGTTTCAAATTGTGAGTTTGTAGGTATTGTTTGTTGTGATATTATATTAGAACTATAAAGTGCAACGATTTAAGAAAAATAAAATTTGTATTGATTAAAGTATGTGTACGCGCAAAGAAATTTCGTCCACGCTTCCCTCTTAGCCTTTGAAGTGTTTGCATCGACACTTTCTTCCTCGTTGTTGGAAGAGAATAGGCGTTTTCCTAAATGCAGTGTTGCAGCGCATCGTGGATTTTGATGACCTTGCAACTTTTTTCTTCACTCTGAAATTTACTTTTAGAATTCATTAAAAAAAAAAACTCTAAAATTTAGAATTCGTATTTAATAACGTTATTTTATTGAAGCAAGTGAATAAAAGAAAGCATCAATATTCATGATGCGCTGCAACACTGCATTTAGGAAAATGCCCAATCTGTGCATAAAATAATTCTGTTTTGTAGTGTATTATTGCAAATTCTAAAATAAAAGTTTCCTTGTAGGAGGCATCCCAATTTTCAGATCTTTTTCTTTTATTTGTGGCGGCGGGTGTGGGTGTGTGTTCGATAGCCATTTTTTTTTTTGATTTCACAAATAAAAAAATGTGTCTTCTAATTATTTACTGAAAGAAGGTGTCACAAAACAGCTGTGTTGTATAAAATGAAGCAGCATTTGTTTTTTTTTCTGTACTAGATTTTCACATTCTTTTACGTTACGTGACACAATCATTGTTTAGTTAAGTACCAATGAAAAATCGATTATAGATACGAATTGAAGTTTCGTCATTTAAAGCCAAATTAAATATTTAAGTATGCTTAACTAAATAACCTCTAAGATGCAGTTTAAGAAAATCTTATAGATACGGCTGCTTGTGTTTGAAAGTAAATTTTGAGGAGATTTTGTCGTAATCTAACTACGTTTTCACCGAAGATAAATCCGGGATTTAAGTGGATTTACCATAAATCTCCTTTAAATCTCGTAGATTTACCATACAAATATATATCACCTCAAATGAAGATTTAAAATAAATCTCCTTGAAATCTGCTCGCAATTAGAAGATTTGCAAAACAAACAAACCTTATTTTGTAGAACGCACCTATGTAAACCCATTTTCTTCATTGACAATCCACACAAAATAGAAATATCTGTTTTTTCCTGTTTACTATCCAATTGCAATTTTTTTTCTCTTGTCCAAATTGACAATTGAATGACAAGACAAAGTGAAAACGTCAAATAAATCTCAGTTTCTTTGGTGAAAACATTTCAAGATTTATTAGGGGTATTCATGTAAGCGCGGAAAACCCTCGTAAACCTCGTAAACCAGATAATTTTATCTCCGCAGAAACGAGCTGTCAAAATTTGTATGGAAAAAAGTTTCTGCAAATCACATAAAATTATCTCACAAATTTGCTGCGGAAAGTGCAGAAATAAACCTCGTAAACTAAAGAAGTATGGATTTTGACTTTTAATTTGACATTTCACAAAATATTTCTCACATTTACGCAAGTATTTCTTAGGGGGTGTTCATGAAAACATGCTGCGGAAAGTTATATCTTTCTACAAAGCGGAAAATTATCTCGTTACATGAATACCCTTATTTTAAATCTCTAGCGGATTTACTCTTGGTGAAAACGTAGTATAAATCCACTTAAATCCCGAATTTATCTTCGGTGAAAACGTAGTATAAAGGAAATCGACATAAAGAAACAAAAACATATAGCATCCCTGTACAATTGACATTTTAGATTTTTGAAAACTTTGAGGTTAATTTTTTGTTTTGGCGGCGATACATACAATACAACTCAAAACCATAAAACCCGAAAAGCACTTAATATATCGTTTAAATATTAAAGTTATATCATTTATAAATTAAAACAAATTTTTTGAATATTTGATTCGTTAAACCGTAATGGAAAATTTTACTCTAAGCTACCGTGAAGTTTTACCTGATTTATCAGCCGAAGAAGATTGGAATGAAATCACATTGAACACGGGTAATATCGCATATAATGATTGAATGTCTTTTTTTTTTAATTAAATGAAATATATTTTAATGTAGGTGCCACTCAGAGTACTCTACAGGACATCAAAGTCGCCGAAAAAGCAGGTGGCTACTGCTACAAAAATGCAACCAGCAATCACGTTCGAAATCGCTTCATATACTGGTAGGGCTTTCTAGGATCTTTCACTTAACAGTACTTTAAAATTCAACTCTCTCTTTACCTAGGCGAACGTATCAAGATATCCTGGAACTATCTGAAGTAAGTTTGGACTTTAATCTCTATCAAAGCAATGTACGCTACAAGTTCACCGATTCGCCAGTACTCTCGTTGACTATTACCGAGCTGGAAGACGCAATTGTCATTCTTGTCACAACTGTCTGCAGCCTACATCGTATCAAGTTTTCTCATCCCAATGTTTTGGCTGGAAAACATGAAATTTCTGACACCCAATCATTTTCAATATTTCGTGATGCTAGCACTAATGCAGCCCGAGATCCATCCACGTTCTATGTCATCGGGCAGAATACATCATCCAGTAAGCGTTGCGAATTATTTTATTATATTCAATCCATGCCTATGTAAGAGATTTTTCTAGCTAATCCAGTTCCACATGCTGCTGCAAGTTTTCTTTCCCCAAATGGCGAAGAAGCTTATTTCGCACTTGCCTACCAAAACCAACTAACCTTGTATTTGATGAACTGCCACTCAGGACAGACATTGGTTAATGCTCTCAAGGAGCACTACATTATGCCAAGATTGTTTTCAAATTTAAAAGGAGCTCTGATGTAAGTAGATTGCATTGGTCGGTTGGTTATTTGTTATATTCCCTAATACTTTTTTCGGATTATTTAGTGGAAAGTCTAATTCTTCCGATGCTGAATATGCCAATTCCTTGGTATTTACTCACATCAATGGGCATATCTTTCTTGTAGCTCTTTATCGGGATGATCAAATGCGAATGTGGTCGACGACTTCATTGCAGAATGTTTGTTCTATTAGTTGCATTCGCGAAGGAGCTGAATCAAGAATGCAAGGACGTAAGTTAAAAGCTTGTCTTAAAACTCGACAAAATACTCTCGATTTTATTGTAGATTTTCTTTTTGATTTTGCCAATTTAAGGCATAACTTTCTAGCTTTGATTTAGGAACAACAAAATATAACTAAAATCTGTTTTTCCAGCCCAAACAAACGCCCTACGCAAAATCAACGATACAACTTTGTGTGCATTCCTCTCTCATTCAATGGGGTCCGAGTTTGTTTGCATTGAGATCAATTCGGATGGAGCCTCAAGTTACTATCTTACACGTAAAAAAATCATTTCTGCACCACAATGTGATTTAGCTGACTTCGACGCATCTGAGTCAAGAATCTGGGCTCTATGGTGTAATGCAGAAGGTGAATTTAGCATATCGAATTTCTGTCTTCAACGAGGAACTGGTATCAATTGGGTATCGGCGGCAATGGAACCACCACCAGATCGTTACTGTGTCGGTGTCGAACAAGGAATGGATCCACGTGAAGCATACTGCTCATATGTTTTCCGAAAATTCGAAAGACCAGTTGTCACCAAAGCTCTTTTTGTAAGAAATTTATAATTGTTGGTTCATGAGAATTTGTAGTTATGCGAAATTGTTTTCATTGTTATAGATGTTCCGCCGCTCGAGTGTTCGTTTTGACTCGAAACTCTCTATTGTCGCTCTCAAAGAGCAAGTTTGTCAAGCAGTTGAAGATGAAATCCAAAATGAGGTCAAAGATTTCGATATAAGCGATGATGAATATCTCGAAATCTCTACACGTTTATGGGAACGTTTCTATTCCTGCTGTGAACAATATCACATCAAAGCCTGTCAACCAATTGGCCTATTGATTCTTGATCCCATTGATGCTTTGTGTATTGTTAAAAAAAATACATTTTCAATGCTTCGACCTTGTGAGACACTGGAGCATTTAATGGTTTCTGGCGATAGTGTTGAAATGGATAATGTTATATCGGTTCACTTTGCCGGGAACGAGCAAGTCGGAGAAGATTTGGTAAATCTGGTGGCAATGTTGGCGCAGATAGAACAATGGCTACCAGAAGATGTCAAAATGGATTTAGATAAGAAACTGTATCAATTGGAAATGCCTAATGTACTTATTGGAAAGTTAGTCGATGATATTCTGGCTGGCGATCACGATAGAGGGGTTAGTCCATTTTAGATAGTTAAATATGAAACTAAACTAATCTTTTTCTTGATTATGAAGATTCTACCCAACAACTTTATAGTAACCATTCGACAGAAAATTCAAGCGATCAGCGATCTACGAACTCCAATGGCTATGCTCTTGGACAATCTACGTATGGACAATGGAAGTCCTGAGAGCATGCAGACCCATTCAGGTATTCATTCAAATTGAAAGAGATTTTCTTAGATCTAATGTTTGATTCTTAATTTTTATCCAACAGGTTTTACTCAATCTTCTCGTTTTCTTTTGTCAATCGGTGGTCTTTTTGGCAGCCATATAGGGATTTCTGTTCTTTCAGAATCCGTTCGACAAATGTCTTTAATTAGGTACGAATTATTTGTTTAAAAAAAAACTTTATTTTTAATTTTATTTCTTCCCCTTAGCTTTGCTTTATGTCGTAATTTGCTGATCCTGCAACAGATTCTAATCGACACTTGCTCCTTGTCGCCTGATATTCTCGAAACCATTCGTTCTCAATTTATGCCCGATACAGTTATATTTCTGCAGTCTTACTACGTAATGGTCTGGATTTGTGAAACACCGGTTAACCTTGCTGCATGCTCAACATTGTAAGTTAAATGATAATTTCTTTTTATACGGCGATATAATTGGAATATTTTCAGAGATAGTAGCATTCAGCGATTGAATATGTTGCAATTTACAAATGGAGGCCCTAAAATCTTTCTCAATGGTGGCAAAAACCACTCAGTCCCGCTGCTACGGATTTTCCTCAGCTCGAAGGGTCTCTACACAGCTTTGGCTCTGTATGGAGAAGGTTGTAAATCTTTGAAATCCCCACAATGGCAACAGACCTTGATCCCTCTCGTTAGAATCATAAGCCAACTCATGTAAGCTTCTAAACATTATAATCTTTAATTTCTATAAATTCCCTTTTTCTCTAGTTGGGCAGTTTCATTTAACTTCACATTTGGGGAATGGCTATTCAGCACTTGTCAACATATAATTGTCGAAGACTATGTCCGTCTTTTAAATAGCTGGTGTGAATGGAATGTCTGCTCCAGTAAGTTTTATCATAGTGTAATTAAACTTTCGCAATCCTTATCGGTTTTTTTTGCAGGACAATTTATTTTAGCTGTATCACTATTAGACAATGGGGAGACCCACAAAGCCTACGATCTGTTTCTTCAGAGTGCAAAAGGAGTTCTAACCGAAGAGTTTATGCGGGAGAAAATCCTCAAAAGCACCGAGGAGGAACTAACCCATAACCAAGCTATTGCTCGGTATTATCTTAAAGTTATTCAGCTATTTGAACAGCACAACGCATTAGATCATATTATTTCAATGGCGCAAGTTGCTATCGGAATTCTAGACAAAACTGATCCACAATTACCGATGTTCCAATCGATAGTCTTCAACAATCATCTCATACTCGAACACTATGAAGAAGCATATCATTCGCTAATATACAACGCCGAGTTGTCAAGGAGAAAGGACTGCCTCAGACAGTTAGTGGTGACGTTGTTCAATAAGAAACGTTTGGATCTTCTCATGCATTTCCCTTATGTTGGATTACATGATGAATTTGAAAATATTGTAGAATCTAGAGCTAGGTCGCTGGCCATCGATGATAATGAAATCTATGACTTTTTGTATGCCTTCCATGTCAACATTGGCAATATGCGAAAAGCTTCCTCCGTAATGTACGAGCAGGCAATGCGTTTGCATCTAGAAAGTGATTCTATAGAAGCTATGAAAAAACGTTGTTCGAGTCTTCTTGTTTGTATTAATTCGCTACACCTGATTGATACTCGATATAGGTGGATTGCAAAGCCAGTAATAGGCGATGATTATGCTAGTAATTCTATGAACAATGAGAATATGGAAACTGAAGAGGTATATTTTCATAGTTGATGTCTAAATTTTTGTTTTCCAATAAAATTTCCTTTCAGGCAATTAGCAAGGAACAAGTTGTTGTTTTGGAAATCAAAGACATTCGGAAAGAACTTCTTCAAACCGAGTCACTTATTATACTATCCGAGCATCGTAAAGACATTGGTGCTTTTCTGCATGCAGGTTCTCAAGAATTAATTGTTATTCTGGCGAATAGCGGACTTTTTACTTCAGCACTCAAGTTAGCTAAAGGATTCGGACACAGTGTGTTGCCTGTGTTTGAAAGTTTGACAACAGCTTGTGTTAGAACAGCGGATGAGAATCCGAATGAAGCATGGTCATGGTTGCAGGAAAATGATTTAGCAGGTAAAAAAAAAACAATTGAAAATATTATATTTGTATTAATTAAAAAATGCATTTGCCGTTTAAGATCTTCCGCATAGAAGCAGTGCAGCTGATATGGCCTGGTCTTTGCTGCAAAAGTTGGTTGAAGATAATGAGGAAGAAGATTCAACGTTGATTCGGAAGAGTGTTGTAAACAAACTTTTAAGTTTGAATGCATTTGTTCCGCAGTGGTTGTATTCCGCTTATAAGGTGAGTTTTATTTTATATCTTTTGAAAGAGTTTGGATTCTTCTTTCTTTCCTTTTTGATAAGCTCAGTACTGTGGGCTTTTACCCCTCACTACAGCTTGTACGGTGGAGTCGATTCTCTTGTAAATGAGTCTAATTCCGGGGTTATATTTTTGTTTCAATTTTTCGAGGTTATTGTTCGTGTAAACAAAATTGGTGCTAGTATTTCAACAAAGTTCAGATTTTATTTTTCTACCGTTAGTTTCCATTAATAATTTTCTTGGGACTGAAAATTGCTTGCTCAATAGAAACTTTCATTCTTGATCCCTATTCAGAAATCTGAAGAGCTAAGAAAAGTAAACAAAATTGTAGGGGTATCTATTAGCAAGCTTGGGCAAGCAGTACCCAAGTTCTTTAAACTCATAATGAATTTGATTTCTTCTTGACTAGTTTTTCGTTCATAAATTCGTTATTAAATAAATTATACATTTTATTTTGTTTCACTCTTTGATAAAACTAAAATTTTCTCTTTTAGGCTGCCAACTCTTCGGAACTTCTTCGCTTATTTGTTAATCACAGTCGTCTGCTGGAAGCAACAGAACTAGCTAAAGAAATCACTTGGGCCATGCTCGGTGCAGGCAGTGAATATTTCGATTTTAAACGACCAATAGCAGTGACCAATCCTGAGATGTGTCTGCCATTACAATCGTTGGATCTTCTTATGCATGGACTGAAGCTGAACTCCGACATTGATGTCGAATACAAACAAGCACATGTCGAATTAGAAGAATTAATCCAGATGTATATTGATACAGCTGTACGAACATCTGACGATAAAATCCAAATGGCCTACCAAATGGAACGAGATCGTCAAAAGCAGAGAAATTAATTTGCAAAAAGAAATAAAATTAACAGTTTTTTGTAATTTATTTAAGTTTCTTGTATATTAAATTTATATTTTAAAACTCATCCATCATAAGAGATTCAGAAATGAATCGCTTGTAAATGTTCATGAAGTGCGCCACAAATGCTTCTAAATGGAATATATGCTTCGAACCGTTTTGCATGCGGTGCTCGTAGAGGGTGGCGAATTCCAGTGTCTTAGCTTTCAACGACATATCGCAATTCTTAACCAGATTCTCGACCAAGCCTTTGAAGATCATATCTGGTGGAACACCCTGTGCTAGGAGCTCGTACAACCGATCCCGGATCTTTTCCAGTTTGGCTGGAGTCTGCTCAAGGATTATTTGGTTTGCTGTTTCCTTAAGAAAAACTTGCCAATCTAAATCGACAATGTCCTGATTTGAAGAAAACGGATACTGTTGGACTTTAGCTGCTTCTAGCATCAGGATTGCACGCCTCAGATTTCTCTCTGATTTCTCGCCTATGCGGTGGGCTAGCTCTATAGGAAGACTGAGACCTTCTTTCTTGCAAGTGCTCTGTAGAATTCCAACAATGGCATCTTGTGAAGGGGCCGAAACTCTGATTCCTAGACAACGACTCCGAATTGCTGGAATTACACGGGAAGTGGAGTTGACGGACAGAATGATGCGACAAGTTGCAACATATTTTTCCATTGTGCGACGCAAGGCATGTTGAGCGTCTTTTGTAAGTTCATCGACTTCTGAAAGGACAATTACCTTGAAATCTCGCTGCCCATGTGGATCGATTTGGTGTGTCTGAGCAACCTGTTTGATTAAATCTATTACCACGACGCGATCGTATATGCCAGCATCAGAGGGATTCACTTCCAAATGATAGTTGCTGCTCACTGTCATCACTTCCACTTTACGATTGGATGGAGTTGTGAAGGTCATAGTTTCGTTTCGAAGGCGCTCCACACCAGTCCCATAAAGCTCGCGCAGCAAGCACATTATACGCGTTTTTTTACCAGCTCCTGATGGGCCATAGAACATAAGATGTGGGAAATCTCCTTGTTGGCTAAGGTTTCGTAAGTGTTCTGCTTGCTCCTAGAATAAATGTTTCCCGTTAACTATGAGAATAATTCATGTTTGGAAAAGACTACCTTGTGATAGTCTAATTTGGATAATTCTCGTGGCCGATGTTTATCTACCCATAAAGACATGATGACAAAGTACTTTTAAACAAATGAGAATGTTAATTGTTAATAAATATAGTTAAAAGATGTTTTTCAAACAATTTCGCCGGTCCCGCGTTTTTTATTTCAAAATTTTGACAAATGTCAACCTGACTGACTTTAGTTCATGTTTCTAGTTTTGCTTTAGGGTGTGTTCACTATTCAGTAGTCGGATGCTTCAATATTTAATGGGTTTTTCCATTGGCAAATTCAGATTTTAATCAAAAATTGATTTCTTTTTGGGGCGAAAAGTATGCGTTGAATTTAAACAAAATAAATTAGTTTGCCCAAAATAAAATGCAAAAATTACTAAAATCGGCACATTGACAGTTCTGAGTCAAAAATAAATTCATTTATTTTGGTGCTTATTTTGACATTCTCTTTCGTTCGAAAGTTTGTTGTTTTACATTTAAAGGTCGCATCCCAACTGGACAAACCGCGAACAAAAGGAAAAGTTAATCAAAATAATGGAAGAAAACCCGGATGTAGAAAGGGTTTTTTTACCACCCGCGTTGATACGGAAAGCATCCACTATCCTTCTCCTCTGCACTTCTTTAACACCATCTTCATTTATAAACAACACAAATGCCATATTTGTATTTATTATTTTCGACCATGGATCATATCTTCGCTATTTCGAGTATTGCAAGACAGTTCATAGATAATAAAAAGAAGCTATACGCGTGCTTTGTTGACTTTAAGGCTGCATTTGATAAAGTCAATAGGCAAGCTTTAATTTATAAGTTTTCATGTATAGGTTTGTCACGGAAGTTTCTCCAAATGTATGCCAATTTTATGTCATCAACAAGTGCAAGGGTATGGGATGGTCTTGCATTCTCGAACGGATTTCAAACAACTGCTGGTGTCCCCCAAGGATGTATCCTTAGTCCTTTACTGTTTGCCCTATTTATTGATGATGTCTGTGATGTTCTTCCTGGAGGAGTTGATTTTGCCAACATTAAAATCAAAGTCTTGTTATACGCTGACGATTTAGTTATACTCGCTGACAATCCGATCACACTACAAATGCAATTAAATCGACTTAATTCATTTTGCGAATCTTGGGGTCTCCAAATTAATACCCAAAAAACTAAGATTATAGTATTTGAAAAGAGAATATCTAGAAGACGGCCTGAAGAAAACTGGTCTATTACTAATACACATATCGACGTTGTGCAGGAGTTTAAGTATTTAGGAGTCTTTCTGACCTACAATTTAAGTTTTTCCAATCACTGCAAAGAAAAAAGTAACCAAGCTAAAGTTGCGCTAAATATAATGTGGCCAAAGTTTTTTTCAAACCAAAATGTTGATCTAACTTCTAAATATAAAGTTTTCAATGCGACAGTTAATGTATGCATGACATATTATGGTGTGCAAGTGTTCGGGTATACGCTTTTCGAAGTTTTCGAAAGCGTGCAAAGGAACTTCTTTAAGAGACTTTTTCGTTTGCCAAATTCAACTCCAAATTATGCCATTTACGTAGAATCCTTCTAAAATTGTCATCAATGGGTTGCTGGTTTATACTCATTACATGTTGTTCAGGCATAACACTAACAACATGTAATTGAGTTAAACTAGTATACCCAAGAAGGATGAACACGAATAAAATAATGTGAATCATAAGCGACATAGAAATAAGACACGGCATTCTCCGCTTTAGTTCAGCCGCCATCCCTGGAGTTAAAATAGCTGAGACAACAACCTTCAGTCTCAGAACATCGTGCCACACATCTTTCCTATCCTTCTTTCTCTTCCTTATCTTGACGCCCGCGCTGTGTTCAAACATTAAAAGGGTAATCATAATCCCTTGAGCGCGTGTAAATTATAAAAAAAAAAAAAAAAAAAAAAAAATCCGGTTTAACCCCTATATTCATTAAAAATCTAAAGGCCAGCGCGGACTATATTATTAAAGTAATGAAAAGAGGTGATTCATGTCTTCACAAAATCATTTTGAAAAAATTGCTCAGAGTAAATGCATCCCCTTTCAAAGACTGGAATCAACTAGCTTTTCGACACGACACATCACTGAATCTGTCAGAAAATAATGTTGATGAGTGGCAAGGCCAGTTTTCTGATTTAATTTCTAACGTTGATCATAAATTATTTGTAGATAATCTGTCTAGAGCAACTTCTTCTGAATCAAGATTTATCTACAGAAATTTAAATCATCAACTGCAATCGGATACCAATTACTTTCGCAATGAATATTCAGCATCTGTCATAAGCATTATTTTTAGAACAAGAGTTGAAATTTTAAACCTTAATTTCATACCTCACAGAGATGACCTGCCCCTGATCTGTAATCTGTGTAACAGAAGAGAGAATGAAGATATCTACCATTTCGTGGCTGCGTGTCCAATTTTACAAGAAATTCGTCGGTTATATTTTCAGGAAAGTTATCTAACATTACAAAGACTTTATGAAATTTTAAACGGAGCAACCGGCTGGCTCAGCCTCTATAAATATTGCCAACATGCCCTTACCTACCGTAATAGTTTTTCTTAATACATGCGATCGATTTCCCAGTTACTGCAAATATTTAAGCTACATATTTAGTTTTCTCAGTGTTGCTAGCCTACTCAAAATTGATGCTTTTTCTTTTGTGTTTCAAATCACGATAAAATTGACATCCTAGTTGAAAACAGTTAGGAATTAAATAATTAATACATTTTGTTAAATATTTTGTGTTTCAAATCACCCTTAAAATTGAAAATTTTTGTTAAAAATAGTTAATCAGTTATGTAAATAACAACAAATTTAAATATTTTTTGTTTCAAATCAAGTTAAAATTGTTTTATAATTAGTGCTGCGATTAATTGAACATTTTTGTTTGCAATTTACAAACCTATGGATGAAAAATTATTAAATTTAACCTTTTAATAAATTGTTTTTATTTTTATATTATACTTATTTTTAAGATTTTTGCATTTATCTTTTATTTTTTAAATCATGTAATGTTATCTCAGGCAGACGGCAGTATTGCCATGTCCTATTCTTAAGAGTAAAATATTGTAAAATTTGATTGAAAAAATAAAGAATATATCTATCTATCTATCTATCTATTTATTATTTTAATATTTTATAAAAGAAATTTAAATTATTAAACAATAAACAAAACAATTGCAAATAAACAAAGATTTCACTTTTTGGTTTTGACATTTCACAAACACTTCTCTTTTGTTTTTGATATGTTAGTGTGATCAAGTGTATAAGAAAAAAAATAAAAATTTAGAATGCGTCATGAACAACGTATTTTTTTAAGAATAGTCAAAACAGCTGAGTTGACACAAAAAAATGTAATGAATATGTAATTCTTTATGGTTAAACTTTACTTTATAATGAAAAAGTGTATTATTTATTTTGTTTCTTGATTCTTTATCCAACATCTATAAAATGTTTAGAAACAAAAAAAATGTAAAACGGTCATACTAATTCAAATAGAAATATGTATAGTAAATTTCAAACAGCTGATTGAAAATGAATGTTATTCGTTCGAATCTCAAAATTAAGAAAGTTCATTCGAAGGAATAGAACCATTCTAACGAATAGACTACTCATGAGAATAGCCGTGTTTTTTTGGAAAAGTTATCCGTAGTACAGTAGGATTTTATATGAATAACAACATCCGCAGTAGGATCAGTGCCGATAACATCCGCATTAAGATCACTGCCGATAAAAAGAGAGGTGAAATCCTAATGCGGATAGAGATTTGACGTTTATTCGAGTACCGGCAGTGATCTTACTGCGGATGTTGTATTTGTTTTTCATATAAAATCCTACTGTACTACGGATAACTTTTCTAGAGGATACAGAATTCAGGCAAGAAGCAATCGGTCTTTAGCTTGTCGCATCAGTGTGGCTAGTCTTTTTGTTAAGGAGAAGAACTTCAGCAATTCTTTTTCTAAAGGAATATGATATGTTTTATATAACTTTGACCCTTAGCTAAAAACTTCCTTGGAAACAATATTTTGGACAAGGATTTCTTCAATTTCAACTAAATTTATGTAGTTATAAATTGACTCGGAGGGAGAGTGATTCTTACTGTAATTGAAATTGTGTCTTAGCAATTTTTAGTTTTTAAAACGAATAAAAAATGATCACGAAAAAACGTACACGCTAAGATGTACGATAACCACATTTTTCCTATAATTTCATTACATAAAATGTATGTATACGCAATTTTGAGAAAACTCGCTCGATGTTATTCTTGTCCTACAAAAAAAGCCTTCAACCGAGTAATTAGATATACTTCCACATTTGATGATTATAAGACTGCTTTTTATTGTTTTACAAGATGCGGCAACATATCGAACTCAAATTAGGACGATGCACGCTCCTCACTGGCGACTGGAAAGAAAGAGTAAAGAATCATGGGTGTGACAATTAAGCCACTTCCGCCCGCGTACGATCGTACAACCTGAATGCAGTTCAGCAATTTTAAATTGAAACAAAATAAAACAGTGGTTTTCTCGTTTTTTTTATAATAAACAACAATGGTTTTCGCTACTTAATTTCTTTATTTCAATGATTTTCATTAGACTCTATCCTAATGACTTAAAGAAAAAATGATTGGGAAAACAAAAATATAAATGAGAAACCCTTTGCCAATGGCATATAACATAAATAAACGTACGATTTCCGATATCGTATTTGTTATTATAAATTCTTATTATTTTAAATTAACACTAAGATCATCATTTCATAGAATAATTCATAGAGTCACACAAGACAGAGATGATTGTCATAAGATTAACGATACTTCGTTTTTTTTCAAACAGTTAATAAAATAATTTTATCAAATAACATGATGCGTATGTTTGGAAATTATACATATAATTAATTTCATTTTATACTTTTGGTTTTGTTATGAAATATCGTTTGACATCTCCATCTGTGATATGGATAGACTCATGTTCTTCCATCGTTTCTGAGGTAAACAATAAACCACAATACTGACAAAATAAGGCACTCTCTTTCGAGACACAGGTATGAGGTTCATCTGCTGGTGTCGAGTCAGATTCATTGCCCAGCATGACTGGGGGTAAATCCTCAGTCGTCAGTGGTTCTTCACTCTTGAGTTCTTTGTTTTTGAACGTCTGACTCAGACAACAGATTTCGTCTTTGTCATTTCCATTGACTTCCATATCTAGTTTTCTATTCTTCCTCCGGTGAGAAAAGCGAATATGATTTTGTAAAATACTTGCATCGTTGAATTGCTTATCACATGATCTGCATATGTTTTCGGGTGAAATATTCAACTTTTTGAATTCGTCGAGAGAATGATACCGAATCATATGACTATTCCAGCCAAGAAAGCTGGGTAAGATTTTTGAACACATCTTGCAATTAAAGCTTGATTTTTGTACTATAGGTTTAACTAATGAAGAGGCACGTGGGGCAGGTTGAGTTGGCATTTTGAATGTCGGCTTGGATATTATTGCCTTGGGAGCAGACTTGTTTTTTAATTTCAATGCAGCCATCTTTTCTTCTTCCTTTTTTTGTCGCCGCCTTTCTCGCCTGGCTTGCAACTGTTTCTGTTTGCGCAATAGCGCATTCGATTTGGATTTTTCACTTTGACTTTGCTGCTTTTTAGCGGCGGCAGTTTTCGACTCAGATTTGTGAAGCTTTATGACCAATGTTTTGTTAATCTCATTCGACCGATTGTCATTGGTAGTTTTGAACAATTTCACTCGTTCGTCGGATGCTGATTTGTATGAACCATTGATCTCATCTAGTGGGCGTTTGAGGAGATTTTTAATTGCGTTGCTTTGTTTTTGTGGGATGGCGGATACTTTATTGTTATTGAATTTCAGGGCATTTTTTAATTTTTTTCGATCATGTGTTGTTATGTGCTTTCTATGAGGCCAAAATCTATCATAAATCTTCCCGCATTCTTTGCATTCGAAAAATGTCCAAAGATGAGCGAATATTATTCGTCTAGTAAGGACTGAATCACCTATTTTAGTATCAAAACGCAGGTCATCTCCGATGTACTGCGGATGTGTTTGACGAATATGAAACACAACTTCATATTCGACACCTGAGTGATATGGACAAAGTGGACATTGCTTACTTTCGAAAATTCTGCCTCTGGGGATGGTGTCTTCTTTTTCGCTAGTCATTGTTTTGGAATTGTTCTGAAAGATAAAAATTGATTTAAAATCGATTTTTTTCAAATGCAAATGAAATGATATACATATAAACATATATTTGAATGAGCATTGAACCTTCAAGATAGCAAAAAAAATTAAACAATGGAAACTATGGAAAGTGAGCAGCCTGAAATTTGTTTGTTTTATATGTTTCGGGTGTAAAAATGATCCAGCTTGCCTCAGGAATAATGTAAAAATACATAGGGATTTTTAAAAAGGATGGATAAAATCTTGATAATGATCTTTTGAGACATAGGAATCACTATTGAGCAACCTCTCATATATAAATATTAAATCCGGCCTGATGGAATAATTCCAAATATGCCTCAACGCACTTAAGATAAATTTGTACAAAACCAAGTTGACATATTTAGAAGATATTTTAACATCAGCCATATTCGCACTAGTTGGAGGAAAATTAGTGTAGTTTTTATTCCAAAATCCGACCCACACAGGACCAAAAGACTTCATGTCAATTAGCATATATCCTCCTTTTTTTAAGAGGGACTAATAGAAAATCAGATTTGCATTGAGCTTAATAAGATTATATTCTCAAACGCATAAATGAGGGACAAATCTCTTTAGACGGCACTCCACGAAATTTTCAGAAATGTTGAAAAATTAATTTACCCTGTTAAAATGTCTTGAGATCAAGTTACTTCTTAATACTAACCCACTGAATACAGAACAGATTTTGTTAATAAGGAAATAATACATGTTGTTAGTAAGGACAAATATCTTGGCCTGGTACTTGTTCTTAGACTAAACTGGAATGAAAAAATTATTATAGAGAAGAAAGCCCTGACAGCAGTCTGCACTTGTGGCAGAATACAAATGGGGACTAAGTAATGTAACTATTCACTGGACGTTCACGGTCATAGTCTATCCGACGTAAACATTTTTGGCTTGGTTTCCAGTTTAAGATAATACAACTATTCTAAAGATCATGTCTATAATTCAGAATGGCATGTTGCACAACTTGTGTCATCAGAAGTAAACCAACCGCAGACCTAGAAACGTTCCTGTAACTAGTCCAACTCGATATATTTACGAAAGACAGGAGTGATCATTCAGACATTCAAAAAGACCAAATTACACCGGTGCATATATTTTAACCCTGTAACCCTTACAGATATCCCACAAGAACAAAGGAACTCTTTAGGCAAAACCGGCTCATAAACATAAATTATAAATTATGTTTTTACGAATAGGTCCAAAACGGATTAGTGTATAAAACATCTTTTCGAATAACCTGCAGGAAACAGTGATATTTACGGAAACAAAATGGCAGATGAACTGACCAAAAACGGAACATTTCTTGATTCGAGACCAACCGAATGATCGATACTTTCACATGGCAGAGCTAAGAAAAACGCAGAAATCACCATTTTCCGTATTATAGAGCAATTGACACCTGTTGGATTTCGATCTGTCTAAGAAAAGACAAAAGTTTTCTAAGAATAGAGAAGTTTTGTTAAAGGTGGCACTTATGCATTGGAAGAGAACCTCAAACCAATTGGAACACGCTATCTTGTGATATTGCCCATCTTTGTTTGACCCACAATAATCCCAAATACTGTAGCGCCATTTAATGAAGTGATAATAAATGAGCGTTCAGGCTATGCAAAGACCTCTACTTATTCTTTTACCTTGTGTTTGGATAAATTATTGGATTCAAACGATTGGAACAAAATTATTGACAATTTTTCTGCTGAAGTTACTAATAAGAAGTTAATAATCTAAAAGTATTCTTTTGAATCTTAAACATCTAACACAATTTTACATAATACGAATATTGCAATCTTTCAATAGCTAATAATTTAAGGCTCATTCAAACAGTATCGACCATGTTAACCCCTTCTCATTATTCATTCAACAGTATCGAATATACTTTCCAAGTGAAATTACCAAAACATTTCGTTTTTTGAGATGAAAACCAGCTAAGCTATAACCATTGAAAAAAAGTAGTTGTCTTATCTGGTTCTAGTAAGATAAAATAATTAATGATGTATATCTCTTATTTATTACCTTTTTTGCAAATTTATTATTTTTATTCAGGCCTCCGCTTTGTTTTTGTGACCGACCGCTTATAGTACGTGCAGCTTCCACGTTAATTATTTCGTTTTTTAGCGGAACTATCACAAGTCCTTCAGGATCCGAGTCAGAAGAATCAATTTGAATAACTTCAGTTTCTTTAGACAGGCGATGAATTCTTTTGGATTTTTCTAAACTTTTATAAAGAATTTCGTCGTCGTCTACAATTACAGGTTCCTCCTCTTCGTTGTCTTCTCCAATACTTTTGTGGAAGCCCAGCAGTGTTTCCTCACAATCCCAGCAAATATTTTCCGAAACTTCACCGCTTTCTGCGATCTGTAATTGAAAAAAAAATTCAAAATCCCAAACACGAAATTAAATTTAGGATTTTTTCATTGGTGCATTGGAATTTAGGTCGTTGTACCCGAACAGATATAGTGCGTGGAGGTATGGATTTTCTATTTGCGCTGTCAACAGCTGCTGGCGGGTATTTCAAATTAAATCTTCCACGGCAAATACGACAAAATGAATTTTTCATTTTTCGATTGGTAAGTTAATTTTTGATCGAAACTTTATTAATTTATAATTAAATGCAGATTAATTTAAGTTGAAAAATTCAAAGCGGCAGTGTTTTGATTTAAATGCTAGCATTATTCGGCGGGCGACTAGAAATTGACAGATGTCAAAAATATTCGCGTACAAAAAAGCGTGTTTCGTACTGTTCGATTTGAAATTCTTAAAAGTGTAGACATATCCTTGAAAACAGGGATGTGCATAATAATTTCGGGTGGATTCCAATAGGTGCGTTTTATTATTCACAAATCTATCTGGATCCGGATCTGGATTAAGTTTTAACATGTATTACAAAAACAATTTGGGATCCTGTTTTCTATCGGGATTTATTTCAAAGATCCAAAAATTAGTTATTACACTGGCGAGTAGATGGCTTTTATGATAAGGTAGTGTAAACTATAGTGTAAAGAAAAAAGACAAGAAATAATTGAAAATTTACAAACCCAAGGATAAAAAGAGACGGACTTATAAAACTGCTGTCACTAGGATCCGTATCGTTTTATTTTCAAGGGAAGATCCAGATCCGGATCCAGATAGATTTGTGGATAATAAAACGGACCTACTATAGCTTACACTACCTTACCATAAAAAGCCATCTACTCGCCAGTGTAATAACTAATTTTTGGATCTTTAAAATAGATCCCGATAGAAAACAGGATCCCAAATTGTTTTTGTAATACATGTTAAAACTTAGGCTAGCCGCGCACTAGCAACTTTTAGTTGCGAAACTGTTTGGTTACTTATAGAAAACAGATGAACTGTTTGGTTGAATGTCGGTGAATTTGCAGATAATTATATGTTCAATAAAATGGCGAACTTATTTTAGGCAATCGTTTAGTTTGTGTCAAAACACAAACTTTTTAGTTGCTCGAACCAAGCAGTTTCGCAACTAAAAATTGCTAGTGCGCGGCTAGTCTAAGGCCAAACAGTTTCGCAACTAAAAATTGCTAGTGCGCAGTTAGCCTTAGAACATTTCGTTGACGAAATAAAAGTTAAATATTCATTTTTAATTGATGTCCCCTTGTACTTATTGAAATCTTTTATGATAAAAGTCACAGAAGTTTGTCTTTTATTCTTTTATGATTTTTAACAGATTTCATAAAAGATTATGGATTGCTGAATACCAAAAATGCTATTCGTAAAAGATTTTTTCTATGTTCGAACGTTTGACAGTTCATAAAAGTTTTCTTAGCAGATTTTATAACAGATTTTAGCGTGCTAAATACCAAAATTAAAATTCATAAAAGATTTTTTGACAGCTCAAACATTTGTATGGAAATTCATAGCAGAATAACAGAATAGAAGAATAAAAGATCTCGCCGAATAGGCCTAGATTGTATCGACTAACGATTTTGAATTCAATTTGCCTTCCCCAGGACCCATGTTCTGTAACTTTCGAAGCGATAAAACTCGTCGAGAAACGTTGAGAATTGGAACGAAATTCATTTTATCGCATCATTGAGTCTCTGTAACTTTGACAGTCGTTAATTTTATCGACTGGAACAAACGGAATAGAAATCCTGGAAGAAATCGATAAAATGGGTTTCTGTATCTTTGAAAGTCGATAAGTTTTTCATTTTAAACTTCAAAACTTATCGTTGACATAAAAGCTGGCAAGTAAACAGTAAATCGGAAAATTAGATTAAATACGAGTAGAAGGGACAAAATAAAATAAAAGAAAATTAAAAATTCAAAAAAATTTAAAATGGATATAACCAAAAAGGTAAATAAATAAATAAATATAAACATTTTGTTGCTTATTAATACTACAATTATATTTTCAGAGATGTTCAAGGGTTACAAGGGCTCAAAAAGATAGGCTTGTAAATTTTATGGCAGAAAACAAGCAATTCGCCAGGGGACAATTCACTGGAGTGAATTCCCACCAAAAATCGTTGGAGATGTGGGAAGTGTTAACCCTCCAACTGAATTCAATGGGACCGGTAACCAAGTCTTCGGAACAATGGAAGAAGGTAGTAAATATACTTAGTAATGGATGTATGCAGATATGTAATTGTTTTTTTCTTTTTTCAGTGTTGGACTGACTTAAAGTCTGGAGTGCGCAAACAAAAAAATGCGCGGAAAGCGTTCATGAATACAACTGGAGGAGGAACAATAACGGAAGCACCGAGGGACCTCAACGAAATGGAGGAAATTATTCTCTCCATTATAACAACACATGCAGTGGATGGGGATTCAGTGACCCCTGAAGCTGGAATAGCTTTAAATAGCGTAAGTAGCTTGGACATAAACAATAAGTGTGCCTGTCAAATAACTCGTTTTCAATCTTTCTTAGACCATTCAAAACGTCACTGATGAAAAGGAAAACTCAGAACATGAGACGGAACAACAGCCTACATTTTGCCCAAAGGTGAGAAAAATGGGAAACTCTTCCTACCAAAATGCTCTTAGTGAGGCTAAGCAGATAGAAGAAGAATTTAACATTAAGTTTGAAAAACTTGAGGCCCAAAACTCAAAAGTTTCTGAAAAAATTGATGTAATTGCGGCTCAAAATGAACAGATTATTGCCCAAAATGCTTCAAATACAGCCCTGTTAAATTTTGTCATAAGTCAAAATGAAAAAATTTTAAAACTTTTTAAAAATGATTAGTTTAAGTTTATAACTATCCAAGTTTACTATTACCGTAATTGTTTAAGTTCCTTTTGTTTAATTTAATGTTTTTTTTTCCTTTTTTTACTTTTTTTTTTGTTTTTTGTTTGTGAAACCTATGAATTGCGATTTTTTATTTTATTTTATTTTGCATACCTAGTTTTATTTCAAAAAAAAAAATAAAAAAACATTATCAACTAATTTTGAGATTTACTTTGTATTAACATAGTAACCAATTGATGAAATCTCTTGAAAATATTTTGGTTATGTATAAGATATCCTTTCAAGTCGGATTAGTCGTAACAACACAGGTTTGCTTAAAATTTACTTTTTACATGAAAATCTTAAGAATCCGTCCTAGAGGGCCAAAAATATAAATTTCTGTCCAAACTGAAAACGGACTTTAAGGACGCTTAGAGGATCTGAATTCAAACTAAGAAACGTTTGAATCATCCAAATCGACTCAGTAGTTTCCAATTGGGAGCTTGGTATAGCTATCGATTTAGTGAATTCCATATGAATTTTACATGAAAATCTTAAGAATCCGTCCTAGAGGGTCAAAAGTAGAAATTTTTGTCCAAACTGAAAACGGACTTTAAGGACGCTTAGAGGATCTGAATTCAAACTAAGAAACGTTTGAATCATCCAAATCGACTCAGTAGTTTCCAATTGGGAGCTTGGTATAGCTATCGATTTTGTGAATTCCATATGAATTTTACATGAAAATCTTAAGAATCCGTCCTAGAGGGTCAAAAGTAGAAATTTTTGTCCAAACTGAAAACGGACTTTAAGGACGCTTAGAGGATCTGAATTCAAACTAAGAAACGTTTGAATCATCCAAATCGACTCAGTAGTTTCCAATTGGGAGCTTGGTATAGCTATCGATTTTGTGAATTCCATGTAAAATTCATATGGAATTCACAAAATCGATAGCTATACCAAGCTCCCAATTGGAAACTACTGAGTCGATTTGGATGATTCAAACGTTTCTTAGTTTGAATTCAGATCCTCTAAGCGTCCTTAAAGTCCGTTTTCAGTTTGGACAAAAATTTCTACTTTTGACCCTCTAGGACGGATTCTTAAGATTTTCATGTAAAATTCATATGGAATTCACAAAATCGATAGCTATACCAAGCTCCCAATTGGAAACTACTGAGTCGATTTGGATGATTCAAACGTTTCTTAGTTTGAATTCAGATCCTCTAAGCGTCCTTAAAGTCCGTTTTCAGTTTGGACAAAAATTTCTACTTTTGACCCTCTAGGACGGATTCTTAAGATTTTCATGTAAAATTCATATGGAATTCACAAAATCGATAGCTATACCAAGCTCCCAATTGGAAACTACTGAGTCGATTTGGATGATTCAAACGTTTCTTAGTTTGAATTCAGATCCTCTAAGCGTCCTTAAAGTCCGTTTTCAGTTTGGACAAAAATTTCTACTTTTGACCCTCTAGGACGGATTCTTAAGATTTTCATGTAAAATTCATATGGAATTCACAAAATCGATAGCTATACCAAGCTCCCAATTGGAAACTACTGAGTCGATTTGGATGATTCAAACGTTTCTTAGTTTGAATTCAGATCCTCTAAGCGTCCTTAAAGTCCGTTTTCAGTTTGGACAAAAATTTCTACTTTTGACCCTCTAGGACGGATTCTTAAGATTTTCATGTAAAATTCATATGGAATTCACTAAATCGATAGCTATACCAAGCTCCCAATTGGAAACTACTGAGCCGATTTGGATGATTCAAACGTTTCTTAGTTTGAATTTAGATCCTCTAAGCGTCCTTAAAGTCCGTTTTCAGTTTGGACAAAAATTTCTATTTTTAGCCCTCTAGGACGAATTGTTAATATGTTTTGCATATATTTTTGGAATAAGAAAACAATTGGAACCGTTTTAAGCTTTTTTTTATTTTGTTTTGTTTTTATAAATGAAATTAATCATAAATTTTCAAACTCATGAACAAAAAGATGACCTTAGGCGGTCACGTATCACTGTTGCAGCGCGTAAATATAAGATGGGTTCGGACACGGAGCTTGTTTCTTCATTTTCTATGATCTCATCATCGAATAAGTACTCGTCAACAATCCCATAATTTAATCGGATATTGTGGAGTACGCAGCATGCATTTATTATCTGCCCAGATATTACTGGACTATACGACAATCCCAGCGTTAGGCACCGAAACACAGACTTCAACACACCATTCAATCTTTCGACGCAATTGCGTGATTTTGAATGTATTGTGTTGAAACGCCTACCATTTTCATCCAATGAAGGAGCTCGATATGGAGTTATCAGCCAGGGTCGCAGCGGATACCCGGAATCACCTAGATTTTTAGAAAAGTTGAATTAAAACTAATTATAAGAATGTAAATATTTATTGTTTACCTAAAAGCCATGAATTGTGCTCTCCGGACTCGCAAGCTTCATAACGCCTTTGAAGTATGCTATTTACTTGAGATGCTTCCCATATATAGGCATCATGTGTGGCACCTGCAAATCTTGCGAACGCACCAAGTATTTTAAGATCAAAATCACAAATCTGAAATTTTAACAAAGTAAATAATTCATGTTTTATATATTCAATAGTTTGTAATTTCTTACCAATTGAATATTTTTTGAGTGATAACCTTTGCGATTTAAATAGCACGCTTCAATTGCTCTATTTGGCTTTTTAATGCGCACGTGAGTACAATCAATTGCACCAATTATTCCTGGGAATCCCGTTTTTTCAAAAAACCTGAAATATATTATTATAGGTTTTATTTTAGCCCACAGAAATAGAAATTAAATATACTGAATAATTATCAAGATAAGAATATTACCTCTGCTTAATAGGTCCATACTCCTCTACGCTAGGAAATCTTATCCATTTATCCATTAGCTTGTTTTGAAGCACGGAAGATACCTCTCGGATACAACGAGAGATCATTGATCTGCTCATAGCCGCAGAAAAATCATGACCGATATCTCTTTGGTATGAGCCTGTCGCAAAAAAGTGTAGAGCAGAGCAAACTCGAGTGGGGATGGGGATGAAAGTTATTCGTTGTCCCTGAGTCATATGTGGTCGTAATTCCTCCAACAAAATTTGTGCGACGTCTCTGCTAAATCGAAATAATTCTCGAAAGCGTTCTTCAGGCATATCGAAGGGATTTGTCGTGTCACGCAGATTTCTTCTCTGGATTCGCATTCTATTTCGGCGTTCATGCGCTTCTTCGACTAAGATCCGTCCAACAAACATTTTATTTTTTTAATAAGTTTTTTTTTAATTTTAAATTTCAAAATGTGCAAATTTTTCACTCTAATTCAGCCTGTTTTGATTTTAAAAATGTAAAAATGACAGATCGACTTATCGCCTTCCAATGGAAATTCCAGTCAAAAAATATCCCAAATTGAACTTATCGCATTAAGTTACAGAAACCCATTTCTTTCCAGACGCGATAAAAGGGGAATGAATAGTTTCATTTTTTAACGATGTGATAAGTTATCGCCTGAGTTACAGAACATGGGTCCTGGTTTTCAAATGTTTGTCAATCTCTGGAAAATGAACACTTTCATGAAGTCCAAAAATTCCAAAATCAAACAGATTCAATGTCTGACAACTGACATTTCTCTTGTCCAGTTTTCCCCACACAAGACACAACACAGTGCATTTTCCATTCATTTTCTTGGATTATGTTTTTATGTACCTTTACCTTGGTACTGTGGAATCTCCTATCTTCTTTTTTATTCAAAGCAACAATTTGTATACAATACAAAATAATAATTAAAAAACAATAAATCTTTAATATATATCAAGACGGTAATGTCTGCAATATTTTGTAATGAATGTAACGTAAGTAAAACACGCTCAAACCAAATGATTCCAATAATAACGAGGACATTTCTTCTAGACGGAAAATCACTTCAACTCTTCCAAATGCGAACAATGCAAAGCCACCTTATCTCAGGAAACTACACAATCCATGCATGATGAATGGGAAAATGATTTTCTTTACATTGAAAATGCCGAGATGAAGGGAAAAATATTCAAACTTGAAAATTTAGAAGAAATTGATAAAGTTAAAGTTGGAATTCAGACAACAACAAATGACGAAATAGTTCAAGCTATAAAAGAGGAACCAGAGTTTCAAATAGAACCTGATTTTGAAGTCGATGACAAAGAGGAAGTAGGTTCTGTCATAAATTGTCTTTTTCCTGATTCAAATATTTAAAAGAATTGAATTTTCAGAAAGTCGAGTTTCATATTAGCAAGCACCCCTATCAGTGCAGTGAATGCAACAAGTGGTAAGTTAGATTAACCAAATTCATATTCTTACAGCTTAGAACTTAATGTACATTCAAGTCAAACACTTCGTCGGTCGGATGTTTAAATCTGACATTAAAGTGCTGAACATGTTAACTGAATGTTAATGGAATGGATTAATTTTAAAAAGCTCACTGAAATTCGTATTATGTATCGAGGAGTGTAATTAAACGTCTTCCTAAAGTCTACCTTGCCTAGACAGTAGACAGCATTAGTAACTTAAACATTTGATATACACCCATGTTCTGTATTCCGAGTGAAAGTGAATTGAAAACGAATTTCAATTTCACATTTAATGAAAAAGCATGCTCTGGATTCCGAGTGAATTCAATTTTCTTCAATTCACTCCGAATTTATTTTCGAAATGTCAAAATCAGCTGAAAGAAAATTTGCATCATTTATTCAAACATTCACCCCTATCACAGAGTCCCTCGTAACAAATCCCCGAAAATTTTGTTACGCTACGAATACGAATAAATTTACATCATAGGCCCCGAACGGAATCAAAAGAGCATTTTCCTAATTTCGGAGTTTCAAAATCAGTTGATTTGCGTCAAAATGTGAAAAAATAAATAAATTTTCGTTGTTCATCTTTTGATTTGATTTTAATTTTGTTGGTCGTAAAAATGGATACCATTGCCGTTGCAATCTTTGTAATAAATGTAGAAAATACGCGAAGAAGAGAAACACTAAAAATGAGATTCATTACGGAAGGATACCAATATTTACATATGTATTTGTATTTACTTTATTTACCCTTCAAAAAATAAAAAATATAAACATATTCACATGAAAACAATAATAAAAATTGTTTTTGTATATATTTTAATTGCATGTCCTTTATCTTCGTTCGCTTAATTTTATTTGTGTTTCGTTTTAAGTTGCGCTCAGATCAAAATATCTGTTCGTAGAAAAAACTGTCCAACTTCCTATTCATTCGGGGCTAGTGATACCATTATTCACGAACTCCGAATTTCGTAGCAAGTTTTTTTTAGTACGACGGGAGCGATGATACCTTTTTTCGGGGTTCGTACTACGAATCTATTACGACGGGGCCTGTGATAAGGCTGATTGTTTATTATTCAAAACGTGAAAAAAATTCTGATGGATTCTCTATTATTATTTATAATAAGTGGAAGAAGGGAGGAAAATCGAGGAGAGAGAGTTCGCAGAAAAGTTTTGCGTGATAAAGCCAATATTTTGGATCTTCCAGAAGCAGTGTAAGTTGAAATGCGGAAACTATTCAAGTCAATAAATTAAAATAAGAATATTTTAATTCTTTGTAGTTTCAAAAGTAGCTTCAGACTAAACAAAGAAGCATTTCTTTACATTTTGGAAGAAATAAATCCGTTAATAAAACCCACTTCAATTCCCTTAACACATAAACTTGCTGCAACACTTCGTTTTCTTTCTGAAGGAAGCTATCAGAGATCAGTCGGAAAGGATTTCGATATAGGGTTGGCAAGATCTACAGTCAGTAAATTACTTTTTGAGGTACTAGACGCCTTGCAATCCAAACTATGTTCCAAATGGATAAAACTTCAGTATACGCTAGAGGAAGAACAAAATGCAAAGATACATTTTTTGGAAAAGTATGGGATTCCAGGGGTCATCGGTTGTTTGGACGGAACACATGTAAAAATTATTAAACCCCAACGGGAGTGCAACTTATTTTTCAATAGAAAAGGATATTTTAGTATCAATGCTTTGGTTGTGAGTATATTTTTTTGCTTTAGTTTGATAGCATCAAAAATGTATTTTAATTTGTAACAGATATGTGACCATAAAATGAAAATAAGAGCTATTGATGCGACTCGTCCTGGTTCAAGCCATGATGCTCTGATATGGCAAAAGAGTGGCGCAAGAAGATATTTCGTGGACAGATATGAAACTGGCCAACGTGGTACATGGCTACTTGGGGATGCCGGATTCGGTCTTGAACCATTTGTGATGACACCGTTCAAATCTTCCGAATCAAGAACAATGCAGTCAAACTTCAACAAAAAACATTCTGCAGCTAGAAATGTAGTCGAAAGAACTATTGGCAATTTAAAAACGAGATTCAGATGCCTGCTCAATACTTTAAATTATGAACCAAGAAAGGCTTGTAAAATTATTAACGTTTGCTCTGCTCTTCACAATATTTGCAAGGAATATAATTTAGAAGCAGAATTAGGAGAGCAAATCGAGAATGAAGAAGAGCAAATGGACGCCAACAATGAAAATGATGAATTCGGAGAATATCTAAACGAAGCAAGAATTATTCGTGATTCTATTGCAAGTAGTCTTTGGCAATAAAAAGATGAGATTATTTAGAATGATGTTTTTTATTTCATAAAAAAAGTTCAAGCTATCTGTTTTGTTTTACATAAATATAAAAAGTAAAAGTAAATAGATTAAAATGATCCTAGCATACCTATGACCTACTTTGGAGAATACTCTATCTGTACGTTAAGTCGCATTTCTTCAATTTCCAATCTTCTCTTTTTTATTTCATTTTTTTCCTTTTTCAATATTTCGATTGCCATGTTATGGCGCTTTGCTTCTTCCACCTGCAGATTTAAAGTGTCAGAAACTTTTTCTAAGCTGCTTTTGTTCTCCTTTCCCAACTCGACTGACTCAGATATTTTCTCAGCTATTCCCTTCAGTGTGACCTCCTGAACATCCATATAGTGATTAAGATGTTTATCTGCTCTTCCAACATTTGATCTTGTAGGCTGTGGAGGTCTTATTGTATGAGAAGGAAGAGAGGAGCTGAAGAAAGTGCTTTCTCGGTTGGCGTTTTCCGTCGCATCAACTGTGTTTTCAATGTGTTGACAATGGTCACCAACGCATATATGTACCCTGAATGCCTTCCACAACAGTATAAATGCCAGTTATCTTTGCAATACTGTCTTCTATTGCTGAAATGGGCTGTGAATTGCTGGGTTCACCTCCTGTGATTTTCAGCTCGTTTTTGTTGTGGGCGAGTTTTTTCCGGATATTCAGCTTCCAATCTAGCCAAACCTTGATTGATTTTTGGTTTAATGCATTTTGATTTAAGTACACATCTATATATAGCTATGACGCTTGCTCACCTTTTTCCAACCACTTGTATCTTTCATTGGAGGACCTTCACTGTTAAGGAGTTGTGTGAGGATCTTCCACAGATCCTCCGTACTTGATTTGTCTCCCTTGACGAAACCCTTAGCTAAATCCGAATGGTCTTCCATAAATTGCAACAGAACTTTTTCTTGTCGTGAGTTCTTGTGTTTTCCCCTGTAAGCAACAATTTATTTTAATAAAATCACGTCAACATTTCAAATCTTACTTACATCTTTGTCAATTGTCACGCAACTATAAAGTTTCACCAAACAAAACTAAGTGAATTGAATTCACCGTAAAACGGTATATATTCGAAATGTAGAACACGAATTTCCATCTCCGAAAACTCAATTCACAATGATCATTTCGAATGGAATCAGAACACCAACATTTCACATTCGGAATGAACAAATCACAAAAGTCATTTTATGCGGAATGCAGAACATCAAAATTCACTTTTGTTGCTCGAATTCACAATAAGTGAAATGTAGAACATGGGTGACAATAATACCATTTTTGTCATCTTCTGAAAAAAAAAACTGAGAAGTGAAATTTAATTTGATATAAATATAAGCATCAAATTCGTAATACAGAAAAATGTCTTTTCGCGTTAGCTTCCTATTAATTTAGAAAATATTTTTGAAGGTTCCAGGGTATTCAGTAACATATTACTATACATTTTAAACTATATTCTGCATTAGCTAGAGAATCGGAACTTAGAACTAACGTGGTCTTCTTTTTCTATATTAAACGCGCACTCAAGGGGTTACGAATACCCTTATAATGTTAAACACAGTGCGAGCAATTAGGAAAGTAGGATAGGATTAGAAAGGAGATACCGATGCACATTGGTTTTGAATGTCTGAACATTGAAATGGATGGAAAATATTGAGCCGGGTAAAGCATTCCACATTCGTGTTGTGCTGCTAAAAAAAGAATCTCTATACGACAGTACTCCGAAATTGGGCTCAAGGGTAAACTGATGAACATTCCTATAAGTACGGTGTAGAAATAGAATGCAACTGGCTATTTCACAAGAGCACTGTTTATGAAAATAGTGGTAAGATAATGATAGACATGAAACATTGCGGCGGTGTCCGAGGGATACAAATGTTTCAGTTAGACAACGGTCGCCTATCATTTTTATAGCTCTCTTTTGAATTCTGTCCAAGAGACTCAAGTGGGTTTTAGGAGCACCTGCCCAGATATGGAAATTGTACTCGAGCTTCGCAAGAATAAAGGCTTTATATATGTATAACAACCAGATCAGAAGGGGTAAAAAACTTCTTGCATCGGCGGAGAAAGCCTAAACACTTAGCGTTTTTGGCGACATCAAATATGTGATCACTCAAAAAAAAAATCTATGATGCACATACCTAGAACTGAAAGCTGTTCAGTCTCCTCGATGTAAGTGCCACTCTTAGAAAGTGGTATTGGGGGAGGGTTGCGCTTTAACGCATTGAGTTTTCGTTGTACATGAGTCGTAGCATGAGTCTATCTCCAATATTGATATAATTTTTCGCGTATTTAAGAAAAGGCCTAATTTGGTCTGCCAAAAACCATGTAAACGAACAAAGCTCTGTTAATACAAAAATTCGCCTAGGACTTTATTTTTAGAAAATATATAGGTCTTTATACGAGTAACTGCCTTTCAATACAGTTGATATTTTGTTAGGGTCTTTAGGTACCCAATTTCGTTTTACTATTTTCTTAATGAATGCAAGAATAATAAAAATAAAAATTAATAAAAACTTTGTGGAAAAACCCATTGGTACTTGGGAAAACCTGCAGCAGGTCAATAAAGGATTTAAGATTTGTTTTCAAAGAATTTAATAATGTTGTAATATTACTCATTATTTACGTCTATGGCCTATAAGAAAAACAAAACAGAAAAAGAAACTGCCTGTTTATAAATAATAATTCACAAAAAAAAGATTCTACATATCTCAGCAGTTAGTGATGGTGTACCATCTTATTTTAGCCTTAAATTTGTATCGAATAAACGGCTATTTTCCGAAAACTAATCACTATCAATGATTTCTTGTATAAAACTCATAATTTTCTTTTGTAATTTAAAAAGTATATACCATTGCGCTTGTGCCTTATCACGTTTATAGATACAATTTGACAGCTCTTATTCTCGTAATAAGTAGGCCCAGTTAAAATGCGCATTATGATGCTATTTGCTAATAGATATTTTCGTTAACATGACAACGTTTAAAAATAAAAATTGGTTCAGATACAAAATTCATTATACTATCGTGATTTATTTATATTTTTATCAGTTTCAAATTATTGTCAAATGTACATGGGTCTTTTCGAAAACTATCGAATTCTTTATCAAAAATGTTAACAAAAAAAGACATACATATTACCAAAACAAGACAAATAAAACTAACTTGAATTTCCGTTGTTTTTTATAATTTTGTTTTTATTTATTTCATTATAGTTTTAAGCGTAATGCAAGTCTATTATCTCACACAAAAGCTGTTCACTGTACGAGTGGTTCCGATGAAGAATCTTCCGACACAAAGACCCAAGAGTCGACGGTAAAATCGAAGGTTTCTTCTAAAAGCTATAAGGTACATTTGAAGTATCTGGATAAACACGAGAGTCCAGCATTAACCCCGCATATTCCTATTTTGAAATGCGATCTCTGCAATGAATCCTTTGCGAATAGTAATGAATTGAATGTCCATCGAAGCATATGCGTAACAAAAGAAAAATTCTTTTGTGACGTATGCAAAATTTTCGTAGGGTCTAAAAGTGCCTTACAAAAACATACAAAATCAAGACAACACAAATATTATCTAGATAGCCCTCCCGCAGGAGACAAATTAAAATATGTTTGTTTATTTTGTGATGAAAGGTATTGTTTTTTTTAAATTAATTTTAATTTTATATGAAAGAAAAGTTTTTAAATTTTGCAGATTTCCTCTACAAGTTCTTTTGACCAATCATAAAAAAATCCACATAGAGGAATCAAAGCTCCTAAGTGAAACATCACGAATAGAAAGAGTCGACGGTCGAAGAACATACAAATGTACAATTTGCGGAAAATCAACAACAAACAAATCGGGTCATACGGAACATCTTCGAGTTCACACCAAGGAAAAGCCCGTTAAATGCGATTTATGTGGATCAGCATTCACAACACGTAGTTCGTTAGTGCGTCACATGAATCTTCATACGGATGAACGACCATATGAATGTAACATTTGTGGTAAAACATATAGACACAAGAGAAATCTGAAAAAACATTTATTCATGCACACTGGTCAGAGGCCATATAAATGTAAATACTGTGATAAGACATTTGCACTGAGATTCACTTTCAATGATCATGTAAGGCTTGTACATACGGGAGAAACTCCTTATCAGTGCAAAGAGTGCAAGGAATCCTTCAAAACGTCATATTTGTTAAATTTTCACCGGCGAAAGGATCATAATATTGATACCAATACTAAACGTAAGGTAAAAATATTGAACAGAAATGTAAAATCAGCTGAAAGTACTGAGGAGAATTAATTAATTTTTAAAATTTGTTTTACCTTTTGTCGGAACTTCGTTTTAAAAAATAAATGATTTCACTAGAGCCTTTATTTATCAACGTTGGGGTCGCGACGTTTAGCGGGATAGCGATATCGTATAGTGAAGATCTGTTGTCGTATGTACTGTACGCGTACGAAATTTACTTTTATCAAATAAAGTTTTAAATATTTTCAGTTATAATGATGTGTTGCAATTTTTTGTTTGAATATTTTAACATTAAATAATGAAAAAATTAAACTAAGTAATAGTTAAACTTGTACTAAATAATTACATTGGTCTTCAAAATTGAACTTTTTCTTAAATTCGGAATTGATGATATATATTGCTATATTTACTCGGTTCAAAATTAAAAAAAATGTTTATATATTTTGAGGTTATGTAAAAACGCTAGGTAATTCTTTTTAACCGTAACTCCAAAATTAAATTTAAATCTTTTCAATATCTCTTTTAGGTTCCATAAATCTTTAGAGGTTAGTCTTTACTTGACCCTAAATATTATTCTAATTACTAATAGTTTTCCATTAAATAACTGATTTCATTTTGTGAACCTAAATTTTTTTTTTCGGTTTATTTAAAATCCGTTACCTATGTATATCGGTTTTTTTAAGTCAAGTTTCTTTGCTATATATGTATAATTTCATTTTTTCCCAGCAATTATTTTATCGAGAAGGAAGAACCTATTTATTCCTAAACAAAAACAACTCAATGACTTTGATTTCACTTTACTCGTTAACTACAAGGTGTTCCGCTTAGTGGTTTCTTTTTAAATCATATTTTATTTTGACACAGACACCTGTTTCCTTCTCGAAATCTTGACAGAAAAGCATTATCATACCTCCGCGGAACGATACGCGGGAAACATCAGAACAATTTTGTTTGCCAATCGAACGGTTTTTGATTCCAAACTTTAAAGAAAAACACTTGGATTTTCCTTTGGAAAAGTTATTTAAAAAATATATATATGTATATGTAATTCAAAAGATAAGGATAACATTTAAATATATAATGCAACGCATTTTATTGCTTATGTTGACATATTATGTTATATCAATTTCATCTAGATTTGTTTCATTACCATTGGTGACCACTTCCGTTGGTACATCTTGTGGTGAATCTTTGTTCTCGTTTTCACTTTCCGTTGAAATCTTAGCAGAATTACTCTTACGTTTTCGTTTCTGTATGCGAGACGTGCCACCATCTATGTGGCATTTACGTTCATGGTCTGCTCGGGTGTAGTTGAAGGCAAACGTTTTATCACAATGACGACACTCGAAGGGCCTCTCACCAGTGTGCAATTTCAAGTGTTTTTTCAAACTCTTCTTGTGTCGATATGTGGCATCACAAACGTTGCATTCGAATGTTATATTCTCATGGGTTCGCATGTGATGGGCCATTGCATTCGATGTTGCAATGCCAATTCCACACTTTTCACATTTGTAGGGTTTTTCTTTTGTGTGAATTCTCAAATGCTCCTCGTGCCTGAATTTGTTATTTGAAGTTTTTGCGCATATTTTACACACGTAGGAAGTTTTTCCTCCGCTTCGGTCGATGATGGTCATTTCTTCAATTTTCTTCATTACTTCAGTGTGTTTTTTTCTGTGCTGCAACATGAGTAGCTGAGATTCATATCTGTGAAAGAACAATTCCATATTAACATTAAAAGAGAAAAACAATTTTTAAACAATCTCACTTTTCATTGCAAATATTACACTCAAACAATGTTCCTTTTCTGCTTGACCTTTGCCGATGCATGCGAAGTTTATGTTTTCGAAGACTTGACGGAGTTAAAAGTATTGTCTTGCAAATGTCACACTGATGAACTCCTTGATGGGACCTTTGATGAATATTATATTCGCGTTCGCTCATGAATACTCCTCCACATTCTTTGCATTCAAGGAAGCCACTAGGTGTTTTCTTGAGCTGTTCAAGAGAGGTCGTCACTGTAAGACTATCATCTACCTTCTCGTGAATTACTATGTGCTTCAAATGCTCTTGATAGCTGTCCGTGATTTTCTCACATGCTGCACATTTGTAAACAATTTCATTGGATTTATTTTGCTTCGAGTTAGAACAAGGACTTAACTCGGTCTTACACTTTTTGGGGGATTTTCTTCGTGAGTTATTGTTTTCTGAATCAGATTCATGTTTAAGTTTACGTTTTCTTTTTCGTGGAGAGTTTGAATCTTTTATAGGAATTAAAGACTTTTCGGTTTCGTCACCCGAGAATAAATATTCAGATTCACAGGATTCGGAGAAAGCAGTTGCAGCGTGGCGAAATTTTGATTTAGCTTCATTCTCAGAAGCATGGCCGGCACAGCAGGCACTTATATCATCTGGATTGTGTGTTCGGTTAATATGCGCCTTTAAAGTTGCTTTTCTTTTAAAACTTGAAGTATAATTAAAATGTAGTTAATTAGAAAATATACAAATAAACAATGTACATGTAACTATTAATTTAAGATATCATTGTATTGTATTGGTATCAGCTTTATTTCTTAGTAAAAACTCTATAGTTTCAGATCGGTTTTAGATTTTTAAAAAGTTATGTTTTTATGGCCATAAGATAACAAAAATTGTTTAATTACTTATGTGAGGTATTCAACTTTATAGCAATTGGCATTTAATTTGAACGACAATTGTTAATTTTTATGAGGAGTCACACTCTATCAGCCTTATTTATTAACTCGTTTTGCCTCCGACTCTACAACGCCTCTAATCCTGAAAAGCTTATTTATAAAAAAATAAACGAGGAATAGAGGCGGAGTAAGATAAAACTTGTTCATATTCATAGGAGGTTTAAAGCTGTTGTAGTATCTAAATGTCATGAAATTTACAAAAAGGACATTTTTTCCATTTTCTTTTTACTAAGACAAAATGGATAGTTATTTTGAATTTATAAATGATTAACATTCTTTAAACGCTCTAACAGATATACGGTATTGGGGACGCAATGTCGTTCGTACATTCATTTATTGGATTTGAACTTTACACAATCCAATTCTAAATGTATTCAATAACCAATATGCATACATGTATAATACAAATAAATAATAGTGGAAATCACCTGGGGTTTGCTTATTTGTTGGTTTTGCTTTGCTTATAATAATCAGAGTTTGAGATTGGTGATTTTTTTGATAGTATATTTGCAAGGCGTTGCTAAAACTGCTAAGAAAATATTTTATAAATAAGGATTTGTTTGACGTGGCGTAAGCCCGAAGCAAATGCTCCGGTCCGGTTCAACTATTCCGAGGTTAGACCGAGTATTAGTGTAATCTAATAAATGAGTAGATATTGCATTCCTTAAACGCACTCGTTTTGAATGCCGAAGTTTCGTTATATAAGAGATTATTTTCGATAAATGAAAATCCACCATACAAAACTGTTGAACCAAAACGAAAGTAGAAAAACAAATAATTTTATTTTATAATTCCGAAAATTTTAAATTTATATAATACAAATCAATTTTTTTTAATTATAGTTGAGTTATAAAGAAATAATTGGTACATTTACGTCTAGGACATGCCACTGTCGTGACTTTAAAGGCTACTATTAGTTAAAGAAAATGGGTAATTGAAATTTGTCGATGTTGTTTTTAACGACTGCTTCACTAAAGTTTTCGGAAAGCTGCGTTGTGGTCGGAAATTTTACTCCGCCAATGAGGGAAAGGTCACCAAAATCCTCTTAGATAATGGCTTTTCGATAGAAATAATAAGAAGCTCCATCGGAAAGAATATTAGAAAAGAGAAGAGGTACATACAAAAGTGTTGTTTATGTCCCTAAGCTTTCCGAAAATTTTAAGAAAATAGTTGCTAAACACAACATCGACGTCAGCTTAGCGTATAAGTCAAACTAGACCATGGCTTTCTTCTTCACATGTCTAAAAGATAAGACGTAAAAGGCCCGCCGCACTGACGTAGTCTACGAAATAAACTGCGTTCAGCGGCTTACTGCTCCTTAGTTTCGGACAACACATCCAGAATTTGACACACTTGGACTAAACTTCTTCTGAAGCGCTTAAATCAAACTATTTATTTTCTTTAAAAATTTTACAATTTTCATGTAAGTTTGTATCATGTCCGCCATACACAATATCATATACATATGTAAAATAACTTTTTTTTATAATAAATAAAGATCTCCCCTGAAGAAGACGGTAACCACCGTCGAAACGTTGGGAAAAATAAAATAAAACTTCATTTAATCAACAATACGACCAACACAGCCGATGAGAATCAACATTGATAATTCTTAAACACGTAGTAGTTAAAGCGAAATATTCGAAGAGGAATTCAAAAGGTATAGTGTGATTTTTTTTAGTTAGCACTTGTGTGTTTGTCACATATTTATGTAACGGTACATTAAGCCTTACCATGATTGCGACCATTACTAAAGGCTTTTGATGATTTCAATTCAATTTATTGAATTCCATTGCACACATAAGACATAGACCGAATTCGAAAACGAAGTAAATATAGAGACAGACATGGTATTCGAGAGATGTTAGAGCACAATTTAGGAACTCTCTTGCAAGTTTTTATTAAAACATGGAGTACACAATTGATGCATTTGAAGCGGTCTCCAGTTTCTTTATGAATTTGTGTTGCTTAGTGTCCATAGTTATGCACAAACTTTTCTCCCAGGTCGTACACGGGCGCCCTGTTTTTGCAGGTCCCAATTCTGAATTGAGTTCTAGAATAGTACTTATATTTATTACCTATACATAAATTGAAAGGCTTTTTATAATATACAAACCACAGGCTCCGTTACATTCTGAAGTGGTTGAAAAATTCTTGTTGATTACGAGTATTTTCACAGTTTCGCACCTTCGGATTTTTTCTTTTCGTTTACTTCGCAGTTCCTTCAAAATTGCTCTTTTTTATATTAAAAGTATTCTTTTTTGTTTTCACAATTATTATTTCCAGTTCCAGAAAGGTTTTCAATCAGAATTATCGCAACAAGTTTTGTTCGAAAAAGTCAAATGCGCTTACAAATGATGTTAATCAAAATTTTTACGTCATAAATGACGATCACGATCAACTAGATTGAAAGTTGATTTTTGAGGTATCTACTAGTATCTTTTATATCAAATAAAGTATTGTGTGAGAAGATGATCTGGAAACTCCTTAGAAACTATGATCATTTAAGGAGTTCGGAATAAAGTTCTTTGAGCGAAAGTGGTACATATATTAGAAAATCAAGTTTGGTACTACTACTTTGAAAAATTAAATACCAGTTTTACTAGCATGTTTTGAACCCGATGCAAAGTGATAAACCTTTGCATCTATTACACAGAATAAGATCATTTGACTTTGAAAACAAAAGGGGGTATTGAAATGGGAGCTAAATGTCAAACGTAATTATTTTTGAAAGTAAAAGCCTCCACATTTCAATAATAATACGTGGGTTGAAAATGACTACCAAATAATATATCTTGCTATCCAAGAAATCCCACATTTCTTGTGTTATTATTGCATCTCTTTTTTTTACAAGGGATTACGACAGAATAGAGTCATGGTCTAAGTACAAAATCACACCAGATTATTGCATATTAAAATCCAATTAGAAGATGATTTGCTTCCTTGAAGGACGATTTGTCTTTGCTTATCTGCATTCAGTTTTCTCGATTTGCATATACTTTTTTAACAGCTCGCCAATCAGACTTAAAATTTGACACCAACTACAAATTTATGTTTCCTTAACGTATCCAATCTGAGGCACTGTTTGTGTCATCGTCGTATCAATAAACATAATTATAATCGAAACTAAATTATTCGGTATACTATAGGGCTGCAATGTTTACTACTATCCAGGAAGATTAGTGATCAATTACGGTTCCAAAAAACTTTAACAAACAAAGCTATTCCAGAATTCAACAAGTGGTTACTTACCTTTTTGGACATTGTGTGCACTGGTATGGTACGCTTGGGGTGGTTGATCCGATTTCTGTGGCGGTAGTTTTGATGTTTTTCTTATTTTCTGGTATCTAAAAATGTATGTTGATGAACACTCATTTTGATGTTATTTTGTTTTAGCCTTATACTTACTCGACTCTTCTCTGTAGCATTGTCATTTACATCTAAATTTATGTTATCCTCAAACTGTGTCTCATTTTCAATGTCAGGAAGAGTTGATTTCGGTTCAACAGTGACAATTTCGAATGTCACGTTTTCAGTGTCATCATCTTCCAACTTAACAATGCTCTCCACATAAGCATTAGGAATCTGAGATGGACAGTGTTATTTCTTTCAGACAAAAATGCCGAAGAAAATGTTTCGACTTACTTGACAACAAATATTTGCATCGAATTCAGGTTCAGATTTGATGTTTTCGTCATTTGTGTTTTCTTCCAATTCATCTAAATTCTCCAATTTGTATACTTCGCCAATAAATTCAGCTTCTTCGATAAAACGGAAATCACTTTCGCATTCATCTTCTTCTGAGCAAAAAGATTCAGTTGTGTTAAAGCTAACTTTACAATTTTCACATTTAACAGCATCAATATCGTTTAGCTCCTGCAATAATTTCGGAAAAAAAAAAGTTGATTAACAACAACCAAAATAATGTTTCATTGAACTTACATCGCAATTATTGCATTGAACTTCAGTCATTTTAAAGGGATTTGTTTTTTGAAAAAAATCATTTACTGAGCTTTAAGAAGATTTCAACAACCAAGAATTAAAAAATCTTTCTTTCATCAACAACATGCCATTTACAAAATACGAAATGTATGAAAGGAAAAACACACACGCCAAGGCAAATGTCAAACTGGGGGCTGTTCGATTATCAGAGGTCTTGGTTACGTTCATTTGGTATCGCTTTTTAGTAAATTGTGTAAAATGACAAATAGTCAATAGGAGTCAAATTGGCGTTATAGGCTTTTCACACCGAATCAAAATCTCGGATTTCAGCAACAAGATTACGAAATCTCGTTGAAGCGTTCGCACCGAACAGAATTAGGATTTCGTTTGACGTTTCTTTCATCTTACCAATTATTTTTAATTTCTTGTTTATGTGAACAAACAACAAACATACGGAATGCTATTAGTATCCATTTAGGTAAACAAAAACATATTTTCTTATTTTTTGCATTTATTTAAATATTTCAATGCACCTCTATGAAATTCCTTAGCTGATTTAATATAAATATGTATTCTTTTAGAATGTTGAGATTTTGTCGTAATCTAGTAGATTTGGAAATCTGAAAATGTATGGGAAATCTAGTAGATTTGGATGAGATTTTGCTCGAAATCTAGATTTTGATTAGGTGTGAATAGCGTATTATACTCCAATGACTTAGGCCAGGCGCACACATTCAATTTTTAGTTTCGCAACTATTTAGTTGCTAATTTGAAACATATGGGCTTATATGGGACACCGCGCACTTAGAGCAACTCGATTCGAGCAACTAAAAAGTTTGTGTTTTGACACAAACTAAACGATTGCCTTCGCAACAGTTGGGGCTGTTTTTTATAAGCGCAAGAGAGAAAAGAGTGTGAACGTGAGTAAAGAGTTGCCAGTGCGCGGTTCTCTTGGTGATTAAACTTTTGATTTCGATCACAGTTGCCAGTGCGGGACTAGCTTAAGGGAAAGTCGCCTCAAAAACGGTGAGAGTTAAAATAATATTATCTATAGCCGTGTTTTTTGGAAAAGTTATCCGTTGTACAGTAGGATTTTATATGAAAAACAAATACAACATCCGCAGTAGGATCACTGCCGAGCCGATACTCGAATAAACGTCAAATCTCTATCCGCAGCAGGATTTCACTTCTCCTTTTATCGGCAGCGATCTTACTGCGGATGTTGTATTTGTTATTCATATAAAATCCTACTGTACTACGGATAACTTTTCTAAAAAAACACGGCTTATATGTTATCGATAATTTGTACAGAGAAATCAAAAGTGACTTTTTTGGATGCTGGTTGATGCTAGTCGTCAATAAGCTGACAAATGCCATAGCCTGCACAATGCTTCCAACTTTTTGGAAAAAAATTACTAAGTCCCTATGTAATTTTTTTCTACAATTCTATATGGACTTGCAAAAAAAAAAAAAACACGGCCATATTTAAAAAAAAACTAGGCAGTATGATCGGTGAAATTTCTTGTAGAAACACCCATTATGTGAAAACAGGTTGCAAACAAAATTTATTTAATTTATTTAAATTTATTATAAATATTTTGCTTTATTCTGGAAAGGCTTCAAACAACAAAAGTACTTTCCACATTCGAGTATCGATAATTGACATTTCGATTTGAGGTTTTGATATATTTGACATGTTTACAATTTTCATCCTAAATCAAGTACCGCGTTTTTAATTTTGGAAATTATTATTTTAAATTTTATATTTTTGCTATTAAAATGAATTTAATTTGTCTACCTGGACAAAGACTCTGTCTATCTGATGAAAATACAGTTGCAGGACAAGGCACCTATGAAAGGCAAGGCTACATTTACGCAACACTCGCTGGAACAGTTAATGTTCGTGAACAGGATAATAAGGTAAACACAATTTAATTTCAGTTGTTTTTCCATCTAAAAAAACAATTTTCTAGTTTAAATTTGTTGAAGTTAAATGCGTTGGTAATCAGACTATTGTTCCTGTTTCTGGCGATATTATAACAGCACGAATTCAACAGGTAAATCAAAGATTTGCCAGATGTTCTATCATCTGCATTGGCGATCATATTTTAGAAAGAAACTATCGGTGAGTGTGATTGGATTATTTTGCATTTAACAAACATAACAAACTTATTCCAAATTTAGGGGAATTTTGAGAAAAGAAGATGTTCGAGCTACCGAGAAAGATCGCGTCGAAATGTACAAATCATTTCGTCCAGGTGACATTATTCTAGCCAGAGTGGTGAGATTAATTTTTTTGTTCGAATTCACTTCATTTTGCTAATTGTTATTCATCTTTTTAAGCTCCCACAAACAGAACTTTCCTGCTATCAACTAAGTACAGCTGAGAATGAACTTGGTGTGGTTGTTGCTTTGGCCAATGAAAGTGGTCCTTATGGTGTTCCGATGGTACCAGTAAGTTGGACTGAAATGCAGTGTCCTGAAACATTGGTCAAAGAGCCTAGAAAAGTTGCAAAAATAGTTCCCGAGAGTGCTCTCAAAACGGAAAATGAATAAAATACAGTAAACATGACTTCTTTTGTTTCAATTAAGTTTGTACATTTCTGTCTGTTATAATCTCGGAACTAAAAGACCGATTTTGAGTCACATATACAGTGGCGACAAAATAAATAGCACACTTCTGTTAAAAATTCTTTCTTGGCCCTAAAACATAAGTGCATTTTGAAATCCGGTACTGTAAGACCATTTTTGTTATAGATTTTGAATGTTGAGTATCTGGACTTTGAATATCAAATAACGGGATAAGACTTCTCCAGAAATTATTTTATAAAAAAGTCAAATGTAAGTCAAACGGCACACAAGTTGCACTCAGGTGAGGACAATTTAAATAGCACATATTGTTTCCGTTGCAAATTTAATACATTTTTAACAAATATTTTTAACTTAAAAGCTTAGTAAAAAAGTTATGAGTTTTGGTAAGGTTTTTAGTTAAGTTGCTTCAATTTTAATTGCTGAAATGTAGTATGAGAAGTGGAAAACAATCAGCGCTGACGTTTATCCTAGGGGTTTTTGATTTTATGAAAAAAAGTCGCACGAAATCTGAACTAGAGGGGAAATAAAAATTTTCAAGGAAGAATAAGAATGTTATAAATGCTCTTCATTATTGCGAAGAAGAAGGAAGTGCTCAAAACAAAATTCGTTTAAGTAAGACCAGAAAAACCACACCTTGAACTGATTTTGAAATCGTCTGCCTGAGCTAAGTCCCAAAAATTGAACATGCAAATGAACAAGATCTTGGTGTTAATGTGTTTATAAGTACGATTAGAAACTGTCTCAGTGCAAAAAAGCTGTTTGGACGATTTGACAGAAAGAAAGCAGACGTCTTTAAGAGCAATCTCTCACGTCGGATGCAGTTTGCAAGGGAGCATATTTCAAAAGTTCAAAATTGGTGGAGAAATATCTTACGGGGCGATGAGTATAAATTTAATCCTTTTGGTCAGATGGTAAAAACTACTTTCGACGAGGAATCCACCAGGAATATGACCAGAATATACACAATAAAGTCTGTTAAGCATGGTAGGGGTAGCATTCTTGTTTAGGGATGTTTTTATTGGCATGGTATGGGACCAGTTCATCAGATAGAGGGTATTAAGGACCATTTATAATACAGGGAAATCCTACGGGATACAATTCTACCGTATTCTGAGGAGGAAATGCCCTTGACGTGTAAATTTCAACAGGATAACGATCCTAACCATATTGCTAAGTCTGTGAAGCAATGGCTATTCATCGAAAAAACTGCTGTTAAGGAATAAGCCAGCTTAGTCCCTAGATCGTAATTCTATTTAGTACTTGTGGAATGTTGTGGACGAAGCGATAAATTGAACTGATACTTCAAATTTCGACAAACTTTGACGGAAACTCCAGCAAGCCTGGCACTCAGTATCTGTTGAACGATTCCGGAGTCTTCCTTGGTCTATAAAACGCTGGTATTCCGCTGTGATTAAAAATAAGGGTTTCTCGACCAAATACCGGATATTTTCTTCAAATAATGTTAAACTTTTGTTATTTAATATGTTTTTTATTTGTTATTTACGAAATGTACTATTTATTTTGTCCTAGTATACTTAAATTGTATAATTCATTTTGTTGTAGTTTTTTTTTATGAGTTCAATATACCTCATTTTATTTTTAAATCAGAGATATGTATATTTGGTCTTACTTCCTCATAAGTCAGACAGCTCTTTAAAGTTTAAGAAAGTGGGAAAAACTTGCATCACAGAAATTTAAGACTACATGTGCTATTTATTTTGTCGCCACTGTAGGTATAGTTGATAAAGATTTATTTAAGAACTGAAAACGCCAAGTTTGTTGCTGCTATATTTTCGAGACAACGTAATTACCGATTTAAAAATTAGTTTCAATTGGCCTTTTGAATCAATAAATTCAACAAGCCCAATTAAATCAACCCTATCACGAATTGCATCGTAATCGGAAATTTCACGAATCGCGACAAAAAGCTATCATCAAATCTGTTCGTAAGAACGATTTGTATGAGATTTTCCACTACGATAGATTCTGTGATAGTTTTTTTCGGGATTCGTATTAAGTTTCCGATTACGATTTCATATTTACAAGGCCCTCACAGTAAACTGATGAGTCCATGTAAAATCGCCGGAAGGAAGCGAAAATTTTTGTGGACCAAAGGCCAAAAGAGCTATTTGGAATCGTATTTCATTAATAGATGCATCGTAGGTAGGACACTTCACCCATCTAAAATATTCCATGATAGGATGGACAAGAAAGCAGTAGAGGATCTTTGAAATATGAGGATCGTTGCATTCCTCAGCAAACCTCTTTATTAATCCAAGACGACTTCTTACTTTAGTTGTCTTAACATCAATATGAGTGTTGAAGACAGCTTGACGTCAAATAAATAAAATAAAGTAAGAAGATAGTAAGAGTTCTCTTCTTTTTCTTGAGAATGACATCACTTTACATTTGTTTTTATTAAGCTTCATTTGTAATACACCAATCATGTTGCAAAAACAAGTTTGCGTTTGGGTTTTTTCAACCCATAAAAGAGCCTAAAGTCGTCAACAAAGACTAGGATTTTTGAATATAAAATGTCCACACTATTGTCATTAATAAATAGTTTAGATAATAATGGCCCAATATGACTTCCTTGAGGTAGTCCGAATAACACTTTAATCATTTTAGATAAACAATTTGTATAGCTCACATACTGCGTACTGTTATTTAAATATGATTTGATCGAAGCAGGTATCCAGCCCAGAAACCTATATCTTTCTATTTTAATTAAGACTAGCGGCTAACCCCATAAAATGTTTTACTAAGATCTGCGTAAAACACATCAGTCTGAAGACCATTTTGCATATTTATATTGATTACTCAGTTCAAGAAGATTCGTTGTCGTAGACTTATGTAGGCAAAAATCATGTTGCTCAGGTATGATTAATGATTGGCAAGAAAATTGAATATGGTTACAAACAGCTTTTGGTATGCATGAAAGTTTTGCAATTCCTCGATAATTCTCAGCTTTGGTTTTATTTCCACATTTATTTAAAAGGAATTGTAAACAAATACGGAAAAATACCAGTTGTCAGCCAGCAGTTAAATAAATAGGTGATTGCAGAACAAACGAAATACTTGCAGGTTTTAACAAATTTAGAGTACTGTCAATACCGGACGAACATGTACTTCTTAAGTCGTCAGTATATTGCACAACTTCTGCTTCAGTCAGTTTTATCAAAGGAATATCACAGTTTAATCGATTTCTAATTATTGTATTATCAATGCTCTACAGTGGCTTAATATAAATCAAAGAACAATAATGAATGTGCTTATTTTCATATTTAAAATTAAAAATAATATGATACCTAGTTATCTGTTTAATAGAATAGTATATGTATCCGATGTACAGCCGTATCAGTTAAGAAACCAGAGGTAATTTTAGGCTACCCTTCTTTTCAACAAACAGATCTCAAAATATATTATTCCACAAAGGTTTTCAATTATTCAATAATTTACCAAATTATATAAATTCAGAAAATAATGTGATATTATTTAAAAAGAAGTTAATCTTATATGTAAAATCAAATTATAATTAAATTAATCAATAGGTTATTATTATTATTTTTTTTTCTTTTAATTAGTTTAAATAAACATTGTAATAAATAGCTGAAGCTAAATAAAGAATCAAATCAAAAAATCACAATCAAGACCAGAAAAAAATCATCAAGTACGAGCAATGAAATGTTAGCTTTATTGTTATAAGTTTAAAGTTTATAAACTTATCAGACAAAAAAAAAATACCACACCCAATTTTATAACTCCAGCAAACAGTAACAAACAAAGTATCCCTTTTTAAGAGACTAACCATCACGGAAGTTGGGGTGGACTTCAGTAAAAGTTTCGCTGTCACATGTTGTTAACAAAACTTGCCTGATTCTAAACATTTGACCTAACTAATTTAATCTATCTCATGATTAGAAGCATTTTCTGGAATTAGCTTCGAAATTAATTTTGGCATCATATTATATTTCTGAGTGGTATATTATTAGTTAATCACAACTAGAACAATAAGATTACAAAAATAACAACAGTACTTGTCAAGGTTTAAGAGCAACCTTTTCTATATTTTTGAAATTTCAATTTATTCTTAGTTAGTAGTCAAGTTTACAGTAAATAAGTTGCGCTTACGGTTTAAATTTATTATATTAAATTAAAACGCATTATTTAGTGCATCTGTTGCTTTCTTATCAATAAGTAAAAAAAAACTATAATATCCTTTTTATTTATAAGCTCCAACTGTAAGCAGGCAATGTTCGGTGATAAAATTATCCACAAATAAGGGCATGAGGGTGTTCTTGGCTCGTTCGCATAAAGTCGATACACGCTTTGGTTCACCTTGATCTCGTTCAAATTTAATATAATCTATCCAAACGTCTGTACGTGTTTTTCCAAAATCTAATAAACTGTTTTCGTAACAATTTCTTATTTTTTCAATGTCAGGCTTAAGCTGAAAGTACGAACAAAAAGTCATAAATAAAATTAATCAATTACTCCATTAATTTTCAACTTACAGCTTGAGATTCTAAAAGAACCATTTTCTGATGCAACTCCAAGCATGGGGGTCTCAAAGCCATGAGTTCTTCATACAAATTACGAGTTGCCGACAATGGTTGATTCACAACTGACCATTCCAAAAACTGTGGTCGAAATGCCAGAAACTGAGGTGTGTCAAAAGCGCATGCTTCTCTCATGATGAGTTGTAGTTTTGTTGCTTTGTCTTCGTAGCACGTCATAAAGAACTGAATAGTCAACTTCCATATAGGATATGAATTAGTTCCAAGCAAACTTGTGGCCTCGCGAAAGATTTCAAAGACTTTGGCACGATTGTTTTCCATAACATGGAATGCCAAGCGTTGTTCCCACAATTTTAACGAGTTAAAACGTTTTGTGGCTTCGGACATCATTTTCATGATAAAATCTTTGCTGGATTTCGATTCAGTTAAGAGACTTATATAAGCATAGTAATGTTCCTCTGACATGCAATTGGCTTCGTGTGCTCCTCTGAAAGCACTCGCCAACTTCTTGCGCTTCAACACCGCCTGTGTAGACAAATCATTGTTTAGTTCCATCATTGATCGGATAAACAACGACCACATTGCTGGGGTTTTAATCTGTCAAAGTATTGGTTTTATTGAAACTTACTGATTAATTGTTGAATGTTAATCATACTTACAATACTAACAGCAGTTTGATAAACCTTGAAGCATCCTTCGATGCGCGCCTTTAATGTTGGCTTTGGTGATACAGCGTTATCCTTGTTATCTTTGATATCTATTTCTTCATTATTTTGCTCCTCGAGCTCAAGTTCGATAATCGCGTCTTCGGGAAAATCATTAATAGGTTCGCCAGCCAATACACGACGTGCCAAAATATCCCAAACAGCTTCCTCACGGGGATACAACATCATCATGTCATTAACAATGAGTTTCTGAAGAGGTGCTGTAAAGCTAGCGTGTTGTTCTTCTTCGCATTGTTTGATTAAATTCACCAAGAACTTAATGTTACAGATCTTCTTTTTAGCTGTGTTGTATATGGCAATAACCCGTCCTAAGCTAGCTGTTTGATGTTCTTCGGGCAGTGCTGCTGTTTCAGAAAGGAGTACACGAAAGAATGACGTAAACAACAATTCACTATCTGGATGACGCTGAAGGCCGCGGAAAAAGATGCTTTTTACTTTTTCCAGATTGTTGCCTTGTTCATGGAACCACATAGCAGCACTGTTCCATATTTTTGGTTTATCGCCACGTTTCTTTAAATACAAATAAAAAAAATAAAAAATATATTGAGTTAGTTTAAACTAAAAAAAACATATTCAGCCTTATTTTGACATTCGATTTCATTAGAAAGTATGTCGAATTCGAATAGTTTGTATTTTGAGATTCGAACGATTCGAAAGTTTACTTTATCAATGGAAAGTTCATTTATCTTTCGAAAACTAAGCAAATTTTCACTTTCGAATCGTTCGAAAGAAATGTCATTTCATTCTCGTTCAATTTTTTCTGGCGAATAGATTCATAAAACATGTAAGTCTAGTATAATGTTAGTAGTAATGGATGCATAAAATGGATTTGATGCATCCATTATCCTTCTCCTATACAACTGCTCCTCACCGTTTTCTCTTTTCATACATAAAACAAATGCTATTTTGATTTTTAACGTCTGGCTTCAATTTATCAATATTTTCATGAAACAATTTACAAATGGTTATTCAAAATTCAAGTGTGACCAGATTTGTGTAAATTAAATAGGCTTTGAAGTTGCCTTCTTTTTTTGTTTATCAATTTGGAAAACAAAATTAGTTTACGTGAAAATTAAAACATAAATCAAGTATTTTATTATACAGAGAAGTTGTACCGTTATTTTACTTCTTTTTGATATAAATATACTTACCATACTGTTTTCTAAATGCTCCCAATTTTTAAAATGTCAGTTTTATTGATGTTTTTTAAATTTAAACTTTACGGGGCCGTTAGCATTAGTTTATTTTTCTTAAATGATAAAGTATTATTTTTATATTTTTAGACTATCATTTTTTTTTAAATAAAAATTATCAAAAAAAAAAAAACAGTTTGGTCATACTAAATCAGATTTCGGAAATGAATTTCATTGAGGTTCATTTTATTCAATCATTCGACAATGAACATTTTTCGCTCGAATGTCAAAATATGCAAAGTTCATTCGAATGAAAATATCTATTCTATCGAATTAGATATTCGTTTGAATCTCAAAATAAGCATGATTGTTTTCTTAAAACTTGCAAATTAACCGAAACGGTTAACCAGACAGTCATTGTCGATCGGAGGTTGTCACACGGTATCGCAGGTCCCTGACGATAAAAAAATGTATCTTTTAAATGAATTGGGATTCTATTTTCAAATTAATCAAGTGTTTTCTTGTTTAGGCCCGAGCGGGCTTCAAAAAAATAAAACTATGTTACTCCTTTATCGCAGACTTTTTTTTATCTATGAGCACCAATTTCACAACCAAAGCTGAAATTAAATTAACCAAAAAACTTCCGGAATTTAAAAAAAAAAAATGAATTTCGAGTGGCGGCCTAGTACTAAAAAGTATGCATCTTTTAAATAAATAGATTTCCACTTTGAAACTTGTCATATAGTATTTACAGTGATCCACGCAAGTTTGCGTACAGCGACAAAATATCAGAAAAAAAGAATTCAATCAAGAACGGTTAGCGATTCAAAGGATCAATTTAGTCAATTTAATATTTTTATTAAGAAAAAAAGTTGTTAAATTCGTTCCACAAAAGTAAGCGTACAGCAAATAACATTCTTTTATTACATTCTGCAAATAACGGTCCATTTTTTTTTGTCTAAAAAAGAGTGTGAGTGAAAGGGAGTTAATAATTAATTTGTACGTGAAACAAAGTATGTCCTGCGGTGAAATTTCAGAACAAACTTCCAGAAGTCGGCCAACGATCCAGAGAACCATATATCGCTTTATAAAATCAGGGCATGTCGAATCTAAAGCAAGATCAGACAGAGTATCGAATCTCTCCGTAAAAGATAAGCGAGCTATTAAGCGTATGGTGAACCAAAACAATTTAAAAAAAAAAACTAGGATGATCAGCTCTGAACTTGAAACGCATTATGACCCTAAAGTGCACCCAGAAAGAGTTTTGTGCACAATTGCATGCCATACTGCAAATGCATGACCCACTGTGTCACAAATGCTGTCGAATTACCTCAAATAAAGAAATAGGTACTCATCGACGACAGCAGTTTCGCATTACACTTAATGTGACGCAGCGTGACACAATAAAAGCCTTACTTCCAGAATGCATCTCAGTAGGTCAAAGCTAAGTAATGCATTTTGGAAGTAACCGTTGGTAAGTTCCAGGTAGGTCTCTGGGAACCCGGAGAGTCGAATTCAGAAACCTAACACGGACGGTCGCAATTTTTATTTCAAATAAACATTACATTAGCGCAGCCGGTTCGCGAAGCTAATTTAAATTAAATAAATTAAACAAAAAAAAAATGTTGATAGGAAAAAAGGTTTAAGTTAATTGTTATGTACCCTTTTAATCCTGTTCCCCATTTTGATTCTCGTGTTCCCATTTTTGCTTGGTGACACAACATCGATGGGACCTAACCATATAGCAGAAAAAATATTTTTTCTTGCGGGGTTCTTTAAGAGAACCTTTTGTCCGACCCTGAAAGCAATGTCTCTCGTTCCCTTATTATAGGAATCTTTCGATGTAACCTCACTCATAAATTCTCATAAACCTAACAACAGGTTCGAACCATAGTTCGAAATTGATTTAAGTCGTGCACAATCAGCCGAAGCGGCTTACGTTCGCCAAGAATAATATAAAAACAAGCCTCCCGAATTTTGGTGCAGCGTAATATTGTCGGCCGAGTCAAAATATAATATTATGGAGTCTGATGGCCAACTTAGGGTTTGGAGAAGGCCAAATGATGCCGTTAATCCAAAACGCAGACTAAAAACTGTTAAGCATGGTGGGGAAGGTCTTATGGTGAGATTGTATGACGTCTCCAGGGGTAGGTAAGCTGGATATAATCGAAGGAATTATGAATCAATTTATCTACATTGATATCCTCAAAAGAACAAGTGCCGAGATGCTGGGTATTTTCAACGAATATTCAACCAGCAAGATAATGACTGCAAACATAACGCACATACGACGCGTATTTGGATTTCATATAATACCACACACCTACTACGCACTCCACCACAAAGCCCAGACATCAACCCTATAGAACACGTTTGGAATGCACTTGAAAGAAAAATCCGCACCCACTATATGCGCAATAAGGCTCAATTAAAAGACGCTTAACTATTTGAATGGAATAATATAAGTAGAGACATTTTTTGCACCCATAAAAAACCGTTTAAGGGAAGTAATAAGCTGTACGCAAGCTTTTGTAAAACAAGTTTACCATTTTGTTTGTATATATTCATCCTTTGAACATTGTTTTATTGAAATATAACGGGCGGGCCGTTGTTTCCCGCTCGAAATCTTGACAGAAAGTCATTATCATACCACGAAATGAGTCGCTTTACGCTTGAACACCGTTAGGAAGTATTGAAAACTTATTTCCAAAGTGAGTGCTGTGTAGCCCAAATGGTGCGTTTTTTGAAAAGTTTTGATCGAATCCATAATTAATGCGAATGTTTGCTCTTACTCATTAAGCCATAATACATGGAAAAATTTAATTTTTTCATTTTAGTAAATTTTTTAAAAAGAAACTTGTATTTGGCCCACCCTTTACTCACAAAAAAAACTTATCATTTACCGTTCGTGCACAATGCCTTTTTTCTGATATTTTATCGCTGTACGCAAACTTTTGTGGATCACTGTATGTTTTATAAGTTACATTTTAGGATCTGACAAAAAAAAAATCAAATAAGGTGGAAGGTTCCCAAATTTGATTTGAATTGTTAACTTTCTGTTTTCTATAAAAAAAATCGTTTTCGTTTTTAATTTCATAACTTAAAAGAAGATCAAGTTGCCACATGCATACCACGAATAAAACCATTTTTCTATCTTCTTTTAAAATCATACCCCATAGCTTGTCCAAACTTTACAAATTTATTAATCCAGTAGTAGGCTTCATGGATCGAAATCCTTTTGTATTTATGTTAAGAACTAAAAGAAGTATATGTTAATAACCCAGAGATGAACGAATTTGAACACCCACCACTTATTTCGTCCTCCGTTTCACGTGAAATGCCACATATCTTAAAATACCCAAAATATTTATATATTTTTTATTATTTGGGATTCAAGACCACTGTGTTGCAACGTTAAATTATATATAATTTGGTTTAACATGGTTTCATTCAAAACAACTCATGATGAGTGATTATTATTTACCTGAATCAATTTTTCGTATGCATTCGGCACCTCGGACGGGAAATTATTTTTGCAGAACTTTAAATACGCATCCCAGAGCCGATTCTCATTTGGATAGAAACGAATGGCTTCTTTGTACAGTCGGATAATACGATTTGATATCAAAGCTCTAAGACCAGGAAACTGTTGATTTCTGGAAATTTCAATTGTTTTGACCATTTCGTAGAGCTTCTTCTCGAAAATAACAAACGCCCCATAGTCCCTTAGGGTTTTTGCATTTTTACTTAGCTTGTATTGATATGATTCTCGAGTTCTGATGATAGCCCTGCCATTTAAAATTCAATTTCTTTTTTGTACGATTGTTTTAAAATATTTTTGAGAAACTATTTTACCTTAACCTTTCTTCGGTCATTATTTGATGCTTTCGAATCAATTCATATTCGGGAATTGTTCGTTCCTGATGACAGCCCACAATTTCTGCCATATTTGTATTTTACTTTTAATTATAAGTAGAAATGGATTTGTTTTTTTGTATATTCATTAGAAAATCAGAAAAACCTTCCAAATTTGTATTTTCTTTTTAGATTAAAAACAATCTGCTACACTGCGAAGAAAAACAAGAGTAAAAAAAAGCATGCTACATCTGTCAAATTTTCCATATGATTTGCACATGTTTAGAGTCTCGATAGAAAAGTGAAACGGGCGCGGATCGAACTACTGCATCAGGGCCAGAGGGCCTGCTATGTATTTTAAATATAAATTAAAAGTTTTTGAATTCATAAAATCGCATCTCCGTAAGTCTATAGAAAGTATTAATAAAAAAACGATCATTTTTGGTACTAACAATTTGTTTGTTTTACTCGGAGATTAAATACTTACGACCTACCTTTTGGCGGAAATAATTGCCATTACTGGCATCCAAATCTATTTTCATACATAATACAAATTTAAAATAGAATCGAAAACTGGGGTGGAATCGGCTAAGGTGAAAGTTGATTATAAAATTTTTGGATTGCCATTTTGACTATAGCTGTCTCTATCATATCAATAAAGAAATATAGAGAGAGAGCAATTGTGAAAACGACAATCAATTAATTTAGTGATCACTTTACTCTTACGCGATACGGGCCCAGCTTTCGCATAGAAACAAAAGGAAAATCAAGATGTATAGTCGATTCCTGTAAAACGAAAAGAAGAACGAACATTTCCGTTTATAATTTAGCTGTCATTTACAGGCTAATCTGTATCGCTAACTAATGTCGATTTCCTTTACACATGAGAAATCAATTAATCAATTTCTGTGTGAAGATTTCGATCTCCCGACAGATTTTACGTTCCTTCACAACAAAAAAAAATATTTTTTTTTTAAAGAGAGATCAAATTGTTCGAGTCTGTATCTGAAGAGGGATTTTAATGTATACGAAATACGCACACCACAGGAAAAAATTTGATCCGGGATCGAAATCTCTAGTGTGTAAAGGAAATCGACATAAACCTCTCGATATAAAAATCAGATTTCAGGCATTTCAGGTCTTGAAATTTAATTGAGTAGGTAACGTGTATATGTATGTCTTTAAAAAACGTCAAACGATAGAAATTTCTTCCCACGGTATTTAGGCTTTTGCTTAAAAATTTGTTTGTTTTTCAATTTTTGGTTTAACTTTTGTTTAATTCGCTTTATTTTAGTTATAGTGATAGGTTAGGTTAGGTTAGGTTAAAGTGGCTGCCATTAAAGTATCTGACACACTTAGGCCAGTAGAGGTCCATTGTGATACCACGTTCTAATAGGAAACAAAAAGTCCCCTACTAATTAAAACCATTTGAAGCTTCTGATGAAGCGAAGGAGACTTTTAATGTCTGTGTTTATGAGATCGCTTGGTTCATTATAGAAATATTCTCCTAGATAAAGTTTGCGTCTGTAAGAGAGAGCAGGGCATGTGCAAACAAGGTGTGAGATTCTTTCCTCTTCCTCCTCGTCCAATCAACTCCTGCAAAAATCTTTTGATAGTACACCGAGTCGTTCGGTGTGTCTATCTATAAGACAGTATCCAAATATGACACCTATTACGGAGCTGATCTACTGAGGGACAATAAACACTTTGATCGTTTCAAATCCAGTTTGGGCCAGATTTGTTTGGTCGCCAAACAAGTGGTAGTGTTGAGCGATCTTGTGTTTGATTGTTCCAGAGCAATTCGCTTCAGCATAAGTTTACTTGTAGCTATAGGCATGCCTATATTTACCCTATCGGGCCAGATAGGCATTTCCGTTCTAATTTTGGCGAGTTCGTTGGCTTTGCATTTCCCGCAATGTCCCTGTGACCCGGCACCCAGAATAGGTGAATATTTAACTGTTTGGCCAACTCCATCAGAGACGATCGACAGCCTTAGGCTGTAATAGAGTTTAAAGAGACTGATGCGAGGGATTTCAAAGCAGCCTGAATATCTGAGAAGATGCGGATATCCGTGCTAGATATCACGTTTTCTTTAAGCCAAGACAATACTTCCTTTATCGCCAGAATTTCCGCTTGGAATGGTAGGCGGAAGGAGAGACTAAGGTTGAGTCCATCTGAGTACACTCCACCACCCACTCCGTTTTCAGTTTTCGATCCATCTGTATAAAAATGCAATGATTTATTTTCTATCAAAGCCCCTTCCTCCCAAGCTGATTTTGAGGCTTGAGGGAATGGTGACTTCAAAATTTTTATCGAAAACCAACAAGGGAGTGATGTAGTCGGAGTGACTTGGGAAAGTTCCGAATAAATTTAGAATGGTGGTGTTTCCAATAGAGTAATTGGTCCATTGAGAGATGGCTTTGTTTGCTGTAAATATCTATAGGTGTGAGGTTAAGAAGTATGTCTAGTGCAGCGAAAGGTGTCGAGCGGAGGGCTCTGCTTATGCACATACACGCTGAACGTTGCACTTTGCCTAGTTTATCGCGATTTGTCGCTTTATCTAAGACCGTCCACCATACAGTCACCCCGTAAGTGAGTATAGGTCTAATGACCGCAGTATATAGCCAGTGAGTGATTTGTGTAGACAAGCCCCACTTGTTCCCCACGGCTTTCTTACAAGAAAAGAGAACTACTGTGGCTTTTCTTACTCTTTCCTGTATATTAGGTTTCCAAAATAACTTTTTATCTAAAATAAGACCCAAGTATTGAGCTTCATCTGAAAAAGTAAGTGGAACACCTTAGATCGATGGAGGCTCTAGTTGAGGAATTTTGTATTTCCTTGTGAAGAGGACTACTTCAGTCTTGTGGGGGTTAACACCTAGTCCACAACGATCTGTCCACTGGAGTAGCTTGTGAAGAGCGGTTTTTATGAGTTCTCTTAGAATTTGAGAATGCTTTCCTGATACGGCAATGGCAATATCGTTAGCGTATACAATCACTTTGATTCCCTCTTCTTCTAGGTCTATTAGCAGAAATAGATAGTTTCTTGACTTGTATGTAAGTACTTCTATTTATATTATTTAATTGTCCTCCTCAAAGTGACGGAGGAATTCCCAGTGCTCAGAATTATAAACTGGGCAATTTTAAATTCTTTTTGTGAACTACTTCTCTACGCAGCAATAATAATTTTTTTTTTTCTGATTTTATGAATTCAAACTTTCAATTTATAATTATTATTTTTATATAAACTCAATTAATCTAAAATTAAATACTTTTTCTTTTTATTTTTCTTATTTCATATAATTATGTTAACATTTAAAATGTTTGTACTATGAAAGAACCATTTCTTAATGTACTATTCTTATTAAGATTTAATAAACTGAAACTGAAATGGAATGTAAAGATAATGACACAACTAAACACAAACGTGTACAGACTTCTCAAAGAATCCTCAGGCTGGATTAATCGCCTTACTTATATCCTTTCCGTCTCTTTAACAAAGATATTGATTTCCCTGTCGATGAGCTAACGATAGTTTTTTATAACCTTTTCACACCAAAGGGAAAAAGCGGTTTTCTCTTAAATATTGGTTTTGGAGTCAAACATGCATCTAAAAACACGTGTCTCCCATACATTTTTTGTAAAAGAGATGTTTTCTTAAGCCACAAGTTTTATATGAAACCTATCGACAACTAGTTGAAATCAGAGATGAGCTAAGCAAACATACCTTTTGAAACTAAAAACAACTGAGAGCAAGCTGTCAACAGAAATTCTAAAACCGTATTTGTATCTGTAAACTGGTAAGTCACATTAAGTGTATTCATGCAACGAGATAATTTTCCGCTTTGCAGAAAGATATAACTTTCCGCCACATATTTGCACAAACACCCCTAAGAAACACTTATGTAAATGCAGGAAATGTTCATTAAACGGCAAAGTCAGCTCATAAAAATGTATTGTTATGAAAAATGTACGGCATTCGATATTTTGACTTAAAAAGTGATTCTGTTTTGTTACTTAAAAGAAAAAAGAAGTATGTATGCAATTAACAGACTGCGTTTAATAAGTAAAGTAAATATGTAAGTAAATTGTACAAAGCAACTGAAATTGTAACAATCATTGGATGGTTGAAATGTTTATGAGTTCCAATTAATGTCCTCCAAGTGGTTCAGAAAACAATTTTTAAGTCAATTAAATATTTAAAAAAATCAGTCTAAAACTAATTTTGTCATTTTTCAATGCTCAAGAAAATGGTGAAACATTTTTTATATGAATATTTTTTGAAATTTTTATTTTAAATAAAAATCGTTCGCAGAATAAGTTCCAGCACTTAAATTGGAACTAAAAATCGTTTCAATCATCGAAATGAAGTAGGTAGTTTTAAAATGCCAGGGCGATAAGTACATATAAACCATTTCTTAAAATTTAGAGAATTTCTTAGTTTATCAGATTTCGTTCGTAAGATAATTTTATCAACTCTGCAGAAAATTTTTCTGAGGTTTGTCCGCGTTTTCATTAAAATCCAGCCTTATTGTTTATACATACAGATTCTCATAAATACTAAATAATCGTTTTAATTTCCAGAACATGACAGAAAAGAAAAAACGAAAAAAGAAAGTTGTCAGCTACTGAGGATGAAAGAATTTCTCCTTGGACCTTTGGCCGGAATACAGTCGCAAATGCGTGGGATCCGCAAAAATGGTATTATTTTATTAGCAAAATATAACGACGTTTTGTCTCAGGGTAGACGCTTTAGATAATGGTAAGAAGTTTAATAAAATCTTCATATTTTGTTCAGTTTTCCTTTTATGTGTAAAAATCAGTTTTATCGGTTAGAATTTATTTCATTTATTTTTAAAATAAATGAGCATTACTAAATTTTTAACTTTGAATCATAGCATCAATGTCAAACTTAAACGTGTAAATATTGTGAGTGAATGCCTTACGATTTTTCAAAAACAAACTGACGTTAATCGGCAAAAACCGCAGATACATAACTATGTTTTTTTGCCTGAATTAAATCTATAAGGCCTTCATATATTCGTCCCAAACTCGAGTACAATTCCTATATTTGCGCAGGCCCTCGAATAACACACTTGAGTCTCTTGGATAGAATCCAAAAAAAAAAGAGTTTTAAAAATGATAGAAGTATAATAGAAACAATTTAATCTCTCGAGCATTCTAGTGAAATAGGCAGTTGCATTCCCCATCTTAAACAATTTAACCACAATACTCGCGCTTCAGCCATAGGTTTACCCTTGAGCCCAACTTCAGACGTTCTATTAAATTCACAGATTCTTTTTTTTTATCCACACCACACGAATGTGGAATGCTGTAGCCGACTCTGTATTTCCCTCCCATTATGATATTCAGACATTCAGTCATAATCTTTATAGTGCACGCAAAATTATAAAATATGTAACAATAATAAATTAAAATAATTTATTTAATCTAACAAATTTTGTTCGAGGAACATAATATACCGGCTTCGACCATTTCCTAGTTACAAATAATTTTTAGAGCTCACCTGTTTAACGAAAAGAAAATGCGACCCTTCGCATACCTGGAGTTTTCAGAGTCTAGAGGAGCAGCAACGGAATAACAATATCATCAAAGAGGCAAAGAGAAAAGAGAAATGCTATGATGAATGCGTTCAACTGCAATTTTGGGTGTGATTGATAACAAAAAATAATTAGCATAATTAGATAGGCCTTTAGTAGTTATTTACAAATGTGAACGTCTTGCATGTCTAGCGGGAGTAATAGTGCATCAGGTATGCAGTTCTTTCCAAAGTATAAAAAATTGTGATACAAATTTTTCCATAACTTCAAAATGAAGAGCTAAGTGCCCTTGATTGCAAATATCGAGGTCCAAGACGTTTTGAAGGCGAACTTCTTAGTACAAGAAGTAGCCTATTCTTATCGCGTCTGGCAGGCAGAAGGCTGTCTGTAAAACTTCTTGGACCTCGATATTTTCAATCAGGGGGCTTTACTCTACATTTTGGCAAAGTTGTTATCACAATTATTTGGACTTGGAAAGAACTGCATATATGATGCACTTTTATGCACTATAACTCCCACTAGAGCATGCAAGACGTTCACATTTGTAAATAACTACTAAAGGCCTATCTAATTATGCTAATTATTTTTTGTTATCAATCTGTTGAGAGCAAGGATAATTATATTGCTTAGGCAGCACTGGAATACCAAGTGATCATCCCTGGGTAATTGCCATCTGCTCTTTTTAGTTACTCATTGATTGCGTTGTTGTCGGGACGACTCCTCTTCTTGTATTTTGGCGGCTGAACCGCATAGTCTTTTTAATAAAATTAATAATAAAGTATTTTGTAAATTCAAAACTATTTTATTTTCTTGTATGACCCAAGGTCATAACAATTGGCGACGAGGATAAAAATTGACAAAGTCATCTCATTTCAATTGGCTACGAAGAATACGAATAAGAATTATCGACGAAAAGAAAAAAAAAAATTATCTGAATTCACCATTTTGTTTTTTTTTTTATTCAAACATGTCGATTTCAAACGAAGGAAAAATTCTCGAACTATTGGATATTCAATCCAAGCTCTTGCAATCACTCATCGCAGGAGGACAATCGTCGACTCTACAGAAGGAAAAACCAGAGTTCCTCATGGATACGTTGGCAAACAGCATCTCAGAGTTTTGCTACGATCCAGCAAATGGAATTGTTTTTGAATCATGGTACTGTCGACACGAGGACATTTTCAAAGTTGACGGCAAACACCTGGATGACGCTTCTAAAGTTAGATTGTTGATGCGAAAACTTAATCCAATCGCTCACGAAAAATATGCGTCATACATTCTTCCGAAAAATTCCCGAGACATTTCATTTTCAGAAACAGTCGAAACCCTCAAGACTTTGTTTGGTGCTCCAGAATCACTTTTCAGTGCTCGCTTCCGCTGCTTGCAGACAATCAAAAATCCATCAGAAGATTTTACTACATATGCAGCTAGAGTGAACAAATCATGCGAAGATTTCAAGCTAAGCGATTTGAAAGCTAATCAGTTCAAGTGCTTGATTTTCGTCACAGGACTGCATTCAGCTGAAGACGCAGACATTAGAACCAAGCTCCTTTCAGCATTGGAGGACAATATAAATTTGGATTTGAGTAAGCTGTTGTCGGATGTACAAAAATTCAAGAATCTTAAAAAGGACACAGCACTCATTGAAAATTCGTCAACACCTATTCCCACAATCAACGTTGTAAAAAAGGAAAAACGATTCCAAAGTCACTCTAAGTCCAAGCACCAGCAGCAAAGTAAGCAACAAAACAGTCAGCCAAGAACACCATGTTGGGGTTGCGGTCATATGCATTTTGCAAAAGATTGCGATTTTAAAAATCACAAATGCAACCAATGTGGACGAACTGGACACAAGGAAGGCTACTGCAATTGTTTCTCGAAGAAGGAAAAACAAAACGACAATAACTTCGAAAAAAAATAAGTCGGGCCAAAAGAAATTTACACCGCGCAACAAGTCAATCCAAGTCAACACCATTAACCATGTCCAAAGACGGAAGTTTGTAGCAGTTGAAATTCGCTTCAATCATCAACGCGAGACATACCCACTCAAACTTCAAATCGATACTGGGTCAGACATCAGTATGATAGACATCACCACATGGCGGAAGCTTGGTCAGCCGGGTAATTCTCTAAAAGGAACTCGGGCAAAAAGTGCCTGTCTTAACAACATCAATTTGATTGCTGAATTTGAATGCGACGTTCAGCTTAAAGGGGAAGTTAAAACCTGTAAACTGTATGTTTCAAATATTAATTCTCTCAATGTTTTAGGTACAGACATGTGCGAGATCTTCGGTTTGTGGAATCAACCAATGAACATCGTATGCCGTCGGATCACTCAACCGACTATCGACGAGCGAAATGCAGCCATTGCCAGCATTAAACAAAAATACGTCGAAGTGTTCAAAGCCGATTCCTCTGTCTGTACCAAAACAGAAATAGAACTTCATCTCAAGCCTGATACAAAGCCAATATTCAGAGCAAAGCGTCCAGTATCATATTCAGTACTCCCACTCATCGAAGCAGAATTGCAACGTCTCCAAGATCGCAATATCATCACCCCCGTAGACTACTCTGATTGGGCCGCACCCATTGTAGTCGTTCGTAAGGCATCAGGTGGAGTGCGCATTTGCGGAGACTACTCTTCAGGCCTAAACCAATCATTAGAGCCTCATCAATATCCGCTTCCACTACCTGAAGATATCTTCGCAAAAATAGCAAACAGCCCATTTTATACGCACATCGATTTGGCCGACGCGTATCTTCAGGTTGCTGTCACACCAGAATCAAGAAAGCTCCTCACAATCAACACGCACAAAGGATTGTTCACATTCAACAGACTTGCACCTGGTGTTAAGTCAGCACCAGGAGCTTTCCAGCAGCTAATGGATTCAATGCTTGCAGGTGTCGACGGTGTTGCAGCATACATTGATGACATCGTCGTAAGTGGAAAGGACTGGCAGGACCACTTGAACAACTTGAACACAGTCATGCAACGTCTCTTGGAGTACAAATTTCAAATCAAAATCGAAAAATGTTCATTTTTTGTACCAGAAGTGAAATATCTTGGACATATAGTCGATAAAAATGGCTTGCGTCCGGATCCAGCCAAAATTGACAAGATAATCACGATGCCAGCACCAACCAACATAACCGAGGTCAGATCCTTCCTCGGGGCTGTAAACTATTACGGCAAATTTGTTAAGCAAATACGAGAAATCCGAGCACCATTGGACAATTTGCTCCGGAAAGATGCTAAATTCGAATGGTCAGAGGAATGCCAACAATCGTTTCTGAAATTTAAAAGCATTCTCGCATCAGACCTTTTGCTTACACATTTCAATCCAAATATACCGATAAAAGTTGCAGCTGATGCATCCAACGTAGGGCTAGGTGCCTGTATCATGCACATTTTTCCTGATGGAACAGAAAAAGTCATCGCTCATGCAGCTAGATCTTTGACACCAACCGAGACAAGGTATAGTCAGATCGAGAAGGAAGCCGCAGCAATCATTTTCGCCGTGAAGAAATTTCATAGAATGATTTTTGGTCGAAAATTTCTTCTTCTCACTGACCATAAGCCGCTCCTATCAATCTTTGGTAGTAAAAAGGGAATTCCAATGTACACAGCAAACAGACTTCAGCGATGGGCACTGATTTTAATGATGTATGATTTTGAAATCCAGTACATCTCAACAAATGATTTTGGTTTTGCTGATGTTCTATCACGTCTGATTGACACAAAATCAAAATTGGAAGACAAAACAGTCATAGCTTGCTTGAGATTTGAAAAAAATTTTTCATCGCATTTGCTCGAAACAATCAAAGTGCTTCCTGTCAACTTCAAAATGGTTCAGCACGCTACAAAGAGCAACAAAATTCTTCAATCAGTTATCGAGTCTATGAACTCCGGATGGAAATATCCCCCTTCACCAGAATTGTTTTCATACTACAGCAGAAGGGAGAGCCTAGCAGTAATCGATGGTGTTTTGATGTTTAACGACCGTATCGTAGTTCCAGATTGTTTTCAAAAGCGAATTCTGCAACAGCTCCATCGAGGTCATCCGGGCATAGACAGGATGAAAACCATTGCCAGATGCCATGTTTATTGGCCCAACATCGATAAAGACGTAACTTTTTTTGTTAAACAATGTCATGCTTGCGCTCTCGCAGCAAAGTCTCCAGTCAAATCACCAGCAGAAGCATTTATCGGCAGAAAGTTAAGTACATCACTGGATTTATTAAAACCAAATCAACAAAAGCCGATTTATACAAACGAAAAGCAGAATCGTCAGTTCAACATACAATACGGTGCTAAGAAACGGAATTTCTTAGTGGGTGAAATGGTATACGCTAAAATTTATCGAAGAAACAAGAATCACTGGGTTCCAGGCACAATAATCGAAAAAATGGGAACCGTTGGTTACAATATTCTTGTCAACGATAAAAATAAGAACAGACTTATTCGTTCACATACGAACCAAATAAGGTCTAGATTCTCTGAAGCCAAAGAGCAGCCAACTACCAACACATTCCTTGATTTGATGGATTTATTTCAAGACAAACCAATATCGACTCAACATGATTCCGAACCACAAACTGAAAACGAAAATTTTAACGGATCAGTCCTTGATTCATCAGAGAATTTCGAAGATGCGTTGGAATCAAGTTCAGAAACTTCAGAGTTACACGGATTTCCTTCACCAAGTTCAGCTTCAAAGGCTCAAAGGGTGTCTTCCAGAGGAAGAAATATTCAGACCCCTAGTTGGATGAAGGATTATGACCTCTTTTAAGTAAGGGAGGTGTTGAGAGCAAGGATAATTATATTGCTTAGGCAGCACTGGAATACCAAGTGATCATCCCTGGGTAATTGCCATCTGCTCTTTTTAGTTACTCATTGATTGCGTTGTTGTCGGGACGACTCCTCTTCTTGTATTTTGGCGGCTGAACCGCATAGTCTTTTTAATAAAATTAATAATAAAGTATTTTGTAAATTCAAAACTATTTTATTTTCTTGTATGACCCAAGGTCATAACACAATCACACCCGAAAATTGCTGTGGGCTCTCGGTCTATAATGGTGCCCCCAATCTAGATATGAGAGTTATACTCAATTTTTGGAGCGGATTTATGACTTATAGATGAGAAAGTAGCCAGCTTGCTTGCATCTTTTAAGAAAGCCTTAGCATTCCGCTGCGTTTTTAGCTACGTCGAATATATGAACATTCCATAAAAGATGGTCGTTAACACAATTTTTTTCGAAGCATTATATTCCATTTTAAAATGCTGTTTAGATCGGAATGCAATGAGCTTAGCATACGCTCCCGTTACAGCTCCACAGTCGAAGAACAGAGTTATGTGTCTGAAACAGAATATGCTGAGGATGCTGTCGTCAATGAAATAAGGAAGTGCGTTATATGTTTCAGTCAAGAGATCATTTATGAAAATAAGTTAAAGTCTCGGAGGCAAAACGGGGCCATGGGGTAAGCCAATATTTATTTTATGAATTTCAGAACAACTGGAATTGGACGGTCGTTTTCGAAAACATCATTTACGTCATAAATGCAATTGCAAGATGTTTTTTAACGCAAACTGCAAATTGTTTAAAAACCCAAAACCAATTTGTAAGTCAAGCATTATTTTGGAGAACGTAGTTCGCTTAAGCCTTAAATTTTTCAAATACTGTTATGAAATATAATGTAATACAATAATTATTTTCCATTTTACGTATTGTACTTCCATTTTATATGAATATTATCTAATCTAGGGCTCTTGGATATTTATGGTAGGTGCATACAAAAAGCAAAAAGTTCCGAAACGCAAATATATGTACATATATCTGCTATGGAAGTGTTTTGCTTTGCAAATCTATGGTAAAGGAATTTGGCCATAGCATGGCACTTCGATTTGAAGTTGTGGGTATTCAAACACTGCAGTTTTAGGACAGAGTGCTTAATAGAACACAAAATCAATATGATTTTGCATTTTTCGATTGCTATTTTTATATTGAAAAACTAGTGAAAATGATTAAGAATGCTGCTGTTGGCGTGCTAAGTCTAAGTCTAACCATAAGAGGTACAATCGATATTGTTTCTTTGAATAAAAAATCTGATTAGCGAATATAAAGTAGTTACCTGAATCAACTTTTCGTATGCAGTTGGCACCTCGGATGGGAAATTGTTTTTGCAGAATTTCAAATATGCATCCCAGAGGCGAGTCTCATCGGGATAGAAACGAATGGCCTCCTTATACAATCGGACAATACGATTTGACATCGCAGATCTAAGGCCAGGAAACTGTTGGTTTCTGGAAATTTCGATTGTTTTGATCATTTCATGGAGTTTCTTCTCGAAAACCACAAATACACCATAGTCCCTTAGGGTTTTTGCACCTTTGCTAAGCTTATATTGATAGGCTTCCCGGGTTCTGATAATAGCCCTGTCATGTGAATTTTAATTTCTTTTATTAAATTTGTTTGTGTATTATTTTTTTAAGAAAAGTATTTTACCTTAATCTGTCTTCGGTCATTATTTGGTGCTTTCGAATCAATTCATATTCTGGAATTGTTCTTTCCTGGTGACAGCCCACAACTTCTGCCATATTTAAGTTTTACTTTTAACTAAGTCGAATTGGATTTGTTTCTCTTAGGAGTAGAAAAATTTTACAAATTGTTAAATTTTCAGTTTACTGACAATTTTTTTCGCTGCTGCACTGCCCACCATACACTACTGCGACGAAAACGAAAAGCGAAAAACAAGAAGCAGAAAAACGTCAAATTTAGCTTGTATATCGATAGTCGTAGAAGAAATTTAGATTCTCGATTTTATTTAGCTGATAAGGCAGTGTAGTTCGATAATTTAAAGGTAGTAATTTAGACGTTCCCTTGTTTTGAATTTACATGACAGACAAACCAGATTTATAAACAAAGGATTAATGCGTTTTTAATAATTTTGTAATTTATTATAAGCGACATTTTTAATAATTTTACATTCAAGTGCCATCATATTGAATGGCTTACAATCTTTTTGTAGTTTTCTACCATCGATTTGGAAACGTACCACTATACATTACTTAAGGCCAGGCGCGCACATTCAATTTTTAGTTTCGCAACTGTTTAGTTGCTAAAAGGAAACATATGGGTTTATAGGCTAGCCGCGCACTAGCAATTTTTAGTTGCGAAACTGCTTGGTTCGAGCAACTAAAAAGTTTGTGTTTTGACACAAACTAAACGATTGCCTAAAATAAGTTCGCCATTTTATTGAACATATCATTATCTGCAAATTCACCGACATTCAACCAAACAGTTCGTCTGTGTTCTATAAGTAACCAAACAGTTTCGCAACTAAAAATTGCTAGTGCGCGGCTAGCCATATGGGACACCGCGCACTTAGAGCAACTCGATTCTCGAAACTAAAAAGTTTGTGTTTTGACACAAACTAAACGATTGCCTTCGCAACAGTTGAGCTGTTTTCTATAAGAGCAAGAGAGAAAAGAGTGTGAGCATGAGTAAAGAGTTGCCAGTGCGCGGTTCTCTTTCAACTGGTGATTAAACTATTTGATTTCGATCACAGTTGCCAGTGGGCGACTAGCCTAAAGAATACAAATATACGTTGATCATAGATTTAAATAAAAGTAATTTTTTAATACGAAAATTTTGTTTGTAAAAACGAAAGATAAAAATAGTTATTTATAGATTGTAGTCAACTTGTTTGTCATTCGGCAACGTGCAAGCTTTGTATAAATTAAACTAAAATGCAAAAAAACTATTTTTTTTTAATTTTTCAAGAATAACATCACCCTGTATATAATTGTTCTGCTGACTTAAATTGTGTCAAATGTGTCAAAATAAATGGTCGCGTTCGGGTACGTATCCAAAGGTATCCGGATTTGTTGGTGTTGTTGTAATCCCATAGGAAAAAACAACTGATTAACGAAACAGCTGATGTCAAGCAGAAATCTAAAGCTATCCAAAAATGTTTGGTATACTTAACTATCCAAGGGGAATTTTGAAGAACAGCTGACATTTCAGCTGATTTATTTTCTTTTGTGTCGAGTACAGGGTTGGCCGAACTATAACTTTTTAACATTTGTTGCGTCTAGTACTAATTTACTAATTGATAAAAGTAAAGTTTGTTGCATTAAAGATCTCATTCGGATCCTACTGCAAAGCTTTTATTCTTTGAACTTCAGATTGTTTCTTGATATAGGAGGTATTAAACTCAAATTCTTTTAGGATTTTCATAGACATACAAAGACATGACTTGTTATGGGATTATATGGACATATTTAGAGCTGAGTTTTCAGAAAAGGATTCTTTTAAGACTATAAGCTTATACAATCTTATTGCAAGAAGAGAAAATAGTTTTGCTATAAGATTTAAGTAAATTTAAGTAGTTTTAAGCAGCAAAAGTGTTTACCTCTTAAAATAAAAATGTTATGAAATCCAGGCTGGTCAAAAAGCTACATAATTATTGGGCTGAAGGTGGATTTACTACACAATTAAAATAGAAAATGATCGTACTGGAGCTCTCTTCGACAAGTGTGCTCCACTCCTTAAAAATAAACAGTTTCAATATAATTACCAGTTCTTGGTTTTTATTATTTTTAAAAAGTTTTTTTTGGTAATATTTATATGTATGTACTTGTACGTACCTCGAAACGACAGCGTCTGCTCACCAAATGCGAACAAGCACTAAAATCTCAAAAAAAGAAACCTCGTTGGCGTGAGATGATTTGTGGTTAAAAAATCTGCCCAAATTCAGCATTAAAAAATATTTTTAAATCATGTGTTCATAATCCAAATCCTTTGATTATGCCAAAGAAAATTGTTTGTATGCAAAAATAAACTTCCCATCTATCATGTATCATTCCTACAATTCCTCATCTTTATGGTAAATGAAACATTTTCAGTTTTTGTACAAACCTTCATAAGATCATAAATGTGCAAAATTGTTTGGTTTTCATTATTCTATTTTTTTTTATGAATTAACTACGTATGTAGCAGACGTAACAAATTGTAGTAAATTAGGCATGTAGTTGAATCGGCCAACCCTGGACGATTCACGTCTTTTTTTGACTTTGACAGTAAATGGTACCTATCCGGTTTTTGTCGTTCGACAAACGTATCGGATACTAAAGTATCTTAGATACCCTATCGGACTACGAGGTGAACGCGACCAATGTCATTCGTTGCTTTTACAACTTGAATTTGTTTAGGAACACATACAAAAAATATTTCCAATCCAAAACAAAAAAGTTTCTAAAAAATCATATACCTATGGTACATATTTTGTTTTCATATTATGCATAAGGAATTAAAAACTTGGTAAATCAAAATGACTTTGGAAATATGTCGGATCTGTGGAACGACAGAAGATTTGAAAGACATTTTTAGCGAAGGAAACGATGAGCTTGTAGAACAGATCCGACTGTGCACAAATATCCAAGTGAGTAGTCAAATTCAAGATCTCAAGCGATTATGCTTTAGTATCTAAAATTTATTTGGATTCCAGATCGATGTCTATGATAGTTTGCCAAAATTTGTTTGTAACGAATGTGAAAATGGATTGGAATTCTCCTATCGTCTTCGGAAACGCAGCGAGGAAACTGAAAAGAGACTCCGACAAGACCTCTTGCTCACCAGTGTTGAGCAATATTCGATGTGTAACGAGGATATCATTGAAACTGAAGACGATAACTTGATAGAAGAGCATTGCGAGGAGGAAATCTGGATAAAGGATGAGGGTGCTGTGGGCTTTGGCGAACATGACAATTTTATCGAAGGAATCTCAAACTCCACTGAGAATATATTACCCGATAATCCAAAAGAAGATGAAATCGTTGAAGCGTGTGATGAACAATGGATCGTAGAGAATGAAGTTTTAGGTGAAGCTGTGGAAACTGAAGAAACTGCAGAAAGTACCAAAATTGAAACAGTCGAAGATGATTTAAAAGAACATATAGAAATCTGTTATGTTCAAGCTGAATCAAAGCAAGAGGAAGTTACGGTAAAATATATTCATATAGGGCTTTACCAACAATCAAATTTAGAGACGACTTTAATATTTGAGCGAAATTAGGCATTATTTAATGGACTCTATATAACTGACCACATATACTACATTTTATTTTTTAGGTTCCGTACAATAAATGGTTCATAATTGAGAGTTCACATAAATATTAAGTTCATAACATGTATGGCTAACTTTATAGAGCTCTTTACATAGTGGTCCATTTCACTTAAATATTAAAGTCGTCTCTTAATTTAATTTTTGGTACGGCCCATATAGTCTGAACATGATGTTGACATACATATTTGGCGCAGCGGATATAGTGCTTGACTGCTATCTAAGAGGTGTGGGTGCAAGCCTGACTGATTTCAAAAGCATTTGATGGATTTAGGCATCAAGCTCTCTTATCGAAAATGCGTGGATTTGGTATAAATGGATCACTTCTTCGTTAGATAAGAAATTATCTTTCAAACCGCTCAATACAAGTTGTATTGGATGGTTTTTTATTCTGAAATTCATAAAATATATGCTGGTTTGCCATAGGGCTCTGTTTTGTCTCTGATACTCTCTGATAATTTATCAGAAATTTTTAATACGACAGTACTCTCAGCTTCTCATATTCGTTTCCAGATGCATGCCCTTGTTCTTTGGATATGGATCTAAAACGGCAGCCAATGATAAGCACATTAAATTCTGATCTCGATAACATTGTCAAATGGGGAACCATAAACCGCGTAGAATTTAATGCTTCAAAAACTCAATGCTGTCTTCTGTCGTTAAAACGAAGTCCACCCCCACCACCTTGTGTGGAATGACTACATATTCGACGTCGCCAAAAACGCTGCTAAGTGCTTAGTATTCCTTAGAAAATGCAAGAAATTTTTTACCCCTTCTGATCTGGCTGTAATCTATAAGGCTTATATTCGTTCAAAGTTCGAGTACAATTCGCAGATTTGAGCAGGTGCTCCAATAACACACCTGAGTCTCTTGGATATAATACAAAAAAGAGCTTTAAAAATGTTAGATGATAGAAGTATAACAGAAACATTTGAATCTCAATGTTTTTTTTCTTTCATTATTTTTAAATTCATTTTTATAAACATTGTTCTAGTGAAATACCTAGTTGCATTCCTCTCCCTTAAACAATTTAACCGTAATACTTGCGCTTCAGGGAATGCTTATCAGTTGAGCCCAACTTTGGACGTACAGTTAAATTCAAGGCTTGATTCTTTCCTTACCCGCACTACACGAATGTGGAATGCTTTAAACGACTCTATATTTCCCTCCCACTATATTATTTAGACATTGAATACCAATGTACATCGGTATCTCCTTTTAAAAAGGTTAGTCATAATCCCTTTAGTGCGCGAAAATTATAAAAAACATATAATGAAGGGACCTTCATTTCACAGGATAGCAAACTTTACATTTCATTGAAAGCATTGAAATTAATCCACTGCGTCAACACCAATTCTTTCCTATGCTTCTATTCAAATAAGTGTTTTTTTAAAGGCCTATAAATAATAAAAGATTTACTTTTAAGCTGGAGTCAAAGAGTCAACACAGAAATCAATTTCAATGTGAAATCTGCTGTGAACTTTTCGAGAAGAAATCACAATACATAGAGCACGTAAAGCTACACGGTGACAAACGTTTTAATTGTGGTGTTTGCGACAAATCGTTTACATATCGGTACCGGTATGACGAACACATGAAGAATCATATTAGTAAGGAAAGAGCTTTCCCCTGTGCTCAGTGTAACAAAAGCTACACCAACCAGGGCAATATGGAACGCCATGTTCGCTCGGCACACAATCAGGAAAGGAAATTTCAATGTGCAGAATGTGGAGCCAGTTTCGGTAGATCTGACATTCTGAAGATGCACATGTCGAAGCATTCTGATAAAAGAACAATTAATTGCGAAGTTTGCAAAAAGACGTAAGTATAAATTTACATGTGATTTGATTCGAATTTTTAAGGCGATATCTTTGTATAGGTTCAAAACAAATCAAAGTCTTCATTATCACATGAGAATTCACCTAGACCATCCGAAATGGCCTAAAAAGCTAAGACGACCCAGAGCCAAGTCCAAGCCAAGAACGCAAAATTATCGGTGTGATCAGTGCGATAAGATTTCCCATAATCGAACCACACATCAGAATCATATACGAACGCACACAGGTGAGAAGCCATTCAAATGTAGAACTTGTGATAAAGCATTCCGCACGACCACTACCAGAAGTAATCACGAGCTACTGCACACCGATAAACGTCCTCATACGTGTAAAGACTGCGGGTTCGCATTCCGCCAAATATCCCACCTAAAGTCGCACATGCTCACTCATACTGGAGACAAACGTCATGTGTGTGATGTCTGCCAGAAAGCTTTTGCACTGCGAAGTAATTTAGTTGCCCATCTACGAATTCACACGGGCGAGATGCCCTATGTCTGCAACAGATGCCCAAAGAAGTTCCTTTTATCTAGTCAATTTAAGCGGCACAGGTTGAGCCACGTGGGCGAAGATAATCTCCAGACTGAATCCAGCAGAGCGGACGAAGTCGAAATAGGTGGTGAATACCATGATTCGCAAATATGTTATTTCATCGACGAGATAATCGAAAGGACTCCAGAAGATGACGATATTGTTATTGTATGAGGATTGTTTCATTAGGTTCCAGTAGAAAATTAATGACGATTAAAAGTCTTAATAAAACGATTTTATTTATGTATGTATAGAGTATTAGAAACACTATCTTTTTATAGATTTTGATGGGGTGAATATGTAAAACAGTATGATAAAAGAAATATAATTTGATTCAGTTTTTGAGAAAATGATCCATGTATTTAATTTTTCATCACTCGAACCCGGACCTCAATTTGAGTTGACACAAGAATAAATGACATAAGAAGAAACATCGCTAACAAGTATTTTCGTCACATATTTTTACATTTCTCCTTTCCATAGGTGTGTCTAATTAAATTAAGCGCATTTTAACTCAACACAGGTATTAAAAGGTTAGTAGAGAGTTTAAAGCTCGAGTCAAAAATACAATACAGTTTATACTCAAATTAAAGATTATAAAGTCAATGGTGGAAGTTAACTCTAAAAATTATATTTAAAATAAGAGCCGACTCTTTCTTAATTTTAAACTACATAAGTAGTGCTTTAACTTGAAAGCGCTCTACTTACTTTAACAACAGCAAAAGGCTTCCCTATCTTTTGAAAGTATACTTTATTTAGGCTGCCACACTGATTTAATACTAAAGCAAATAAAAGCAAAAATAATTTCAAATATTTTATTTTTTCTTTAGATTTTTTTGAAGGCTGAAATATTAAAAATGCCAAACAATCTTGCCACACTAGTGGGGTAAGTTGGGCCAGTAGATTTGGTAAGTTGGACCAATGACTGAAATGTGAAAAAAGAAGCTCTATTAAGGAAAAAAGACCATTTATTTTTAGTTAATTTGATTCCAAATAAAAATTTTATTAAAATCATATCTAAACAAAATTGCATAGTAACGAATTATTTTATAGAATTAAAAACCAAAGCCAAACCAACAAAAAATAAATATTACTCAAATAATAAATTACAAGTCGTAATCACTATTACAATTGATGTAAATATGTACACATATATGTATATGTATTGCCCCATGGTCAGTTATAGAGCATCTTGTATGAGCCCACTTTTGGCAAGCACAGCATTGTTCCCACACCAATATAAAACCTGATTTTTAATACAGTGGGGCAAGTTGGTTCACCCGGATCAAGTATACCCACACCTAGCTTCACAACATACATATTCCGTCACTTTGAAAATAACTTAAAACCGTTGCATTTCAAACACAGATTACTGAAATTCAGTAAGGGCAGTCACAAAAATATTACACTTGATATTTCAAAAGCATTTGATAGGGTTTAACATAAAGCTCTTTTATCGAAAATGCGTGCATTTGGTATTGATGAATCTCTTCTTCGATGGATTAGGAACTACCTTTCAAACCGCTAAATGCAAGTTGTATTGGATAGTTTTTTATTCTGAAGTTCATAAAATAAATGTTGATGTGCCACATGGTTCTGTTTTGTCTCCGACACTATTCCTTATGTTCAAAAATGATCTTTTGTCTGAAACTTCTAATCAATTAAATTGTTTTTCTGACGACAGTGCTCTTACTGGTAGCTTCTCATATTCTTTTCCAGGTGCACGTTCTTGTTCTTCGAATGTGGATTTTGAACCGCAGCATATGAAAATTCATTAAATTCCAATCTCGATAGCATTGTCATATGGGGAATCATAAACCGCGAAGAATTCAATACTTTAAAACCTCAATGCTGTCTACTGCATTTTCGACGTCGCCAAAGCGACTGCTAATTTGTAAAGAGCGCTTGGTAAGTTTATAAAAAAAACTTAAACCTAAGAAATAATATTTTGAGATTTAATTTTAAATTCAAATTTGTTTATTGAGAGATCAAGCTCGTTACATATCAAATTTAAAAGCTGTATGCATCTAGAAAATGTCTCATTGCTTTTGTGAGGAACCAGGTCCAATCAAGGGGAGTATTTAACTAATTTAACTATTTAAATACGAGTTATCACAATGGATGAAAATGAAAATGGACACAATACAATTGAGCACTATTCAAGAATGGGATGAATTAAGGACATATAAACTGATTTTAAAGCATAAGGGTTAGAGTTTCCCTAGCAATAACATAGTCTACATGTAACGAAGGCCACATGATTTTAGATTTGCGATCAAGAATCTTGTTGAATATTTGATAACCGTTTACTATTGGTACTAAAGTACAATGTGCTGTAAAAACATTGAATGAATGAATGAATAAATTGAGGTATAAAAACACTGCGACATAAAGATCTATTGTGCTAGAATAGAACTAGATGAGGTTAGCTCATTATTACAGTTCTTCCTCCAAGTTTGTTCCTTTGAGGAATCGAAGCCAGCGTTACCTTAGGATATTTTGGAAAAGTGGCAAAAAAAGTGGCACTCGAGAAAAAAAGGTGGCACTTAAAATTAAAAACAAAACAACACCATATATGTATGAAAATTGACTTAAGGGAACAAATTTCACACTCATCTCAACGACTTTATAGGAGTTGAAGAAAACACATAATTAAAACAATCATTTTAAGGTTTATTGCAACGTAAGCTAAAAACTAAAAATTTAACAGTTCATTTTGTATTCATTATTCAACATAAATAAATAAATAAAAGTATGAATAAATAATAAATAATAATTTATTTAAAAGAATTCGTATCACATTTTACTTTCCTGTGATGGTATCCCTATATTTTTTTATGAGAAGCTCATCTGGACTCCACTCAGCTAAATCACAGTTGCTTACTAAATTTAAAGAAGGCAACATATTTTTGCAAGTTTCAGTGTTTAGTCTGTTGGTGAGTTTGTTTTTCATCAAAGTTAGCTTGGAAAAAACCCTCTTAGCGCAGGCACTGCCATGAGGCAAGGTTAAAATTTTTGCAATAAATTCAAAATTCGGAAAATAGGTATTTATTCAAACTATTTTTAATGTTACCCACTTTTTCAATGTGTGGGTTATGTATCGTACGCATGAAAGATATGAAAAGGTATGGAAAAATGGCATGGTGAATTGCTAACTTTAGTTTTACTTGTGGGGAATAAAAAGTGGCACAGACTGAAAGGTGGTGGCTCGGTGGCACAGCCTGAAAAAAGTGGCAATTTGACACTAAAGTGGCACAGCGGTAACGCTGATCGAAGCATTTGGAGTATTTTAAGGGAGGATAATTCACTCTGTTTTATGTGGTGCTTGCCCAGATATCTATGCCTTTGATGCACGAGGCCACGAGCGCATCACATCCCCCCAGTATGTGGTCAGGCGTCTGCTCGTGAATGTCGCAGAATCTGCAAGACGCGTTGTTCACTAGACCAAAGATGTTGAGGTGTCTTCTCAACTTATAGTGGCCTGTGAGAAGGCCTGTTTCCTGAGGTTGTACCTACTTAAGCTGATGCAGATTAGAAAACGGTCTCGGTTGTAGTCCCCGTCTCCCCGAGTAGAAGTTTCCCCTGTCTCAGCTTAGGGAGTTCCTTCCAGATTTTTGATCTTTTTGCCTCGTCTTCTGTTTTGATTTTATTTTTAATCACGTTCTCTCCTATTCCGCAGTAGGGCTCTTGGCCCTATAAGGGGTGTCGATGCACCTATTTTTGCTAAGGAGTCTGCCTCTTCGTTGCCCTGGGGCCCTATTTTGTATTACGAAACGAGCGGCAAGTCAACGATACTGAGGAATATGATAGTCACGACAAAGAGCGATTAAGTAAAACGTAAAAGGCGTACAAAAGATGTTGCCAAGCTTAACCGAAAAAAACATTTTTTTTTGAAGCGCAACCAACTTTTCGACTATTAGGAATATCAAAAATTGACATAAGTAAATAAATGAAAAAAAAAAAAAAATTATAAATCAAGAAACGAAAGTTAAACGATAGGTATATGGTAGTCGTTCGAACTAACGAGTATCATTAAAATAAACGATTCTCGTTAAACATAATCGTATTTCAACGATAACGAAGTAATTTCAAGGATAATAGTTTTACAAAATAGGGCCCCTGGACACCAACGTGGCCTGGTACCCAATGAAGTGTGACAGTTCTTTTCTTGCACTGTTCATTAAGCTTAATCACGCACTCCCAAACAAGTTTGGAACTAATGCCGTAGGAGCTTAGTGCTTTTATTGCAGCCCGGCTGTCTGACATGATGGCAATGTTTTGGTTTTTATATTTTCTATCGAGGTTTCTTTCAGCACATATATACATATGTATACCTATGACTGTCCCATCGGTAAGGAGAGTTTAGTTCAAGGCCCAAAAACTCCAGCACCAGTCCCTTCAGCTGTTCTCGATCCATCAGTGTACCATTTGATGGCATTTTCTTTAAGGCTGTAGTTTACTGTTTCGCCTAGCCACTCTTTTTTGCAACTTAGCTCCGTTTTGAAATGTTTTTCGAAGTTATATTTTTTGATCGTACCATCTCTTGTAATGTCAAGACCTGATTATCGAGTCTTTTTCCCTGTTTTCAACAATTTTACCCGTCCCGGTACCCTCCTTGGCAAACCTCACTATGGCTTCCTTAGCAATATTTTCAATGGTCACGTGTAGTGGGGTTAAATGAAGGATGGTTTTCATCGCTGCTATAGGGCAAGTTCTCATTGCTCCTGCAATTTGTCTAGTGATTTCGTAGTTGTGTTTAGTTCGGTTCTTTTATGCCATGCAATCGTCCCATAGGTAATGATGGGTCTTACCATCATGGTGTACATCCATCTTATGATGTTTGGTTTGCAGCCCCACGATTTGCGAGCAAGTCTCTTGCATATCATAAGAGCCTTTGTGGCTTTCCCGACAGTTATTTCGACATGCTTGTTCCAGAGGAGTTTGCTATCTAGTGTAACTCCTAAATATTTGCCCTCCCTCTGGGTGTCGATTACTTCTCACGCCAACCGAATGGGTTTCATGCCAGATAGAAGTCTTTTACTGGTATAGTTGTTTTGGTAGGGTTGATGTTAAGTCCCACAGATATACACCATTTCCTAGTTATAGACAGCCCTCTCTGGACTATATCACAAAGAGTTTCTTCTTACTTCTCCAGTGCTGTTATAACGATGTCATCAGCAAAGCCAATACGTCGAATCCCTTGGGAAGTTAGACTTTCTAATAATCCAAAAAGGAGCTTAAAAAATGATAGGTGAGAGAACCGTCATAATGTTTTGTGTCTTTTATTATATTACCGTTATTTTTATAAACATTGTTCTAGTGAAATAGCGGGTTGTATTCCTCCCCTTAAACCATAAGTTTACCCTTGAGCTCAACTTCGGATGTACTGTTAAATTCAGAGATTCTTTATTGAGCCACACTTAATGAATGAAGGATGATTTAATGGGCTAAATACTTCCTCTTTAATATAAAAGCTACAGTAGAAATTCTAATTTCCGCTAAAGAAAATGACAAAAATGCCCCGAACCAAATTTTAAGGCCAAAAGATAGAAACATAGTTGCTTAGACTTCTCCATCATCAATAATTTTTGATTATTTCCTCGAAATCTACACGAAACCAATTCTAGCACGATGGAGAAGTTATATCTACTATTTTTTGGCTACCCCGTGAAATGTAGAAAATTCAAAGCAATTAGTTTCATAATGATTTATGTATATATGATTGCTGTATTCGTGAAATAAATCCGACTTATCTATCCATTGACAGAGGCAGCTTCAAAATTCAACATTTACCCCTTGATTGATGGGTGACATGGGTGCATTTGAAAGAATGAATTTCAAGTCCCGAACTTGTCCATAGATATGTCATCAACAAAACCTATCAATACATCATGTCTTTTTTTAAAACACGAGAAGCAATCTAACGCTTCATTTGTATTACGCTGCTATTCCGTATATGCCACCAACCGCACGTATCATGGAAATACCAATGAAAAATTACCATTATGCTCCTGGCATACAAAATTCCGGACTGAATTCCTTCTCCTAAAGGACATTTGCCGTTGGCGTTGGTCTCGGGCTTCAACTTCATGACAAAAAAAAAATCACAGATTCAAAACTATCACGTATATTACGAGCCCTCTGGAAAGTCATACAAATTTTCCAATTACCACTAACGAGATTATTCCAAGCGCACAGCGATGGAACTTTGCTACATACACTCCTTGTTATTGAGCATATAAATACATATATAGAAGCATAAGAAGACAAAATAGAGACTTCTATTATGGATGGGTCTTTGTTATATGAAAATTTGCATCGGAAGGTTGAACGTACAGCACCCCGGCGACACACGGGGACTTTACCCACATCTTTAAAAGTATGATTTATTGGTGTGCTGGGTATGCAAATCGAACCCGACCTATTCATTTGTGTTTTTGTAAAGTAAAACATATCACAAACCCGCACCCAGTCCACATTAATAACAGAAAGGGATTGTACCATCAAAAGTCATCCCTACTTTAAGCGAACCCTCAGGACAGTAATGGTTATAATTTTTTTGTGTTTAAATAGGGGAAGATAAATTCAAGATTTTGACTTTACCTACTGCAAGAAATGGCAAGATTGAAGCGATGACATTTAAGCCATGCGTTTGACAAATACTAAACAGGCTAAAAATAGGTCAAAGTTGTAATCCACCGAAATGGTTATGTCCTGTTAATCTTCAAATGACTTAACCATAGAATCAGAATAATAGCCCGTCATTTAATATTAATGAAAGTATTAAGTTGTGAAGCTCTAGGCGGCCAGTAATTCGAACAAAATTTCCATCCCCAAAATAACGAAGAAACATCAACTATCTAGGACTAAATGGAATATAAAGGAAATAAAAAGACTTTCATAAGTTCCATTTAAGGATAACCACGAATACAAAATAAGATCCATCCCTATAAGTAATGAATGATTTTGATAGAGAGTGGTGGCATTATGGTGTAGGAGAGGGAAAGGGAAGATGATCTAAAATATTTGAGGTGAGGTTTTTAAAAGTGTGAAAAGGAGGAGTGGTATAGTTCCTTTTTTTAAATGCTATTAAATCATTGAATATCCACAGGGATTACATGGGAGAATCATAAGGAATAAGAGTATTTTGAAGTTTTATTTAAAAACAAATAAATTATGGTTTTTTTTACTAAACTTTGTATGTATATGTATATGCTGGTAGGGCGTTTTCTAGGATGTTTAACTTTTAAAGTTACAAGAAACTTTTATACGCTTACAGTAGTATTTATTTGACTTCCTTAGTTGGTTAGTCTTATTGTATAAACATTGTCAAACTTTACACAGCTGTCCAACTTCAGAAACAAAAATAAAAATGCTTAAGACATGGGCAAGATCTTTCAGCTCCTGTGGTGCTAACGCTAGCAGTTCTTTGAACCTTCTTAATTTTATCAATGTTATATGCTTTGTTAAGTGCTGGAAATCCCACTTTTTACTTAAGGGTAGAAAATAACACCTAGATATTTGGCACTGGAGGAGATTGTTTGGCCGGTGACACATTAGGATGAAGTGAAGGGCTGTATCTTAGTTTAAGTAGTAAATAGTATTAGTTCAGTTTTGCTTTGGTTAACTTCACATCCGCAATTTGTAGCTCAGTTACTAACCTGTTTTAAAGATATTCCCGTGATTTCACTTAATACAGAAGTGAACTTTTCTGACATCAATAATATCAAATCATCTGCATACGCATCCACATTCACGTTACATTTTTCCAACTAATCAAGAATTCTATTAATGACTAAAACCAACAGAAAATGGGATAGAACTCCGTCCTGAGGTGTTCCTCTGTTAACGTGTTTGGTCATGTTTATATAAACTAACATACCTTAAATCCTACAGTCACTGATTATAGATATGATCCACTCTCTGGTGTAGTTTTTCACACCAAAATCAAGGAGTAATTCTAGAATATATTCGGTGAGGACGTTGTTGAAAGCCCCTTCTACATCTAAGAAGGTATACAGAAGCTTTAAATTTAATGAAATACAATTTTATAATTTATATTTTATGGATTAATTATATGGTCTTTAATGTTATGTATGGAATATGATGTCGGTCAAGTGGGTGCCTCTGGCTGGGGGGCAATTTTGTCTTTTGTCAGGGGCCAGTTATAGCTATCATTGAAATGCATCATTGGAACAAATCAGTGGAATGCTGATTTAATTTTTTTGACAAGCCAGTTATAGCAATCATTGAAAAATTGATTTGATTACCACCAATTCTATGCATTTGAGGTTAGAGTTGATCATTGAAAGGAAAACTGACATTTGAGAATAGTAAGAGAATCGAACACATTCAGTGGGACAAGTATACGATGAGCTCAACCATTAGCCGTCCGCATTATCTTCAAGCCTGACAACTGTCATATTGGGGTTGCTTAGGCTTGGACACATAACGCTTCAAGCATTTCTTACCTTAAAGTTTAAGGCTTGTCTTGGTCTGGGCTTGCGCTCTTTTAAATATGATCATATTGGTTGTTCTCGCTCGAAAGACATTTACTCACTGTTCCAGTGTGGCTGATACGTTAATGCAGTTTTTCCTCCGGAAAACTAGCTTTTTTAATTAATCGAAAACCCTGCCAGCCTGAGCTCGGAAAAATCTTGCTATAGTTAAATTGGATTTCTTTAGCTAGCTACCAGCAGTGTTGTTGAAGACGAGTTTAGGAAGCTAGATCTTAGTAAATATGGGATAAACCGTAAAATAATCAACAAACTACAATACAAATTCCCACTAATTTTGTATTATTTAGTTATTTCCGGTCATATACATAAATAAACATCATCCAACAGAGTTGGATTAAAACAATTTTAATGAGCACCGTAAGTAATTTCACGCTATGATAAATATCTCTTAACACGACCGTTCATTGGCGCAGATATAAAATGTATACTCCCGGTTGGATATCATTTTGGTTGAATTTATGTAAGTACATAATGATTCATGACGATGAAGGAATCTAAGGGAAAATATCCTCCAGAATGTATGTGCTCAGATTAAGTTAAATACAACAAAACGATGTTGTATCTTAAGGGTGTGCTTTTATGATTTTTACATAAAACAAATTTCTACAGTATCGATTGAAAAATATTCATATAAAATTAATTTTTTTAATTCAATTTAATTAAAATGAAAATAATTTTAATTTAGAATAAATGATAATCAGTTTTAGGAAATGACTTTGAAAATTAATATATAATTTTATTCATATAACGGATGGTTTAAATATGAGTTCTTTTTATTGGTATGTTATTTAGACACTGACAGCTCTTTCGCGCTCAAAATTTGGACTGTCAGAGAGTTGCATACATTATGTGTTTCCATGAAGTAAATATGTAAATCGTTTAATTTTTACAACACTTGGAGATATTACAAACTGAGCATTGATCAAACAGTGCATCGAAATAAAATAGGTTTAAGACAAAATAAAGCACTTGAATTTTCATCTCGGTGTCTATGTTTACAACAAAATTGACCCATCTGGAGATCAGAAAACTCACACGGGGTTCTCGAGTAGCCAGCACATATGCAGACAATGACGGTTTGATGCCGATTTTGAAGTTTTGAAGTGATGGCTTCATTTGCGCTTGCTCTTGAAAACGTCATTTTGGTCAGCGCCAAGATCGACAGTTATGATTTACGTCTATAAATGTGAAACCAGCAATATCGAAAAAGTGTTGAAAGCACAATAAAATCAGACAGTAGAAAGGTTGTGCCCCTTTGCATAATGGAAAATACCTTGGATTGTCATGCACAGGGTCTTTGATTCGATTCTCAGCCATTGCAAGCATGTTCTTCAGGTGTGTCCTCTCGTGAGAAAGTCAAAAATCCTCCAAGAGTGTCTCTTGTCATGAAAAGTGTTGCTCATCTTAGCCGATTTAAAAAAAATATGAGATTTTCATAAATATATTATTTTATTACTGTATTGTAGGTACTTTGTAATTACATATGTATATTCTTTATTGTAATTAACATTAATATGTTATAACTAAATAATATTTGCTCTTAGGGATAGGACCTATCGGAACAATTTCATAAGGCTAATCGCAAAAACAAAACATCATAAGGATGTTACAATGGATACCTATTTTGCAAATTTGAATAATGTTACCAAAAGTTGGAAAATATTCACTACGAGGACGGTTTTTGTGCTTCCCATTTGGGCATTTTTATTCCGGAATTAATTGTTAGACTTTTACTACGGGCCCTGTGATGGAGGCCATTATTTGGTTCGGTATAATATCATTAACGAAACAAAAGAAACAGAATGTGTGATTCCATAAGTGTACCTAACAATAGAGTTATAATAAGTTCTAGGTTCACCTAGTGGTCCAAATCTGCAAAACTAAATCCGGCATATATTAATACGTGAAGTTATAACTTGTTGTACTTTTGCGATCATAGGAAAAAGAGTTATACGAAATCAAAAATTAATCATGTCTATTACAGAATTCGCAGAATTTTACTCCCGGTGAGTTGACTTGATTCGCATCCGCTGTAAAACTCAATTATGAAATTCGTCGATTCCTAAAATTACCTTATCATTTATGAACTTTCGTATCGACACTGTCAGCTAGAAACATTTATTCAACTGGCCTAGGCTGTGATAATAGTATCGCTTTCGATCAACAAAATCAAGCATTTGTGACAGTGGTTAGTACGAAGATGGAGGACGGTTCAAAACCAACCGTGTGCTCTTTTTTTTTTTTTATTTAGATTTATTGCTCTCTGGTTGCGTTGCTATTTGTGCGTTTTCTATTAAAATTTGTTAAACAAACACTTTAGCATTCAGTATGATAAGCTTTTGACTTACATTTTTGTACTCTCCATTGTTTATTTTCGTTTAATCAAAAATTCACTTCAAATTCGTCTCGAAATTGGTGCGAATGTAAAATGATAGAAATTGTATGAAGTGCGAATGGATTGCGAATTCTGTAATACCATATAAGTTGAACAAAATTTCAGTGGTGCAGGCATTGTTACCGACATTCGTTTAGCTTTCATTCGTCGGATTCAGTAATAGCAAAAGTTTGGAGATGAATTGAAACTATCACTTTAGCTCATTCGCCGAATTCTGTAATAGGGGTGAATGTTATTAGAGAAAAAGCATAAAATTCATTTTTTAAATGACTAAAACTCCTTTAGTAGTTGGAGCTAAACACAGGATGACATGTGTTTTGAGCAAATATTAGTTTATGCAAGAACAAAATTGTAATTAGTTTTAGTGGTTTCTTAAAAAAATAAGCTTTTGTGTACAAAATTTTTAAAACATAAGTATTTAAGAAAAAATTTTGGTACGCATATTTAAACTTTTTATTATTGTTCGAATAAAAATTTAATTTACAAAAAAATATTGAGCAGTTTTTGAGGTATCGAATTTTCAAAAAAAAAATATAAATTTTTTTCTTTCAAAAATTAACAAAATATTTTTTTTAAAGTCTTAAAATGCAATGTTTTTTTAAACTTTTTAGAAGCTTCTCTAAAAGTAAAGATTAATCGAAACAAAAAAAAAACTATCCGAATTCTCGGAGCCGTTTTTGAGAAAAATACGATTTTCAAAAACCATTTTTTAACATTTGTATTGTGGGTACCTTTATTATTAGGTAAAACAATTTTTTTCCTCAGATCTTGTAGATTATATTAAAAAACTTTTATTTATCAAGTTTAAAAAAATCGAGCAAGGGTTTTTCGAAATATTGAGTTTCCAGAAAAAATAAAACTTTGAAGGTGCTTCATAATGATTAAAATCGGTTGTACTGTTTTCGAGAAAATCAAAAACCAAAAAAATGGTTCCAAGGGGGCTTCCAAGATTAACCATTTTTTGCAAAAATTTTTTTCAACCATTATCTACCTAAAATGACGAAATGAAGTTTTATGAATTTTTTTTTTCAAAATTCTGTGGGACAGTTTTTGAGAAAAAAATATTTATAAGATTTCGAAAAAAAATTGTATGGCAGGTACCGTTATTTTTTGGTCTTAAAAAGAAAAGGAAAAAAACGTGTGGGGTGAAAAAATCAAAACGATATCTACCAAGTTTAACGAAAATCAGCCCAGCCTTTTAGGCCGTAGTCGAACAGACAGACAGACAGAATTTTGGGACCCACATTTTTTGAACCCCTAAAACCCCGACCTGCGTTCGCCCCTGCTCTGAAATATTTACGAAACAAAATACTGAAAGGTCAAGCGGTTTAGAAACAATTCCAAATATTGTACTTAAGCATATACTGAACGGTATCATACTGCAATACTGCGTTCTATTCAACATACTTTATGTATGTATGTGTGTATAAATATATAGACAACACACGACTACTTAAGTTTTAAATGGGATAAATGGTCTTCTTAAATTCACAATAATTAGGCGACATCTTTTCAATAGCCACATTTATGGAATAATTTAAGGAGGTTGTTGGCTCCAAAACTAAACAAATTTCAAAGAGTAGATGTAGAGAAGTACACATTTTCAGCTTTATTTTTTCAACAAAATAGAATAAATTGTACTATTTCGGAGTATATTCAATTGACAAAAGGCGTGTTTTGGTTAAGGCTATAACCAGCGAAGCAATTTAAAGTGAATAAAATGGTTACCTAAACTCTCTTTTTAATTTCTGAGTTATATATTTCACAATTTTTCAAAAATTGAATTAAGCGCCCAATATTTTAACAATTTAAATTTACTTTATGTTATTGTTCTAAATTTTATTCACTTTTAGTTTTGTTAAAATTTGCTTACCTGGGATTCACTTTTTCAAAAAAAAAAAACAGACCTTAAGAGGAATCACTTTGCACGACTGTCGATTGCCGCAGAAAACGAGTTTTTTTTTTTTTTTTTTTTTTTATTGTTTTTATTAGTTTTGAAAACTCTTAATTCTATTTGTACAATTGCTTACAAAATATTAGTTTTCAATGAGAAGTTGATTTTTAATTTAAATAAATTTAAGTTAACCAAATATTTCACATCAGTCGGAAGACGGTTGAATAACTGAAGCCCTCTATAAAGAAGATGGTTTTGTGTTTGCGCTCTCCTATATAAAGGTAACCGAAAGTCTCCAGCATTTCTTAGTGCATATCTCTCATTAGTTATGTACTCTACGTTGTTCTGTAAGTAAACAGGATATAGATTATGTTTTATTTTAAAAATCATAATTAGTGCATTATATTTTAAACGTTGGATCACACTTAACCTCCCTAGTGAGCGTAACATATCAGCTACTGGAGTAAACCGGTTGCATTTTAATATAATTCTCATCGCTCTATTTTGTAAGACTTGCAGTTTAGTTTGGTTTTCAAGGGTACACATATAAATAATAGAAGAGCAATAATTAAAATGAGGAAACAAAGTTGTATTATAAATTGCCAGAGCACAACTCATGGAAATGCAATTTCGGATCCTTCTTAGAAACTCCAACTTTTTTGATATTTTATCACAGAGTTTGTTTAAATGGAAGTTAAATTTTAATCTATTGTCAATGTAAACACCTAGATATTTTATTTCCGATACACACTCAATGAAATCACCATTTATTGCTATATTTACATTTGAATCATTACTATTTACGCACATACATTTTATTTTTGACGTATTCAGTTTCAATTTGTTTTTGCACAACCACAGATATATTGAATCCAAATCTCTTTGAAGAAATGTTTCCAGAGTAAGAACATCCTTGCCCTTTAATATTGGTATATAAGCGTATCATCCGCAAAGAGACAGATCTTGCAAATATATAAAGCCTCACCGCAATCGTTAATATAAAGTAGAAAAAGCAAAACTCCTAGTACTGATCCTTGGGGAACGCCAATATCAATGTCTAAGGAGCTTGAGAATGTTTCATTTATTTTAACTCTTTGGGTCCTGTTTGAAAGATAGCTTGTAAACCATTCAAGTTCTTTTTCCCTAATTCCATATCTGTATAGTTTTTCTACTAAAATTGTTCTGTCTATCGTCTCGAATGCCCGTTGAAGATCCAAAAAAATTGCCAAAATAATGTTTCCTCTGTCCACATCTTTTTTCCATTCGTTTATGACCCAACTCATTGAAGTCTCACAAGAGTGACCGTGCCTAAATCCAGATTGTTCAACGCAAAGCAGTTTTTCATCCTCAACAAAACAAGTAAGTTGATTGCAAACTACCACTTCCAATATTTTTTCATATGTAGCGAGCATGTTTATTGGCCTCCATTGTTCTGGGTTCTTTGCATTCTTTACTTTTTCTACAGGTATAACATCTGAATTTTTCCAGCTTTCAGGGAATACACCTGTAGTTAAAGATAAGTTTATAATTTTTAGCAAAGGGGGTAGAACCTCCTCTCTACAGTCAAGCAATATTTTACAATTCAACCCATAGCAGTCGTTCTTTTTATTCATCGATTTGATTGTTTCTTCTAAAAATGATAAATCGATCAACTGAAATTTAAACTCTCTTTCATTCATCCGTATGCTATTAGAGTATGGAACCACTGGAATGTTACTATTTATTTCCTTCACACTTTCAATAAAAATTTATTAAATGCATTTGCAATTTCTAAGTCTGAATTAACTTCAATGCCATTTATTATTTTAACGTTACTAAAATCACTTTTTTCTACTTTTAATATCTGATTTTTTAAAGTTTTCCAAAGATCACTTTGGTCACCAGCCTTTTCGTTTATTTTTGCTTCAATGTAACTATTTTTAGCTTTAGTGCACTGAATTTTGTATAAGTTTCTACATGTTTTGTACTTATTCCAATCATCTATAGCATTCGTATAAGTAGCTTTATTGTAATAATTGGTTTTTTCACGTTTTAATATTTCCAAATTTTGGTTGTACCACTCTGCACATTTTTTATTTATTACAATAGTTTTTCTTAAATTATTTAATGAGTTCTTAATGGCAGTTTCATAAAATATTGCACAGTAATTAACGTCCTCAATAAAGGGCGATATTTGAAGCATGTTTTTACTATATTCACTAACAAAGCTATTTTTTTCGTATTTCACGTATTTTATTTTACTAGGTTTTTGAGTGATAAACTGTTTCGTAAATAATTTAATAAAAATTGTCTCGTGATCAGAAATTTTCAAGTCCCGTCGAACCTTCACTTCAGCATTTAACGTATGATCAGCGAGTACATAATCAATAAGCGTACTTGATTCTCTTGTAATTCGAGTTGGCTCTGTTACAAACTGTTTAAGACCAATATTAAATAGGAATGAATTCACATGATTAAGTTCATAATTATTTATACTCAGAAAGTCTATATTAAAGTCACCTGCTATTATAATATTTTCATTTTCTTCGATATTTTCAGATACCCATTCATTTAATATTTCAAAAAACTCAATCACTCTTAAAACACTTGATCTATATAAAACAATTATATTACATTTTTCTTTTTTATAAGTAATTTGAATTAATGAAATCCAGATCTGCATTCTACGTACAAAAACATTTTTCAGAAATGATTTAAGACTTTTTTTTAACATAAATTACCACTCCGCCTGTATGCCTTGAGACAGACAAACACTCGTCATATTTCTTATAACCGGATAGAGTTATTTCACAGTCTTTTATTTTATCAGTATGATGGGTTTCTGTTAACAACAAAAAATCTAAATTATTATTTGAAACAATGTCTTCAATCAATGTAAAGTTAGATGTTATACCCTGAATATTTAAACATATACCCGACAAGTAATCTAAAGATTTTTTGTTGCATTGATCTTTTAGTTGCTAGTATGAGATACGGCTCCTCTTAGCTTCTAACTTTTTTAAATAGACAGGACAGTTATAGTCCATTGTATTATGATTGGCATCTAGATTAAGACACAATTTTTCATTTGATATAACACAGTTGATTTCGAGATTTTTTTTTTTTTACCCGAACGTCGAGTATTTCCGAAATGCTTTGGAAGCTGCATACATCCCACTAGAGACATTCTTGTTTCTGGAAGCTTTCTTTCTCATTTGACGAAAATACCGATAATATATTAAGCTGAAAGGAAGAGATGGAATTAAATAATATTTGATAATATTTAATTTATAACTTAATGTCATAAAAATAACTCTAGTCGGCTGAATGGATACATATAGTAGAAACATAAAAATTGAGTAAATTTCACATTTTCCAATAGACAAACAAAAACTAAAAACAACATTGAAATACAATTATTAAAAAAATCATTCAGACCAAAAAATAAGTAATTAAAATAAATATGTATAAGTTTTTAAGTATATTTAAGTTGCCATTAGTAATTAATGTAAATAATAAATATTGAAAAAGCCAGTGAAAAGCATCATAGATCATTTTAGTTTTAAATTTTTGAACATAAAACAAAAATTCGTTATTTATATTTTTTTTTCAATATTACGAGTATTAACTTTATTATGTGTATTAAAATTCAAATTTTCATATTCAACTAATACCAACCTTATGAATTTCTCTAGTTGGAGTATCCTAGAGATAACATGTATTTGCTAAAAACTATAAAAGTTTAACAGAGTTCAAAGGCATGCTTTCGAGAATGGAAACGAGTCTAAAACACCACATTTGTGTAACGTCTAACTCTTTTATCAGTAGACTGGTTTTTCTATTTTAAATATGATTTTTTCTCAATAGTTTGTTAAACACTAAAAAATTAAATTCGTGTCTAACAGAATTAAAGCGTTTTTTGAGTAACACTTGATCCCTGCATCTTGTAAAATATAAAGGAGGAAAGTTGTCAATTATCTCATATTATTGATAGTATAATTAAAATCACCAACTAAACACAAAAATTCACGGCTGGGTCTCACCTACTTGTTCTTATGTTCAAGTAGCCTGGAATAAAAAAACTTGGAAACATTGATGTAATTCGAAAAAAAAGGTATAAAAAAAAAATCACTTTGCTTTGTTGTACAGTTGTATTTATTATTTATTTCTGTAACCAAATATTCCACATACGCCCTAGTGAACGTACTAAAGGGGATGTTAGAGATTTTTAAAAAAATCGAAATTGAAAAAAATGGGTAAATGTGTGTGTGTGTATCTCGACCTACGCACGTCCTAAACTGCTGAAATTGTTTTCTTCGAACATGGTACTTAACGGTTTTTGTGATTCCCTAGAATGGAAGTTGAAATTTTATTTTTAATTCCTGAAATAATTGCTTCTTCCATATAACCGTTAAGAAAAAGTTTGTTTATCTCGAAAAAAAAATCTCAATAAAAGAATGTCTTTTACTATCGTTAATAAAATTTTATTATTAATTTTCTCACTAATAGCTGGTTCGATTTCAATCAAAATTTTCATGCAAAAGCTTCCTTGATTTTAAAAGAATATTGGATATGAAAATTTTTGTCAATTTTGTTCTTGGATTTTTAATTCTTCTATATTATATGAGTATAATACTTAATATTGCTACACCAAAACTTTTTTAAGGACAATTCTGAGGATGAACAGAATTTTGTCCTTAAACATTTTTATCTAATTAAATCCATATTTTTATTTTATCACAGCAGTTTTTGAACTTCAAAAATGTTTAAACATAAAGGCAAGTACTTGCGACTGGATTGCATTTATATAAAATAAAATGCACTACTGGATTGCACGCACTTGATCTCATGTAAAAGTACTTTAGTACTTTAGGCTTTACTCGTTTATACTACGTTTTCACCAAGAGATAATCCTGGATTTAAGTGGATTTACCATAAATGTTCTTTAAATCTCGAAGATTTACCATACAAAGATATTTCGTAAATCTAGTAGATTAGAAATAAATCTCTACTAAATCTTCTTTGGATGGATTGTTTTAAGTTCGAACTGACCTAACATCCATATCGTGCTAAGCTATCGCGATGATTTTTCATCGTTTGGCACAAATGAAACTTTCTTTCTCTCGCTTCCACTTTATAAGAAAAATTCAAACACCATTAGAATTTTGATAGATGCTGTCAAAGTTAATCTTCTTTTTAATCTTTCAGTGCGGTGAAAACACTACATAAATCTCAGATTATCTTTTGGTGAAACTGCTCTAGGTTTCACAACAGAACCTAAGCGAATTTTCTTTGAACAACCCTTAATTTGACAGATAAAGAACTTAAATACAACTACAAAAAATAAAATTAAAAACAACAAAAACAACTTCAAACCAAATAATTTTTCGCCGAGAACAGTACATTTTATAATTTTAATTACATACAGAACCGTTAGTTTCGGAGCTAAGAAAAAAATTCAATTTTTCCTCTAGTGAATCAACGAAGAACCTTAATACTAAGTTTGAAAAAAAAATCGCCTCAGCGGGTTAGGTTGTAGGTCGAGGAATTTGCGGGACCCACTTTTTTCGTGTTCTCGAGTTAATTTTTTTTTCAAATGCAAAAGCAATAGGATAAACTTTTAGTTAAAGTATTGTTTATTATATTTAATCTCGCCTTTTTGGTCTAATTGCTAATGCTTTACAAGTATATACAATTAATATTTGTTTATGACTTTAAATGGAGATTTTAAAAAGTAGACTTGGGTTGGAAACATTTTATCGTTTCGTAGAAAATTGTTTTTTGTTCTCATTTTACTCATTAAGGGGAAATAAATCTGTGATTAAGTTAAAATGATTTGATAATACATATATAAAGGGTGGGCCAAATACAAGTTCCTTTTGCAAAATGCAATAAAATGAACAAAATTTAATTTTGTCCATGTATTATGGCTTTAGTAATAAGAGCAAAATTCCCATTAATTATCGAACAAAACGTCGTTCAAGTGGCTGCCTCGCCTGGAGTCAATTGGACCTTGTAAGCCAATAATCTGTAATCTTTGTGCAGAATTCTCCTCAGGCTAGTGCGTGAAATGTTGAGCTGTTGAGATTGATGTTCGTAAAATCAGTCTCACACTATCGGCTACAGCAGCCACATTCTCGTCTGTGCGCACTGTACGGTGACGGAATCATGAGTGTTGTCCAGTCTCACGAATTTTTTGCACAAGCTTGTGTACATCACGCGAGGTGATTTCTTTCGGCCAATACTTCTTTCTAAAAAAAACGCACTTTTGGGTTAAAAAGCACTTACTTTGGACATAAGTTTTCAGTATTTCTCAACGTTGGTCAAGCGTAGAGCGACTCATTTCGTTCCGTGGAGGTATGATACTGACTTTTTGTCAAGATTTCGATCGGGAAACAGCTTTCAGTGTTAAAATAAGCTTTGATTTAAAAAGAAACCACCAGATGGCCCATCCTATAGCTTATATTATAAATTAAAATATAAGTATATTTGCGTTTATGTGACTTAAGGTTGAATATATTTGTTTTTAGCAAAAAAAAAAATTGATTGGTAAATTTAATTTAAACAATAGTAAATACATGCATTGATATTTACATACATATATATGTACATATATTTATAATTATAGTTATATTTATAACGTATCCTGCATTTTGAATATAATTCTTTTTCAAATCGAAACCTAAATTTCATAATTCGCAAACTCGAAAACCAAACAATACTGATTGGTATAGCGTCATGTTTTTGAATTTGGCATTTTTGAACCACAGTTTAAGGTTTAATCTTTAACTCTTGACAATCCTTACATGAAGAATATATAATATTCATTTTAAGTAATTATTTCATATTTACGAGGCAACAATTATTTATACACCTTTTATTGCTGTACGAGAACTGAACGACGTTTTTCCTTTATCAATTCCATGGTTAACTATCCGCACGCGTGCAAATATTCTTAGAGATTTTTTCCGTATGATTTTAATCCGCAAGTTTTTTTTTTTGACCTCGAAAGACTTCTCGTTCCTTTATTACCTCATGAATGATGGTGATATTTTTGCAAAAAAGAATAATCCTAGAGATCCATGATAATGAGTGATAAAGTCCTACATAACAAGGATTTTCTGAATTTAATTAAAAAATATATATATATTTTCTCAATAGGAGGGACAAAAATTAAACGACTGAATTAATTTCAATTTCAAAAAGGTCTCCACACTTTTTTGCAAATTACATGGAAATAACAAGTCGTCAAACCATACAAAAGCATCATTCCATTAGGTTAATCATTCAAATGGAGAAAATTGCGTGTGCAAATATTTATTATATTTTCACCAAGGCCAACATCGTCATCACGTTTCGAAGTTCTCAACTTTACTATAAACCTCTAAAGCATCATCGTTATGACTTTCATTGAAAACAAACGAAATTCTCCCGCCCAAAACTGGCCAAAACAAAATGCGATGTTTTTGCGATGTTTGTTTTCCCACCAATACGGTTTTGGCTTTTGTTTATCAACAAAATTTGAAAACCATCTGAGTAAACAGCTACCGATAGACAGTATGGCACATGGCATGAGACGTGATTTCGTTGTATTCCCAAACACGCATGCTCCTGAAGCGCATCAAAAAATGTTTACATTTTCCCAACTGAATTTTCACTTTCCTCGTATCGTTGGTCAGGGATCTACTCTCAGTTAATAACGGTTCTTTGGCGAGTTTGAATGTCTCATACGGGACGATCAAAGCAAGTAAAGGATTTCGCGATATTAGTTTTGTCCTTAGAAAAATCATCGAAGATTTGAAACATATGTTCCAAAGTTGTTAGAATTTTCAAAATATTGGTCTGTTTTTGCTACAAAAAATATCGAACATCGAAATAAAAACGGATCAAAGTGTTTAAAATTTAAAAAAAATAAAAAAAAAATAAAAAAAAATAAGAAAACAGTGCAATTTATGTGTGTCCTTATGGTGCTATAATGAATGAAATCTTGAGGCTTGAAGAGCACCTTTTTACCCTTTCTCCTCTATTTGTGTTTAATTTAATTAAATTACTCACTAATAAATTTATGGTATAATTGGTGTAATAGATAGTTATAAGGTTACGAGCACCCTATCCATTAGCAAGGAATTCTTAAAGCTGTAGAGTTTCTCACGGAAGAGCAACTAAAAGGTAAGTTAACACAGTTAAGATAGTTCTGATAATAATTCCTTAAATTATGATGTGATTATCAGGTGGCAGGGGATAACAAACGATGGGATTAGCTCGTCTTCTATCTTCTAGGGACCGCATAAAACTTAAGGGTTGTTAAAAATACATTTTCCTTCGAACAGACGACGTATGGATGATGTTTGGGGCTAAGATTTATTTTTAAAGATAAAATCCGACTATGGTTCAAATCTATTTATGTATCGTCGATGCGTGTCGTTGTCCTCTCAGTCACAGTTAAGAATTTATTTAAACGATTTATGGGCAAAAACAGGATTTTCATTCATTTAAAGAGGGTTGAAATTGAGTGTTTGTAGCTCCATTACATTATCAGGGTGTTATGATTTGAAGGGTTTTTATAAATATTGAATTTTAATAGTAGCATAAATAATTATGGAAGAAATATTGTACTGATAAAAAGGAGGACATTATCAATTACCCATCGATCAATGATAAGTGTGTTAAGGAAACAAATTATTAACACATAATAATCGGATGGAAATTTTAAATTAAGGCAATATGTTTTGAATGGTTGTGAAGTGGTCGTTATTCTATGCAAAAGGGGTTTTGAAATGAGTTAAGAATAAAGAATGAAATAATTTCTTCACATGTGTACGTAGAACTTTTTGAGTTATATGCTTGAGTAAGAGAAGAGTCTTAGACATGAATGAAAAATAAAATTAAATCACTTTTAAGAACATTCTGTCTGTGTAATTATATATGTACATATGTGGATTTATTAAAGCAAATATTCTAACATTTTCACACATTTTATATGAAATAAACTTTGTTTGTAATGTACTCATGTTTTATTAAAATTTAATGTACACATAGTTGAATGAATAGATAGACATAGAATGAAAAATTATATTGTAATCAAATTAAAATAAGTATTAAACAAATGCTGGAGGTGTTTTGAAAAGTATAAGCACACAATAACAGCTGCTTAGATATAATTTAAATTGTAGTTCTTTCACTCTATAACACTCCTTCCTTAGCCTGAAGCTGTCTAAAATTTTGAAACAATTTCTTGCCCTAAGCTTTTGTGAAAATATTAGCGATTTGATGGTAAATGAAACTATATGTAAAGCAAATTGTTTGATTTTCAAATTTCCGACGTATTTCGATATATTTCTTACCTCTTGTAACTTTTTATTTCTCAGAAGTATATCCCATAAGAAAATCTGCCTTATTTATGGATAAGCAAATGAGTTTCTTAACCCCTTCAATATCAGTGAATCCGAAAAATTTTTTTGTACGCCACTGAATATTGCACAATATTTGCCTTCCGCTGATGAATTTCTCCAAAGAATTCATTCCACTGATTCTGTTCGACTGTAATTTGAACAGGTACGGTTCTCTTGGTCTCTCCCTCTCTTTCCTGGTGATTTCACTTTTCAGTTATTTGTTTTTTTTTTCCATTATCACTGATGACAGTTCTATCATCTACAAATATTACGAAAATAACAGCTCTTCGATGTCTGAGGTCGAATTTTAAAACTCTAAGGCATAATCAATTTTAATTATTCCGGTTTTTTACAAAGTTTACAATTTCTAAAGTCTGAATAAATTGTCATAAAAAGGTAAAACATACATTTTTAAAAACGAATATTTTAATTTAACTCAAATATTTTTATTTGTGGTACTATAAGGCAAGTTATGCATTCGTAAGAAAAATCGAACTCGAGATTTTGATCAAAGTTGACATTACGATGATAGCGAAGACTAAAAAAGTGGGTTTCGCAATTCTGTCTATCTGTCTTCCAGTTTGACTACAGCCTAAACGGCTCGGCCGATTTTCGTCAAACTTGGTAGATATCGTTTTTAAGTTTTTCCCCCCCACACGTATTTTTATTTTTTTTTAAGACCAAAACTAACGGTACCTGCCATACGATATTTTTTCGAAATTTTAAAAATATTTTTTTTTTCAAAAACTGTCCCGCAGATTTTTTTTTAAAACAACTCAAAAATTTCATTTATTTAAAGCTAGAAAATGGTTGAAAAACATTTTTAAAAAAGTGGTTATTTTTGGTACCCTCCTTGGAACCAATTTTTTGTTTTTGATTTTCTTAAAGACAGAGCGACCGATTTTGATAATTTTTTTTTAATGTTAAAGCTCCCCAGCAGTTTTATTATTATTGTGTATTCAAATTTTGAAAAAAAAAAATTTTTTTGGATTTTAAAAAAAAAAATCATTTTTTTTTTCAAAACTCAATATTTCGAGAACCACATCCTACATTTTTTTTAAACTGGATAAATAAAAGTTTTTTAATATAAACCACAAGATTTGAGAAAAAAAAATTATTTTACCTAAAAATAACGGTACTCTTCATACAAATGTTAAAAACTGGTTTTCGAAAATCGTATTTTCTCAAAAACGGTTCTGAGAATTTTGCTTACATTTTTTTCTTTCTTTTAATTCTTACAACTTATAATTTAATTAAAAAAAATTTAAAAACAAGATATTACCTGCCATAGAACTATTTTTTCGAATTTCTCATTATCGGCATAACGGATTTCAATTAAATTTTTATAGAGAAGCTTCTAAAAGGTTAAAAAAACATTGCATTTCTAAACTTAAAAAAAAAAATATTTTTTTGAATTTTGAAAAACAAAATCTATTTTTTTTCTTGGAAAATTCAATTTGTCAAAAACGGCTCAATTTTTTTTTTTTGTACATTTATTTTTTATTCGAACAAAAATAAAAAAATTAAATAGGCGCACCAAATTTTTTTCTTAAATACGTTTTTAAAGATTTTGTATATAAAAGCTTATTTTTTTAAGAAACCACTACAACGACTTATAATTTTTGTTCTTACATAAATTCATATTTGCATAGCATTCTGTTTTTATCTCTTTCTACTAAAAGAGTTTAAAAAATTAATTATATGCTTATGAACAGTTTTTCTCTAATAACATTAGTTTTTGAAATTCTTAGTCTTTTAATAGGAGCAAGTTCGTGCGACCCAGTCGTGCATTTCATTTTTCAGGGGTCCTCCTTCTTGCGAGATGCAGTACCCGATTTTTCCCAAAACTCGTGCATAGGAATGCTATTTATAAAGGGATGTTTAAATGGAATAAAACGAGCCACTGCTTCTTACATGGCACGGATCCGAGTGATCCGTCGTTATTATAGAAAAAGAAAGGGCCAAATGACGCCGCCGCGCCCGCCGGCCCAGAATCCACACCAAACTGTAACAGTTTTAGGTTCATTGTGTACCTCGTGTGAGTTTATGTCATCCCATATATCGAAATTTTGCTTGTCAGTCATTCATCGAAAAATGCACTTCGTGGCTAAAGATGATTTTTTGAGCGAAGCCTAGTCAACGAACAAACGGCGTTGCCTATGACCATGAACTTTGAGCTCCTTGGTCAGTTAAATCTTGTACGGACATAGGCCCAAGTCCCGACAAAAAATTCGTCAAGTTAATATCTGCGAAAGACCGAGCTCTTATGAGCGACGAGGAATCGACCGCCTCGTGTTCTGCTGGTACACTTTCATGCACCAATGCTATGTTCTCGGCTGATCTTGCGTTGATTTGATGTTGGTTGATTGATTACCGGACCAGCCGCGAAACGTTGGTTGAACGCGCCAAAGGACGAACGAAACGACTTGCCATGGTAATTTGGCACCAGTAAAGTAATAATAAACAACAGATTTGATAGGTGTCAAAACTACATGGCCACCACAGGTCACCAAAAACTGTGATGAATTAAGAAGAAGTGGATCGAAGAAAATATATAAGCGCAAAATAGAAGAAAGTTGGTTTACGACAACAAGCTCGTTCGTAGAACTCTTTGGATAAACCACAGAAAGAATTTGTTGGGCTTCGGCATAGGCATATATTCCCATCTCTAAAATAAATAAATGTAGTACCCACCTCTAGCAAAAGGCAAAATGAAGAAGTAAATTGTAGAAAATATCAGGAGTAAATGGGAGGTCCGGGTTTTCATTTCAACCAAAGAGCGAAACTTCTATGTAATAAAATTATTAATCAGCCAGTAAAATAATTTTATTCCATAATAATTAGGCCAGCGCAGCGTGGTATTCTTCCTTCGGCACGTATTTTTCGTGCGGTTTCTCGTATATTTTATTTGCTTGTCGTTACTGTTAGGAGATCCTCGTGTTTCACAGTAGATCCAGGCCGTCCTGACCACAGCCCATCGATATATTCCACTTCGAAGCAACTTTCCCCTGCGATTCACCTTCTTTAATGAAAGCGGATTGCAGAACGTTTTTTAATTGTGCTTTGCTCAAATTTTTCCATTTTGAGATAGTTAGCTTACTCAATAGGTGAAGAATCTTCAAATGGCTGAATAGTTTGTTTTTTAATCTATTCAATGAAATTACTAGAAATACATTTCACCAATACGTGTTGCTTTCAGAAACCGATTTTTGGTAAGCGGTAGCTAGGTTAGGTTGGTGGGCTGTTCAAGCTCTTCGCGGCAGCAAGTTACAAGCTTGGATTTGATTTCAATGGCGGAGATCGCTTTTATTGAAGCTTGGCTATCAATGAAAAAGGTAATATCAGCTTGTGGTATTGCCATCATTAAGACTTGTCTAGCCGCTTTTATCACTGCGAGGACCTCAGCTTAAAAGACACTGGCTGCAATCAAGAAGTATGAATGAGCTGAATTGTCCAAGGGTTTCTGAAAAGAATCCTGCACCAATACCAGTTTCTATCTTGAAACCGTCATCGGTATATATAGATATCATCGATTCGCAGGTAGATGGCTCGTTGATTTGCCAGTCCTCTCTGCTAGGAAAGGCGGTCTTGAACGGCTTGTAAAAGTCTAAGCGCAGTGTTATGTAGTCAGTACATACCCTATTTCCCGTGTATTTCTGTAGAATCTACGCATGACCTATCGCACTATGTCGCCAGTTATCAGTTTGGCTAAGTCGAAGTGCGCTGTTAGCTGTCGATTCTTGTATAAATATCTAGGGGTTTTAGATTGAGTATAGCTTCCAGACCCGCTGTCGGGGTGGACCTCATTGTTTCAGTGATTCCAATACATGCCATTCTTTGTACCTTGGTCATGATTTTAAGATTGGTAGGTTTGTCTAGTGCATTCCACCAGACTACGTTACCATATGTCAGTACACGTCTGACTATGGCCGTATACATCCACTTGATAATTTTTGGGCTTGGTCCCCAGGTTTTACCAAATATTCCCATGCAGGAGTAGAAAGCGAACATGGCTTTATTTGTTCTATCCTTAATGTTGAGACTCCAGTTCAATTTCTTATCCAGGATCACGCCAAGATATTTGGCGAAAGAAAGAAAAGCGGTAAGCTTACCAGCTTCCATACTTATAGTTGAGAAAGTGCTTCAAATTCTACTTGTATCGTTTTTCGCGATTTAGTATCTTTCAGGTTTGGTTCGATGTTTTGATGACTTGGCGGCGGATTATGCATTGAAATAATATCTTCACTTATTTCGTGACTTGATAAGTTTCAAAGATTTCTAAATTGTATAAAAAATCCTTCTTCTCATCGAAAAGCTAGACTATCTTGACTTTATTCACTAATATATGTATGTATATGTACCCAGGACCGGCCCGAGCTAAATTAGAGCCCTGCGCAAGCTTTATTACTGGCGCCTCTCATTTGGATTGGGTTGGCGGAAAAAGTCATTTCCTCATTACCCAAGGGGTACCCTTTGCGATGCGTTTTTTTAACGAGGGATCCCCAAGAGGCCTATTCCTAGATAATACTTATATTTAATTAAAATAAATATGATTTTTATTAAAAACTAAGAAATCAAAAATATATCACAAAAATAATAGTAAAAAAATATATCACAAAAATTTAGGAACTGAAAAAAATATTTTTTGAAGTAAAAAATATTTAAAAACTAATTCAAAAACATAACAACATACAAATAAATAATGAACTCATTAATTGTTGCTCATGTAGGAAATATCTAATAATAAGATTATTATTTTAATAAAAATAAATAGAACCGAATTTATTGCAATAGATTAACTTTTCTGGCTTCTGTTTTAGCCAACTCAGTTACCAGATCATCATAATATAATGACTTGACAAGCTCTTTCTCTATAGCCATGATTGACTAGTCAACTTATCTTTCCTGAGTCATTGGGGTCCTGAAGTAGTTTTTTATTAATTTTAGTTTCAAAAAACTATTATTTGAGGAAACTGTGATGGTATTTATAGATTTAGAGCTATGGCTTCAGCTGATTGCACGTTAGTGAATTTTTCTTCTGATCGCATTTCCACTATAGAGTTTTTAGTAGCTTAGTAGATAAATTAGCAGACGGAGTTTGTAAATACTTCCTAGTTATATTGGCGCAAAATTTTAAACAGCCTATTATTAAGGTATTAGTATGATACTACTTAACAATTTGTTAACTTTATAGTAGTTTACTAACTCATTCTTAATTTTAAACATTTTCTCACTAGTATCGTACTAAAAGAATTTCCTTAATAAATTGTTATGAACACACCTAAAACAACGACATTTCGTGTAAAAAAATAAGTACACGAACCTTTTTTGATGTCTGCAAATGTAAGAGTCATACGAAGCTAGCAAGATACTAAAAAAATAAAGTAGGTATTCGATGATTTTAACTTTAATAAAAGGGTAGAGAAGTATGATGCTATATTCGATTAAAATCATTGTTTAAACCTAGTATCACACTAAAACAGCTTTAGCATCGTACTAATTCAATTAAAATTTTGCACCATTATTTTTTTCTAAAATATCAAACTAGATTAATATGCAACATATAAACTTGAAATTAAAATTTTACTTCGTAATGACTGCATGTTTCTATTCTCAACGTTTCCAGCCTCAGATATTTCAATAAGAGCTTCATATTATAGCTTCTAAAATTTGTTTGAATGGTTTTAAAGCATTTAGTCTACTCCCATCTGGTTTCAGAAAGGGGTTTTAAGGTCAAACCAGCGAAATTTTTTGTATATATGTATGTCCCAACGCATTGTTGAACCTGATACAAAGTTTTATATGCATTGAGCAATGTCAAAAAACTTAACAGCTTCCAATGAACAGCAAACTGAATCATTAAAGACAAACAACAACCAAAGGGAATGCAAGCAGCTTGAACAAAATAAGCTCTTGGTTCAAGACACTTAATTTTGTTTTGAACACCAGCCTCTTTTCCTTTCATGTTTGAACCATTATCATAATCTTATGCATACTCGTGTACACTACTGGAATAGTAGCATAGCAAGTTTTATTGTCAATATACATAGATTCCCTATCCTTTCTTTTGTTTTGAGTTTTCTTTTACCATAATACCTACATTATGTAGACAAATAAAGTAGGTAATTAGATCAGTCAAAAAATCTCTTTTTTAAATGTAAACAATAACTGGCAAGAACAAAATGTTCGAAATGTTATCGATCCTATCAAAATCGCTTTCAAGTTCACATAACCGATACGTTAATTATACTGCTCTGATATTTGTTTTAATTCTTTTTTTCTCCTTTTGTACTATTGCATTAATGCCTATAGTAGAAGTTCGATACGCCTCTCTAAGGTTTGTCACGCCGATAAATTATTCTTTCAAATTAATCCAGACCGGAGCGAGAGCGTATCGATATCGGGGCGGTTAGTATGATGTGAATATACTCATTAGTTTTTGTAGAAGAATACTTTGTAGATGCGAGAGCCCATGGAGAGTGAATCAGTATCGACACTATAGTGTGAATTAGAGCTTACTTTGAGGAACATTAAAATTCCACGTACATCTTGTGTAAAATGTTTAACATGTCAAAACATAGTTTGACTCTAAAAGTAGCATGGAACACGCCATTGCCATAGTAGATTGTATATTTAGAAAAAATAAGGGCTACTTAATTTTTAAACCGTAGAAAAAAATTGGGATTGAGTGCAGCAGTAGGTTAAACAAATAAATTCAGAAGGCAATTTTTTGGAGAACATCTTAATTTAATTTGACTGCCTATTTTTCCGCGCTTGCGAAAGCATATAACATTATTAAACTGAAGAAGATACAAGGAACTGCTAGCGTTGGCACCATAGAGGCTCTAAGATCCTGCCCAACTTATTACTTAAGCGTTTTTCTGTACCTTTAACCATTTCATTTACACATTAACAGCCATATTTATAAACTCATTATAGTGAGTACATAAGACTATGCAACCCTTATAATGCCTCTAAACGCAAAATCGTTATTTATAACACTTATGTGACGTTGAATAGAGGCATTATAAGCTAAACGCGTTTGGAGGTTGAATAGTGCCTACATAAGGACATTTTAGTATTGAACTGTCACACTTTGACATCACATTGAATTATAAAGATTATCAACAAAAAAAAATGCCTTTGACTTGATATTGAAACTAAAACTTTGTGTTATTTTTATTTATTGAAACAAAAATGTTATGCTAATATATTAAAAACAAACTGAATTGAATATTGTTTAGAATTAAATAGATAAATATACTTGTTGGTGATCTCTCTTCACGCATCCTTCTTCATACGGTGTGTTAGTGTTGTAATTTTTATTTTGTATTATTGAATTTTATCCTCAAGAACTTGTCTGAGGAGTATTCCAGCTAGGATAAAACGAATAATAATTTGATTTCCAGTATGTGCTAGAGATAATTACATACCTTATTTGATGAATCAAAGTTAATTGTTCGAATTCAATTAGCTTTTGGTAGTTCCATTTTTGTTTAATTCGATAGACAGGATGTTTTTTTTTTTTTTGACAAACAGCTAAGTATTATGAAGGCTAAATGTAATAGATTCTTACTTTTTGGTACTTTATTTGACACAAGCTCATTATAACTATGCAAGGTAGGCAAATGTTTTATAAATATGAATTTGCATAGTGGATGAATAAGTCCTTATGCATTGCATAACTATTCACGCGTTCAGAGAATTCTAATAAATAAGGCTGTAAGTATTTAGTATCTTGCAGTGCATTAAGGCTAAGGAAATCGAACTATTGGATTGCAAAACCTTATGGCCACAGCGATATTACGGGGCTGATTCCCATAAAAAATTTTTCAACTCCCAGGCTACTGTACCTCTAAAATCGACTCAAGTAAGGGTTTTAAGGTTATGTTTCCATCAAGAAAGGACTGGGATGATGACATATTGATGAAAGACTTCGCACAACTATTTTTACTGATGGCTCAGGAATCTTTTCTGAGACTCTGAATATATTTAGGCCGCTTAGGCTACCCGATTTTGTTATTGTTTTTAAGATGAATTATAGCTATCTGGAAAGCATGCAAGGTGTACAAACAAGATCCAAACCAAAACCGAAATAGGGCTTTTATCACGGTCTCGCGGCTGTTAAAGCAATTCAATTTAGTATATCATCCTCAAAATTTGTCCAACAATGCCATAATGAACCTAGCCTCAATATTAATCAGAATGTCTCTCTTATCTGGGTTCCGGCTCATTGTGGCATTGATGGAAATGAACGGGCGGACGGGCTTGCCAGGCAAGAATCGGCATTTCATAACACAGAGCCAACATTCCGCTCGGAGTTATAAAAAGCAATATTTTCTTAATTTTTTTTTATGAATCAAAATGTAGATGGAGCAGTTTAACTAACTTCATTATATCAAGAAAGATTTGGCCTGCCTATAATAAACCCCGAAAAGGCATGATCTCAGATGCAGACCCAGGTTAGACATAGCCAGGATCGTAGCTACCTGTAGTGAGCACTAGGAAAAATAAAACAGTCCTCCGTTTCATTTGTAAATTCCCTGCTCTGTCCAAATTTGAAGCACAATTATTAGGAAGAGCATTTTTTGACGACATTGACGAAATGGCTCTACGGTTATTTCTGTTCCGTGCCCTCAGTTTGATTCTTTAAATCGATTTGTTGGGATGATCACTCAATAGGATTGGCCACTATTTCAGCACCAGTCAACAAGAATTAGCTTATTACAGTTAAGATAGTGTCAAATGATTGTAGTGGTCCGGTTGAGTCAGTGATTCAAATTCCGGATGATTGTGCAAATGAAACACACAATAAGAGACATATAATCCTACTAGATCCTTTCTTCTTTTTTAACTCAATCCAAACTGGATTACTACGTGAGAATGTCCATAATTTCCCATATCAGTTCTATCTACAGGTTCACACGAGTTATGGTATCAACACAAATTTGACAGCATTATAAAGTGCCTTTGGATAGTATAAGACACATACAGATATATTTCGTTTTGATTGAATGTTAAAAGTGAGTTCATAACTTTAGTGCTTTATCTTTCACCAATGTCCTCCATCGATTAGTCTTTTCACCATCCCAAGTTGAATGAACTCCCAAATTGTTCAACCATAGGTATTCGTTGAAGATAAAAAGGCAATTAAAATACAAAAATCGATATTCACATAAGGTTTATGCTATGTTAAATATTTAGGAGCCCAATTTAACAATTTATTGAAATTTTCTTGTTCATGTAATTATTCTTATTAAAGCATTTATTATTTATACTCACACGAAGGAGTAAAAAAGTCAATTTCTATTCTTATACAAATGGTTTCTATGACCAATAATTCCCATACGTTTTCACAATTCACATTTCTGATACAACATTATCATTATTCCATCATTATTTTTAAAAACCGTGTTTTAGTGGAATAGCCAGTTGGATTCCTCCCCAAAAAATTCCAAGGTAATATTCATATGTACCTATAGAAATGCTCGTAAATTTACCCTTGATGTCAATTTTGGGACGTACCGTTAAGTACAGAGATTCATTATTTAACCGCGCCACGCGAATGTGGAATATAGTTCCGGACTTTGTTTTTCCTTCCACTTTCATTATTTAGAATTTCTCATATTGTTTCTCATTCTGTTTGAAAATAAATTAAAAAAAGACACTGTTGATTAAAAAACCTGTTTACAGGCGCCTTGTATTCCAGGTGATTGGATATAACCTAAGCGGATCAACGAAGATTTATTTCTTTTTTTTTACTAAAATTGCGAAAAACATATTTTGTATTGTTTATTGGAAATGAAAATTAATTTTACATTTGAAGTCAAATAGAACGACTCAGTTTGGCACTTAGCATGAATTGGGAATCGGGACTAAGTTCCCTGTTCCTTCCAATTCGAATTATGGCCCTTGATATTTAAAAGTGAACTAAGGATCACATTCCTGTAAGAGAGTTTCCGATTTATACTTTTCCAGTATGCTACTAAATTTTACTTTCTCTTTATTATTTACTTGCTTTTTTGGGTCCCGATTCATGCCACAGACACGGTACACGCGGGATTCATCCATCTAGACTAATCACTATGTCATGACTTATTCATTAAACCGAAGTTTCGGTCTTTATTGTCGCCTCTACCCTGGGGACTAACTGCTTATCTTTGAATACTTGGCGTCGTCGTCGGTCGTAAGGCAAGACTGGTAGTATAAAGGTTTTGGAGAGCGTGGACTTTATCTTCTGCATGAGGTATTTTGTATCCAATTGTTTTAGCAAAGTGATAAAATAACAGTTTCCTAGAGTAATTCTTCGAAGGATCTCCAACACGGTATATCATTCGTAGAATTCATAATATTCACTCCAAAGTACGAGTATATGTAACCCTTAAAGTCTAAAAGCTAGCAACGTTTTTGTTCACCCATTTTGGATTAGGTATTCGGAATATGGTGGGCCTTTCCCAATTACTACCCCAAAATTTGTCTGTACTTCGATTAATCGTAAGTCTAGCCCCTTTTTCGAAAATTTTATTGAAATGCTTTTTTAAATTTTTTTTTACAAAAAGTGTCTGGCTAGGCTTTTACAACCACAGAAATGTGTGGCTTTTTGAACTTACATCGCTAATAGTTTATAAAACGTAATGAAAATAAAATGCACGACTGGGTCGCACGAACTTGCTCTTATGTAACAGACTAGGAATTTTAAAAACGAATGTTATTAGAGAAAACTGTTCATAAGGATCAAATTATTTTTTAAATTCTTTTAGTAGTAAGAGACAAAAACATAATGCTATCCAAATATGAATTTATGCAAGAACAATAAATTATAGTATTATAGTAGTGTTTTCTTAAAAAAAAAACTTTTATGTACAAACTTTTTTAAAGCTTTTTAGGAAAAAAATTTGGTACGCCAATTTAAAGTTTTTATTATTGTTCGAATAAAAATAAAATTTACAAAAAAAATATTGAGCCGTTTCTGAGATATCGAATTTTCAAAAAAAAAAAAGAAAAATAGATTTTTTTTTTCAAAAATTCATAAAATATTTATTTTAAAGTTTTGAAATGCAATGTGTTTTAGACTTTTTAGAAGCTTCTCTATAAAAATATTCATTAAGATCCGTTATGTGGATAATGAGAAGTTCAAAATTCGAAAAAATGGTTCTATGGTAGGTACAAGCTGTAATATCTTAATTTAAAAATTTTTTTTTATTAAATTAAAAATCGTAGAAATTAATTGAAAGAAAACAAATTTTATCAAAATTCTAGGCGCCATTTTCGAGAAAAATACGATTTTTGAAAATCATTTTTTTTAATTTTTTAGCATTTGTATGGTAGGTACCTTTATTTTTAGGTAAAATATTTTTTTTCCCACATCTTGTAGATTATATTGAGAAACTTTTATTTATCAAGTTTAAAAAAAATCTAGCAAGGGGTTTTTGAAATATTGAGTTTTGAAAAAAAAATTTTGAAGTTTTTTTAAAAAATCCAAAAAAATTTTTTTTAAAAATTTGAATACACAGTTCTATTTAAATTTTTGGGGAGCCTTAGCAAAAAAAACTGGTCCAAATCGGCTGTACCGTTTTTGAGAAAATCAAAAACAAGAAAAATGGTTCCATTGGGGTACCCTCAATAACAATTTTTCTGAACATTTGTTTTAACCAATACCTAGCTTTAATTAAATGAAATTTTTTTGTGTTTTTATTTTTAAAATCTGTCGAACAGTTTTTGAGAAAAAAAAATGTTTATAAAATTTCGAAAAAAAAATCGTATGACAGGTACTGTTATTTTTGGTCTTAAAAAATCAAATCAAAAAACATCTGGGGGGGGGGGGAATTAAAACCCATATCTACCAAGTTTGAAGAAAATCGGCCGAGCCGTTTAGCTGCAATCGAATGGACAGACAGACAGACAGACAGAATTGCGAGACCCACTTTTTTAGTCTCCGCTATCATCGTAATGTCAACTTTGATCAAAATCTCGAGTTCGATTTTTTTTCCGAATCCATAACTTGCCTTATAGCACCTATAAGTCGCAAGTAGAAATTGACCCTCTGAAAATGATTTTAAAAATAACTTCATAAACGCTATAAATCTTACGCGCACGGGAAAACGCAACGTCTCCTAGCTAGCATTTTAATCGAGGGAATGAGAAGAAAAATAAATAAAAAAATCTGCCATCTGAAAATGAAGGTTTTTTTTGGATGTTGCTAACTCTCGTAGATACTATTAGTTTCCTAGGCTGCGCACACAGTGGTGCGACAAAGTGATGTGATACGAGAAGCGATTCGAGGTGCGGTATTAGATGCGACATAGTGCGCACAGTACAAGCGATTTATTGCGGTTGTGTTATTAATTTCTTGATAATTATTGCCACCAAAATTATCAAAAAGTTGCACCGCACAACACAAGCAGTAAAATAACAAAATTTTACTCGTTAATTTTTTTTTTTGAAACCTCAAAACAAACAATATGAGCCTTCTCGCACAAACTCCCTTGAAAAAGTGGTCAGAACAGTTTGTGTACGAGATGCATGCGAGAAACTGGCAATACTCGCATCAAATATCGCTTCACTGTGCGCACGTACATATATAGGGTTTTCCAATAAGAGGTGTTATTTTGATATTCAAAGAAAAATGGCATTTTTGGAGATAAATGATCGGATGTTTATTTCATTATAAAGAGGAAGGTATGCCGTTAATAATGGAACACAACATCAGCCAAATGGCCGCCAAGACCACGCTTACAGGACCATATCCTTTTCATGAAATTTTCCATAACCAAATCGCAAAGTGGCTGATGAGGCCCATTTCCACCTCAGAGGCTACGTCAACAAGCAAAACTGTCGCATCTGGGGCTCGGAAAACCCAAGAGTTATTGTTGAAAAGCCTCTCCATCCTCAACGCGTGACTGTTTGGTGCCCAGCGTCGATTCAAGACCTCAAAGATGAAATTCGTGAGTCTATCGAGGACATAGGGCAGCCACTTTGCGATTTGGTTATGGAAAATTTCATGAAAAGGATATCGTCCTGTAAGCGTGGTCTTGGCGGCCATTTGGCTGATGTTGTGTTCCATTATTAACGGCATACCTTCCTCTTTATAATGAAATAAACATCCGATCATTTATCTCCAAAAATGCCATTTTTCTTTGAATATCAAAATAACACCTCTTATTGGAAAACCCTATATAAGAATCAATGTAAATATTTTTCTGGCACGCAAACGCTTCTCGCATCGCATCGCTTTGTCGCACCACTGTACGCGCAGTCTTAAAAGTTGCTTCTATCAGTAATGTTTCATACCAGTCAATGGACAGATGTTTGTTTTCTGTACTTGGTCTTGTCCTCGTTTACTTAAACTTCCTAACAGCGTCCAGATTCATAAATTTGATAAATATGGTAATTCAATAGAGATATGTGTACCTAGTTCTTAATTAATTAAATTATACCATAAAGAAACGAAGTTTTAATTAGTATCCAGGCTCGACTTGCAGACAAATTGATTTTCTTATATGTCGTATAATTTAATGGATCCAAATCTCGCCATCGATTTTCATAGAAATGTTCTTAACTCAATGAGGGTGACAGTTGATATAAATTTTGTTAAAGTATAGCAATTCGAACAGACTGCTTGACAAATTTATTTCATGTTAAGCCTCATTTCTAAAATGAATGAAAGATGCGAATTAAGAACCTTGAACATTCCTTTTTATCCGACGACTCCATTAAAATGAATCCGTTTATATGAACAAAATATATGTAAGTATATCTGTTCTTGAAATTGAGTTATCATGTTGTCAAAAAATGAAATGCTTTCAGTTTCATGTTAAACAACTTGCCAGAAAGTTGATGAAACAATATTAGTGGCTTTAAAGCATAAGTATAACATAATCACCCACCATCCGACATAAAAGATTTATTTTCACTTCCCAAAAGACAGGTGGAGCTCAGACAATCTTGCCGTAACTTAATAAAAAATAAAATAAAAAACGAATAAAACAAAAATACTACGGACATTATGATTGATTAAATTCAAGAGGGAAGCTATTGTACTAAGATCATTTTAAATTTTTCTTATAAGCTACATAGGTATATTGATTTTTTTTGTGATTTTAAGCTCATCTCATCACTATGAAAATGTTTTTCACTTTGGTATTTGCTTTTGATTGACATTGAAAAATGAAAGAGATTCAGTTTTTTTTTCTGTTTGGAACTCACTCACAGGCCGAACATTTCAAAAATGTTTCCTAAATAAAACATTTTTCTGCTTGAGTCAGTAAATATTAAGCAATATTTTCAGCCATTATAAAATATCAATCAAAATTCCTAGCTACAGATTCAATGATACGAGTATTTATGAGTATTTAGATTTCCACCAGCTGTCATTATGCATCTGTTTGTTTCTTAAAGATTAACAAAAAAAAAAAAAAAAAAAAAAAATATCATCAGTAGATAAATTAATTAAATTCCAGGAGCTTATGGCTACCGTTAAAGTGTTGGTTCTTATTTTCAATACTGCGTCTGTTCAATCGACACAAAATAAGATATTTAGAAATGATATGGTTTTAAAATAATAATTTGGTGAACTGAGAATAGATTGATGTTGTTAAGAAGAAGATAAGCCTTTGAAAAATGAACTATTATTCCTCTAAAGGACGCATATTATAAAGGGTTGTTGAAATGGAATAAAACAAGCTGTGTGTAAGGTATTAACAAAATTCTATTTTATTTGGAAGGCCCATGACAAGATTTAAATTAAATGCCCGCCTTGACTTCTTACGGTGACACGGATTCTAAATTTAAGCCTTTGTTATTGTCAACTTAATGGCATCGGTTTTTTGTGATTTATTCTTATAAACCTTCGACTTCAAGAGATCCTACAAGAAAAAGTCGAGCGGGGTCAAATCCCATGACCATAGTGGCATATTCACGTCATCTCTTCGAGAGATAACATTATCCTAAAACCGTTCATAGAGAATGTTAATCGTGGCGTCCGCTGTGTGTCCTCCTGGAAAAACTCTAGGTCCATATGGTTCCATTTGGGTCCTAAGAAACAAGTTATCATCGTTCTGTACCGCTCGCCATTAACGATGAACGCCTCGTTTTTTTTGGTACCACACCAAACGGTAACTTTTTGACGATGCATTGTCACTTGGTATATCTCTTGTGGGTTGGTATCATCCCATATCTGGGAATTTTTATTTTTAGCACAACCATTTATCCAAAAATGCGCCTCGTTGGTAAAGATGGTCTTCCAAACGTTCCGAAGCCCAATCAGCGAACAACCGGCATTATCTATGTTTATGAATTTTGAGCTCCTAGTTCAGTTGCATGTTGCATCTCATCCGGGATAATGGCCCAAGTCCCGACTCAAAATTGGGAGAAATCGACTGCGTCGATTTTGCGTTCCTTTGACGAACGAATGCTAGCTGATTGATTGAGACGACTGTGAAGGGCCACCAGGTCTAACTTAATAATAAATAATACATTATTTCATCATTTGGACGCATTGTTCAATCGTGTACCTAGTCATGGTGATTTGGCATTAGTAACTGAATATTAAAGAACAGATATCATCAAATCAATATGGCCGCCAAAATCTGCCCTTTAGTTGACTTCACAGCCAATACACGATGAAAAAGGGCGCACGTTTACGAGAAAAAGACATGCACTTACACTTTGATACATTTAGTTCCATATCATTGACACTAGATACTATTTAAATCATTTTGCAATAATTCATAATCATCATTGATTTGTAAAAAAATCGAAACCTACCGTCATACGCTAATGAAAGAAGATCTGAATATTTGAATGCATTATGTGAGTTTTATTTAAACAAACAGAAAAACAGGAAGGGGCCTAAATGGCTTCCTTGAGGAACGCCGGAATGCATAAACATCTTTGTTGATGTCTCATTTTTTAAATACACAAGCTAATCAGCAACATAAGTATAACTTCAACCAGACTAAAACCCAATTTGGGAAACGGTGAAACGCTTTGAAATTCATTTTGGTGTTTGAAAATAACATCCGAGCAAAACTCCATAAAGTTCGTTGCGGTAGATTTACCCTTCATAAATCAATGTTGACGCAGTGAAAAAAAGGTTCTTGTATCTTTTTTCAATGACTTCTAAAATGATTTTGGTATACAAGACGACTTAGCAATGTTTCTAAAATTACACTTGTTTCCATTTTAAAAAGTGGCGAGCTTGAAGACTACCAAACTTTTGTAGAAATACCTGTTAGAATCAAGAAAGATAATCCAAAGGACGTGCTATGGCAAAAATATGACGTTTAACAATGAAGGATGGTATTTGGCCAGGTCCATAGGATGTAGAATCCTTAAGCTTCGATACATGGGCTTTGATATAATTTAGTTTATTACTGGTTTAACAGTTTTTAAATAAGTATTATCACAGATGTGATGGGTCTTATCACAGGTATTATTTTAGTTATTATCACAGATATTACGTTTTTATAAACGCCTTGGGAGAAGTTCGAAAATTCGTGATTTCGCTGAATAATCGTTAGAAGACGATAAACCTTTGATAAATTAAAGTATTGGTAGCCCTGTGGCCCAATTAGAGTTAAAGTGCACCATTTTGATACCTTGGACATTCTCATGTAGTCATCCAGTTTAGATTAAGTTCAAAAATATGGATCTAGTAGGTTTTGATGTCTCTTATTGTGTGTTTGCTTTTGCACAGTCATTCGGAGTTCTTGCTCTCTTCACAGACAGTTCTATACTTTCTCTCTCTTGTTTTTATCTTTCATTATGGAAATCCAATGTTCGGAATGTAACTTTTTAACTTCTAAAAGTGATTTGATTCTTTGCGGTGTCTGTCTTTCCGGTTTTCATTTTAAATGTACAAAAATTAGTGAAACCTTACGGGCTACGCTTGAATCAAATAAAAATATTTTTTGGAAGTGTGGTACCTGCACAAACATTTCTTTCTTAGGTTGCATACCTAAAATTAAAGAACTTTATCGATTTTTTGTTGAGAATAAATCCGAGTTCGATAATTTCGTGAAACCCCCACGCTTAACACGCTCTCAGTCCAAACCGACGGTTGTTGAACCTAACAATAACAATAAACAATTACAGCTGTTTACAGGAAAAAACATTCCTTCTTATACCCGATCTCTTTACTCGCCTATGCATAAAACTTCCTCCGCTTCATCTCCTGCGCTTAAAAGTGGTAATAATAAAACTCTTATAAAAAATAAAAAACCGACACCAACGTCTAAGCAAGGCACGAAGGTAACGGGTAAGCCACACTCTTCTTCACAGAGTGATGATTTTGCTAAAGCTGCTCTCAGTGCAAAAGCTTTGACCTCCAAAGGGTTTGTAACGACCGCTGCTGGTGTGCTGCCTACTACCTCATCCTCTCTGTCTGCTGGTCTTGACAGAACTGAAATTGATATGGAGGTTAGCTTGATACCTAGCGCCAGAAAAACTGATTCTAGTCAAACAACTGGAAATGGTGTTGTTGATGTCGATGATGATTTTCCTGCTATGAAAAAGGTTGTTGTTGTTGCTGATGGTGATGCTACTGAAAAAGAGGTTGTTGTTGTTGTTTCGGATGTTGTGGATGATGCTGATGCTGCTGCTGCTGCTGCTGTGGGTGATGTTGGTGATGCTGCTCTCGTTGACGTTGATCGTGACGCTGCTGAGATGTATGCTGTTTTTAATAATAGTGTTGCCAATGTAGTTGCGGCTACTACGTTTAAAAAGAGTGCTGGTGATGGTGAATTGTCTGCCCCTAAATCAATATCTCTATCTGTTTCTGAGCTCTCATGCCATGATGATGTGAATCTTCATGATGTCTTAAGTAATAACCCTCAAAATAACGCAATTATTCCTAAACCAACGGTTAAAAACAGTAACATTAAAAAATCTAAACCATATTATGGTACTGATGCTTTTTCATCCCTGAACGATGCTGCGGTAACTCGTTATAATTGGTTTCACCTGTCTAAATTCAGGGTTGATACAGAACCAAATCTTCTAATAGATCATATTGCTTCTAAAACTGAAATTCCCATCAAGGATATAAAATGTTTTAAGTTAGTGAAAACCGACTCTGACCTATCTAATTTGAAATATGTAAATTTTAAAATAAGTGTTCCATCTAACATGCTTTCTATTGCCATGGATCAACAGCTTTGGCCTAGATCTGTCCAAATTAAAAAATTCATTTCGCGGAAAAAAAACGAAGCGTCACCGGTGAATACCGAAAAAACGTAAATCCGGTTTCTCTAGTACCTCCTGTTTCCCATTCTGCGTTACCTTCTGAAATTAATAACTTTTTTATATATTACCAAAACATTGGTGGTCTACGAACAAAAATTAATAACCTTCGCCTCAATACAATATCATGCCAATACGAAATCCTAACATTTACTGAAACTTGGCTTACTAATAAATATCATAATTCTGAAATTTTTGATAATAATAACTATTCGGTCTTTCGCAAAGACAGATGTCTAGAAAAAACCAATCAAACAAGAGGTGGCGGTGTAATGATTGCCGTTAGATCATCATTCTCCTGCTACGAAATTAATCTTCCTTCGTCATCTGCAACTTTACCATCGAGCTTCGACATTGACCAAATCGCTGTGAGAGTTATAATCAACAATAGTTATGACTTAACTATATTCTTAAGTTATATACCACCAGGTAGTCCTCTTGAACTATATAAAATCCATATAAAAAATTGTAGTGATATTATTAAATTATTAGATAGTAATCAACATGTAATTATTCTGGGTGATTTCAACCTAGGTAATATAAACTGGGTATGGGATCCTGATGAATTATGTCTATTTGCATCTAATATTAGTAATGAATGTGAATATGAGGTATCTGATTCTTTTTCGGAACTAAATCTCACTCAAATAAATAATTTTAAAAATAGTTTAAATCGTATTCTTGATCTCATATTTATCGATAGTGAAACTGTTGCTGATGTCAAAGATTGTAACTATCCTATTTTTCAAAATAGTATTCACCACCTAGCCTTAAGTGTTAAACTTAGTTTCTATGACTATTTTAAGCCAATAATGGGAAGATTAGTCAAATATGATTTCAAAAAATCTAATTTCGAAGGAATAATTAATCATTTAAATTCGGTTTCTTGGAACAATATCGTTCTTAATTATCAGCTCTCGGATGCTTATAATTTATTTCTGGGGACAATTAAAGAAGCGATTAATTTATTTGTACCTAAAGTCGTTGTTTTTAATAATTCTAAGCCACATTGGTGGAACAAACGTTTATCAAACTTAAATAATCAAAAGAATAAGTCGTATAAATTATATCGTAATTCTGTAAATGATATTGCACTCCGGAGCAACTATTTACGACTTCAAAAAGAATTTGATTTTTTACACAAATTTTTGTACAAGGATTATCTGTATCGTACTGAATCTTGCTTAAAACAAAATAGTAAACATTTTTGGTCGTACATAAATAACAAAAAATGCTCTAATGGGATACCAAATTGCATGCAGTATTTAGGAACTACATCTACTAACTTAAATACAATATGCAACCTCTTTGCTAACTTTTTTCAATCGGTTTACTCCCCTCAATGTGTTCCTCAAAATTATTCATCAGTTATAAGTGACAATTCCATCAATATAGGCAGCTTAAACTTAAGCTGCAAAGATGTTGAGTCAGCCCTCAGGGATCTCAATGATGATAGTCAACCGGGACCTGATGGCATTCCTCAAATTGTATTGAAAAACTGTGCTGTTGCTCTTTCAGGGCCATTAACTTTATTGTTCAATGTTTCTCTTGAAAAGGGCCTTTTTCTTGACGATTGGAAAATTTCCTTTATTATTCCTATCCATAAATCTGGCTCCAAACAGGATGTTTCTAATTACCGTCCTATAAGTAAATTGTCTACGATTCCCAAGATTTTCGAGAAAATTGTTTATGAAAAACTAACGTTTATTCTTAAAGAAATGATTGCGCCATCTCAGCGTGGATTTATAGCCGGAAGATCCACTACGACAAACCTTGCTATTTTTTGTAACCAAATCATTAGAAATCTCGAAAATAGTTTTCAAACTGATGTAGTCTTTACGGACTTTTCGAAGGCTTTCGATAGGGTAAACCATTTTATATTATTAAAAAAGATGGAATCTATCGGCTTCCATTCAAATATTTTAAAATGGTTTGCATCCTATCTTATAGGTAGAACACAGTTTGTCCGAGTTAATGATTTGTTTTCTGAAGTAATTCATGTAACCTCTGGTGTTCCTCAAGGTAGTCACTTGGGGCCCCTTCTATTCCTGCTATTAATCAATGACATTCCAACGTTTATCAAAAATGCTCTCTGCCTTATGTTTGCGGATGATATTAAAATTTTCCGTTGTATCAACTCTTTGGACGATTGTCTATTACTTCAAAGTGACCTTGAGCGCTTATCTGAATGGTGCATTGCTAACCAGCTTTTTTTAAATGTCTCCAAATGCCAATCTTTATCTTTCTCTCGTAGTCTTAGTCCAATTAGTTTTGAATACGAAATAAATAAAACAAAACTTACTAAGCTTAGAGAAAAGAAAGACCTTGGTGTAATATTCGACTCCAAACTAAACTTCAACTCCCACATTGATTTTGTGGTTGCTAAAGCTAATATTATGCTGGGGTTTGTTGTTCGTAACTCAAAAGAGTTTAAAGATCCATTTACCCTTCGGTCATTATTTTATGCTTATGTGAGATCTTCCCTAGAATACTGCTCAGTAATTTGGAATCCTTTTTATAAAACTCACTGTTTAAGGATTGAAAGGATTCAGAAAAAATTTTCGCGAATTGTAGTTCACCGACTAAATTGGAACATTCCAATACCTCCTTATGAAACCAGATGTAAACTGCTTGGACTAACACCACTTGATATTCGCCGTCGGTATTTTTCAGTGGTTTTCATACGTGATATTATTACTTCTCATATAAACTGCCCTTTACTTTTGTCCTTAGTTGATATATATGCTCCGTATAGGCAAACGCGATCTTGCATTCTTTTTCATGAATCTTATCATCGTGTAAACTATGGTTTCAATGAGCCTCTAACTCGATGCATTAGAGAATCTAATATCATTTGTAATCATGTTGACTTCTTTTCCTACCAAAGTCGAGAATCTTTTAAAAAATATTTATTATATTTATTACTTAACTCCGACACTGGTGGTTTAAGTTTTAGTCTTAATTAGATATATTTATTTATGTTTCACTTTATTTCTAAAGTTATAAACCTTATTTCTATAGTCTGTAAGATTATATTTTATTTGTTAATAATATTATATTAATCTGCTTGATGAATAAATATAAAAATAAAAAATAAAAAATAAAATTGGATCATTCACTTAGCCGGAAAACCACTCTCATTCGCCACCATCTACAATGTGCTGAGCTAGGCAGCTTGTTGACTGGTGCTGAAACAGTATAGCCAATCCGATTGATAACACCGTAAGCCTCCCTCAAAGCCATCAGTTTGCTAGCTCGGGATCGAGCCATTTGGTCGCATCCTGAAAAGAGATCAAGGCTTTGATCCTCATTTCTGAAAGTTCATCAATATCGTAAAAAAATGCCCTTCCTAATGATTGTGATATAAATTTTGCCAGAGAAGTACTTGCGAAAGTTCTTTTGAGAATCCAGGAGGGGTAAGATCTGAATAAAACAGGTTGGAAATTGGTATATTTTTTTTCCTTTTTTTTAATAATTTTAAGGGGTTATGACTAGCCTTTTGAATTTATTTTGTGCAGTGCGAGTATTTAAGTAAAGTGGAGAGGATTTAAAGGAGATTTCGATGTACATTGGTCTTGAAAGTTTGTAAAGGTTTTTCGATTGGTGTTTTGGTCACATCTGTCAAATTTATTATTTATTATTCAGCCAGATCAGCTGAGAACCTCGCCGTGTACAGCAGAATCTGAGGCAGTCGATTCCTTACCGTTCATAAGAACTTGGCCTTTTGCAGACATGGGTCTACACCCGTACAAGATCCAACTGAACTATATGAACTCAAAGTTCATGAGCTGAGCAAAGACAACGCCGTTTGTTCGCTGAATGAGCTTGGGTGTGTTCGGAAGAGGATCCCAATTCCACCTTCTTTTAATAACCCATATTATGTGTCTGTTTTTTCTCTGGCCGCGCAACCCACTCTACTTGTCAGCTAAGACTTCACCCAACAACGTTCCGACATCTACCGGACAAGTGTTTCGTTTTTAATAAGGGTATTCATGTAACGAGATAATTTTCCGCTTTGTAGAAAGATATAACTTTCCGAAGCATGTTTTCATGAACACCCCCTAAGAAATACTTGCGTAAATGTGGGAAATATTTTGTGAAATGTCAAATTAAAAGTCAGAATCCATACTTCTTTAGTTTACGAGGTTTATTTCTGCACTTTCCGCAGCAAATTTGTGAGATAATTTTATGCGATTTGCAGAAACTTTTTCCCATACAAATCATTTCTGCGGAAATAAAATTATCTGGTTTACGAGGCTTACGAGGGTTTTCCGTTCTTACATGAATACCCTTAATATGAACTTTATATAACATATAATTGGGCATTAACATATTTGCAATCGAAAATTGCAGACATATTTTTTTTTTCCATTTACTGTCAATGTCAAAAAGTGACGTTTAGAAATAAATAAGGTTTGTTTGATTTAATAAACAATTGCTTGGAAGAATATTAAAATGAGAATTACTTTAAATATTGTTGTGATAAATATTTAGTTGTCGATGAAAACTTAGTGCTTCGAAGATTTAAGGAATGGATAAATCCAGAGGAGACTTATATATTTATAATGTCATCATCTATATCTATCTATATCTATCTATAGTCTGTCAAAGCTTTTCAAATCCAGAAATCTCACCATAACTTCAAAACTGCTGCTGTACAGGACCATGGTCCTGCCAGTACTCACATATGGATCCGAGACTTGGGTGCTTAGCAAAAGGCACTCCGACCTCTTAGCTGCGTTCGAGAGAAAAGTCTTAAGGAGAATTGTGTTGGCCCCATATGTGAGGAAGGACGATTCCGGAGACGGTATAATCATGAATTGTACGCAATCTACCTAGAAGCAGATATCGTGACAAAAATTAAGCTCGGTAGACTCCGGTGGGCAGGGCACCTAGCTCGCATGAGCGAAGAGGAACCTGCTCGGAAAGTTCTTTGTGGTACATTCTATGGTAGACGACAGCGTGGTAGACCATGCTTGCGCTGGATAGATGGCGTAGACCAGGACGCCCGAAGCCTTGGGGTGCGCAACTGGATGGCGTCGGCTAGAGACCGGGATAGGTGGAGAGACTTGTTGAAAGAGGCCAGGTCCGGAACCCGGTTGTCGAGCCGATGATGATGAATGTCATCATCATTTATGAAATGAAATTTATTGAATGTTAAAAGAATGCGTGGAAATAATTTAATGGCTTAATAACACTATCTCACGGAAAAAAGCGAAATATTCTTCGCTAACATTTTAAAACGCACTTCAAATTTAAAATAGATTAAAAATAGTCCTTTTTTCGTATATCATAAGATACATTTGGCTTAAAACAAACAGTTTTTTCTCTAAAATTCATGGCAATCATAGGAATCAGCCTTGTTTAGCAAACACCATTTCACTTTAATCCAATCAGTTAGTTTGAATATAAGAAAATAATCCACTGCTAATAAATGTTGTTTTTTTCTTATATAAAAAGTAAAAGGCCACATGAAAGGCAATAAAAAATAATTCAATCAACTTAAATGTTGCATGCAATTTTCGTTGTTGTCAACGGCACGAAAACACCTGTAAGAGTCGGCCATAATATAACCATATAACCACATTATACCTTCTAAGCACTCACGAGGCATAAACGCAAGTTGAGAAACTTCATATATGTATAAAATCAAGACTCTGCCTCTGTTTCAATGCCTCAACTTGAATATACGAGTTTGTATATATGTGCAAAAAGGCAGGAAATCAGGAAAAATATAATATTTCCACAATATTAAATTAGGGACAGTATTATTCTCAGAAGGAAGTCTGTCTTCTTTGTAGGTTCTCACACACACAAATATTGTAAGCAAAACTTTTCCTCAAACAAACTCTCTTACTCATTTTATATCGTCTTTAATCGTCCTTCAATTTGGATGACAGAAGCAGTTGTGCAAGTAATATTGATTACGTTTCCCCATACACCGTCTTTTTTTATTAACTCGGAGGAAGTAGTTGTCATAAAGGATTATTATTATTAAATGAAACAGAAAATTTTGTATTTTCCTCCTACATGATTACCAAGAGAATGACGCAAAATTTTAGTTGAATTAGTACGATGTTAAATCTGTTTTAGTATGAAACTAGGTTAAAACCACGATTTTGCAAATTTTATTCAAAGCATCATGATTTTTCTACACTTTTATTAAAGTTAAAATCATCAAATCCTTTTTTTATTTTTTTAGTATCGTGCTAACTTCATATGACTCTTTGACATTTACAAGCATCAAAATAGGTCTGTTTACGTAGTTTTTTGCATGAACTGTCATTACTTTAGGTGTTTTCAGAAGTAATTTATGAAAAAAGACCCTTAGCACGATACTAGTAGGAAAATATTTGAAATTAAGAAAGAGTTAGTAATCTACTAAAAAATTAGCAAATTGTTAAGTAGTATCATACTTAATTACTTTACTTTAGATGGCGCTCACAGTCCAGGGTGGACTACGGCCTCAACCAACAAGCCCCTCCAGCTAGCTCGGTCCCTAGCTAGCTGCCTCCAGTTACGCGCTCCAAGTTGGTTGAGGTCGCTCTTCACTTGTGCGCGCCACCTGAGGTGGGGTCTTTCTCTGCTGCGCATACCATCAGGGGTAGATTCGAAGATTCGACGGGCTGGTGCGTCGGTGTCCATACGCTCCACGTGTCCCAGCCATCTCAGCCGTTGTATTTTCAGCTTCTTGACTAGGTCAACGTCGCTGTAAAGCCCGTACAGCTCGTTTTTGAACCTTCTCCTCCATACTCCATCGATACAGACTGGACCGAAGATCAAACGAAGAACTTTTCTTTCAAAGCACCCAAGCAGATTTTCATCCGTTTCAGATAGTGTCCATGCTTCTGCCCCATACAGCAGGACCGTGGTGATGAGAGTCTTATACAAGGTCTCCTTGGTTCTTTGAGATAGGGCTTTATTACTCAAATGCCTTCTTAGCCCGAAGAAACAGCGGTTGGCAAGAGTAATTCTTCGCTTGATCTGTGCACTGATGTCGTTTTGCGATGTTATAGTGGAGCCCAGCTAGACAACGTCTTTGACGACTTCGAAGTTATATCTATGGATGGGTGACGTTTTGCCCAAGTCGACGATGTTGAGATTCCTTTCTCGATGATAGCATATACTTCGTCTTATCCAAACCCATTTTCGCCGCCTCCAGTTCAATACGAGTACTTGCAAACGCACCGGTAACAGCTCGCTTCGTCCTCCCAATGATCATCCGCATAAGCAAGCAGTTAAACTGACTTTTGAAAAATTGTACCTCTATTGTTGATGTTTGAGTTTCGTACAATTGCTTCAAGAGCGATGTGAAATAGGTTGCATGATAGCGCGTCGCCTTGCCTCAGACCTTTCTCGACATCAAAGGGTTCGGTGGTGTTCTTACCGACCTTGACGGAGCAGCGAGATTTCTCCATCGTCATCCTGCACAAGCGGACGATCTTGGCAGGTATTTCGAGATGAGACATGGCTCTATATAGTTGTTCTCTGTCCACGCTATCATACGCGACTTTGAAATCGATAAAAAGATGGTGTGTATCGATTTGGAACTCCTGAGTTTTTTTTAAAAATCTGTCGAAGTGTGAACATCTGATCCAGGGTAGATTTTCCTGGCCTAAAACCACACTGATAGGGGCCGATCAGCTCGTTGACAAACGGTTTTAGGCGATCACAGAGTACAGACGACAGGATTTTGTATGCGACCATGAGGAGATTTATACCTCTGTAATTGGCACACGTCAGAGCATCTCCTTTCTTGTGGATGGGGCACACTATGCCGAGGTTCCATTTATTGGGCATACTTTCATCCGACAAAATTTTGGAGATGAGTTGGTGCATGCTCCCTACCAAGTCATCCCCGCCTGGTTTGAATAGCTCAGTTGGCAAGCCATCCGCGCCAGCAGCTTTGTACGCTTTCAGCTTGGCTATCGCCAAACTTTCGAACATCCCCCTGCCGGTACAGTCCTCAATAGACTCGACCGCCTGCTTCGCATGCTCTCTCTTTTTCCTCCTTAGAAGTCGGCGTTCATCCCTTCGTCTTTGCCGTAGAGCTCCCGGGCAGCTCCCTCAGCAGCTCTGGTTCTTGCCTGCAGCATTAATTGGTAGGCTTCGTTCTTTGCTACAAGCGCCAACCTGCATTCTTCGTCAAACCAGGTGTTTCATTGTGAAACCCAGCACATCAGTGGTGGCACTACTGATGGCATTCTGGCAGTGCTTCCACAGGTCCTCCGTAGATGAAGCTGGAGGCGGGCTTGCTGAGAGATTATTTTAATAATAAGCTATTTAAAATTTTGAGCCAATATTTTTGTTTTCATTATATGCAATTTACTTTAATTGTTTGCTGTTATTTTATTTAATATTCTTTGTAGAATTGAATTAATTTAATTATATATAAAGGGGTAACTTAAGGGGGAAGTAGCTTTATATTGATTTTACATCATATCTACCGACTTTACACTTTAAAACTGAAACTACCAATTTTTTCAGTGCGGTGTTATGTAGGTTTCGGTGTAAAACTGGTGATGTTTTGGCAGGGTGCATGCATCAAACCATCAACCAAATATAGGACGAAGGGAGCATGCCTACAAAAAAGATGATTCCATGTCTTGCAAAAACCATCGAGAAATACCCCTACTAAATATCGCATATAATATTCTATCCAACGTGCTATGGAACGTCTAAATCGTTCTGCAATAATTTATTCGGCAAGTATCAATGTGGCTTCCGGTCCGCCAGATCGACCTTATACCAAATATTCATTGAGGCAAATCCAAAGAACAAACATGCACAAACAAACTGTCCACCGATTAGTCCAAAACGTCACTATTTATAGCAAAAACTTTGACGTAATTATGTAATTCATATACCTAGGAGTCAATATTAACTCCACAAGTGACACCTTAGTGGAGATCCGACAAAGTATTACCCTAGGAAACAGTTGCTACTTCGGTTTAGCAATAGAAATGGGTTAAGATCTCCTTACTCTTAAGCCTGCCAGTCCTGCTTTACGGCGCCGAGTGTTGGACTATAAGCAGAAAGGGAGAGTTGATGCTGGGCTCTTTTGAAGGAAAAATTCTTCGATGGATATTTGGTCCTATGTGCGAGGAGGTCGAATGGAGGAGAAGATATAACAACGATGTGGATGTAGTCCAGAAAGCTTAAACAAGTCGACTACAAGAGATTCTTCGAATCCCAGGTTCGCGGCGACAAGGAAGATCCGACCGTTTTTTTTGTGTAGGAGCAACAAAAAAGTTACCTGCGTTAGAACTATTTTTTATTAAGTTAGCTATACATAGTCCAAAAAGTCTTTGCTATCATCCCTCAAAATGCGCCTCAAGGTGGTTCCGCCAAAATACTGAGCTTGGTGACACACGTAGGTTTTCGGCAACTCTCTCCAGTTCAACCAGTTCATTGGGGGACCTTGGGCGTTGATGTCGACGAACTCATACTGTTCCGTGCTCAATAAAATTGGACCCCAAACGAAGAACAGTCTTGTCAGACGGTGCTTGTTGAGTTATGAGTTATTTGCGTGGAGTTAACACAACTGAATGATTATTTTGAATGTCCAGCGCGGTTCTTCGGTATGAAGAAATTCATGTTTAGAATTGTACTAAAGTAGATCAGTTTATAAATCTCAAAGTTATTCAATGTTTATTTATCGACAAAATAGATGGCGCATCCGTTACAATATTTGATTCATATCTACAGGCTTAATTAGAATTAAAAACTTTTCAAATAAGCACTGCCACTTTTTTTTTTAAATATGTGGAGCTGGAGATACTCTATATTTCAAAGAGGTAAAGGATAATTATTTACACTTAAATTTAAATGTGAGTATGGATTGGATATATGTATGTATGTACTTATAAACATGTACTAAACTAGAAGTAAAAATAGTTACAAACATATGTTTTCAAAAACGCTAATAATAATTTCATTTCAGTTTTCTATATACGTTTTCCATAAGATACCAACAATATCGGTGCTCCAACCTAAACCATAAACTATATTACCGACATACCGCTGTTACTGTTTGCGTTATAAATTCAATCCTCCTGTTTTCTTTTTTGGGTGTGAACAGAATGATTTATTTAACAATTAACCGACTGGGCTTGTATTAATTTCATTTTGAATTGAAAGGAATAAAAAAACATCGATGATGATATTGCCTCTGCGGTACGGTAACACTCCTATACTATGCAAATGAAAATATTATTGATGACTATATCCATGCGTGTTTTTCCCCTTCAGGAAGATGCAATTTTTTCGAACTAACAAAAAATTTGCATTTCATTCAGAGATGGAATAACAGAAATTTACAAGAAGCAAGTAGCACGGCCGTTGATTCCAGGGGCCCATTTGTTATTTGTTCATATTACTAGATTCGTATTGAAGACGGATTCGTCTAAATCTAATCGTAGTTTTAAAGTTTCAATAGTTTTTAATTAAGAAAAATTCACTTTTTAATTACTGTGAATTTGCCAATTGATATTAAGAAGAAGCACTAAACTTTATAATTCCTGCATAAATTGGTACTGGCGGCAACATTTCCATTTCTATTCCACAAAGAACTTTCCTTAAAATTTTAAAGAACTCAATAATGTTTACAACAATTTCAGAATAAAAGTTGACCAAATATTCTTCTTGACATCAATACTTAATGCTTTTCAAGAAAGGAAGGTGTACCCGTTCTTGGTAGATATCAAAACTGCGTTAGATTTAGTCAATGCATAAATGTATTGGCTTTATCGAATGGGTCTATCTTCTAGATTCTTTGAACTTTTGAAAGAAAGGCACACGGACACTAAAGCGGTGGTATGGGATCGATCAGCTTACTCGAAATGGTTTAACACTGACTCTGGGGTGATGCAAGTTTGCCTAATACTCGTAGGTGCATTGTGTTTTCATTATTCATAAATGGCGTATGAATCGCTGATCAACTGTTAATATTCTTTTGTACATCACCTAAAGTCTACGTCTAATGAATATCGACTTTCCGATTATTACGATACATGGGGACTTACAGTTACGGAAGAGAAATCTAAAAATATGATTTTCAACCAAAATTGACGAAGTACAGCGGTTGGAGATTGGTTCTTTAATGGAAGCAGAATTAATGTTGTTAAAGAGTTTTGAAGTTAAAATAAATTCTATTTGCGACTTCGGAAAGCACATGTGATGTGGGGCAAGATTTTGAAAACGAAATACAAAATTTTTGGAAGTGTTATAATATCAACTCTCTGCAAAGCTGCCTAAATCTGAGGAATAGATTAATTTGAAAAAGTGCAGAGCTTTCCGAAGAAACTTTTTAACTTACCAAAGAAATACACCAAACCGCGCTATCTATTTGGGAACTGGTTTACCAAAAATGCTTACATACACCTTTAAGCTTCAAGCTGATTTTATATTAAAAATCACCTCATACTCAGATAATCGACAGACGTATGACAAACAAATTGCAGATGTATGAGGGAAGAAACCGTAACTAGTGGTTGATGAAATGGAAGAACATAGCTATAACCTGCGGGTTCAAAACGTGGAACAACTTAAAGAAGATCTTAATACCGTTACACAACTACAAGAAGATGCAGCTCGAAATAACTTAGCCCGTTAATCTAAAAGCAGAATTATCTCCTCCCAGCTCTATCACTAACTTTCATATAAATATTAGTTTTGTGATGATTAAAGCTATCAGAAAATCTCGCTTCTATTCAAAACAATATGTGAGCTACTCCACTTAAATGGCATCCCATAAAACGGCAGCTTCAATATTTTGAATTAAAAAACCATTGGTTATTTAAAATCAATCCGAAAATTGAGAAACCTCATTATCACTGAGTATTCTTAAATTAATTAAGTATATGGTAAATAAATATTTTGCCACTCGATCTGAAGGCTTAGCTAAAGCGTTAAAATTCAGGATTTGTTACTTATAAGTTTTAATGAAAATTATATTTCAATAAATAAATTACTTACTTATTTTTAAATAAAAATATTAATATATTTAAAAAATAAAAGATAGCAAAAACCTTGTGATGCAAGTCGAAAGCCTTTTGATCTTAGTGTTTTCAAAACTTTAATAACGTCACAATCCGCCACTGACCTCAGTGAAGTCCAATGAATTTTCAATATACATATCGTTCGCAATGCAAATTTCTTCTATCTAGAACAATCATCGAGAAAAAGTCAACACAAAATATGCAAAACCTATTTATGTTTGGTTTGCACACACTTAAAAAAAGATGAATTAAAAAAGTACGGCATGTGTGCGGTGCAGTGAATTTGCAGTCATGACATCCCTTTTTCTATACTTGCATAATGTAAACTGACCTCAAAAACGAGCTGTCAGATGGTCACGCACTCGTTCATCTTGTGCGTGCTTTTAAAATGCAAAATTGGATACGAGACAATTTTACCAGAGTATGCAAGTATTGTTTATGTTTATGGTAGTGATGCTGGGAGCATTTTGAATTGCAAATATGTAGGTATTTAGTTAGCCAGGAATGAAATGTATACAGTTTTAGTTAAGATAAAATTAATGGAAGGTAAATTTGGCAAATTACCCAATAAATTATTTGATGGAAAATGAAGGGAATAAATGCTGCAATGCATCATACCGTTTTTGTTTTTATTTGAGCTTACACAAATCAAATACCTGGTAGTTAAAAAATTGCTATGAACATTTTAAAGAAATTTGGAATATTATGGGATCTTTCGTTCGGATTTAAATTTTGAATGTAATTTTTTAAAAACAATGAACAAACTAGACATGCAAAGAATAGTTCAAGTGGAAGTTTTTTCAATTATCATGTCTTCGCAACACATTTTCCAAAAATACGTTTGAAATTTGAACATACAAAACATTCAGAGATGAACACTATGAGAGCACAGCTTTGAAATAGGAGGAGCATATTGTATTAATTAAATTAATAATTAATTAAAGAAATAATGTTGTGGGGTTAATTTTTCTAAAAACCTAGATTATAGTTTGTGTGCGAAATAATATATAAGTTTTCAAAACGAAATCACCCAAAAACCTGGCTTATCTTGAGCATTACATATACTAATTTTAGTTAAAATGTTAAAAGCTATAGAAAAAAGTTGTATAAATGTCATAAGTACTAAACAAACTAAAGTTTAGTCGGAGTCTAATACATGCCTGATTGCTTCGAGTGTCTAAACGACTTGAATTGAATAATAGGAAAACCAAACTAACAAGAATTACCCGTATTAATAAAACACATTATTACTCGTAGCAGGCATTTGCAAATACAAATGTAATTGTAAAATGGGATTATTATACATATAAAAATACATACATATGTACATATGTCAAAATGATTTTTTGTAGTATTCAAATTAATACTGGAAAATGTCGGGCAGGCGACATTCATAAAATGCCATAAATATTATTTTAGTTTATGTATAAAGAAGAAATACATTTAGTCTCATTGAAACTTAAAGCTTATGGGTTTCATCATCATCATCGGCTCGACAATCGGGTTCCGGTCCTGGCCTTTTTCAACAAGTCTCTCCACCTATCCCGGTCTCTAGCCGACGCCATCCAGTTGCGCACCCCAAGGCTTCGGGCGTCCTGGTCTACGCCATCTCTCCAGCGCAAGCATGGTCTACCACGCTGTCGTCTACCATAGAATGTACCACAAAGAACTTTCCGAGCAGGTTCCTCTTCGCTCATGCGAGCTAGGTGCCCTGCCCACCGGAGTCTACCGAGCTTAACTTTTGTGACGATATCTGCTTCAAGGTAGATTGCGTACAGTTCATGATTGTACCGTCTCCGGAATCGTCCTTCCTCACATACGGGGCCAACAATTCTCCTTAAGACTTTTCTCTCGAACGCAGCTAAGAGGTCGGAGTGCCTTTTGCTAAGCACCCAAGTCTCGGATCCATATGTGAGTACTGGCAGGACCATGGTCCTGTACAGCAGTAGTTTTGAAGTTATGGTGAGATTTCTGGATTTGAAGAGCTTTGACAGACTATAGTAGGCTCTGTTGGATTTGAGAAGCCGCCCGCGTATTTCTTCTTCTATATTGTTATCGGCTGTTACTATTGACCCAAGGTATTTAAAGGATTGCACCACTTCAAATTCGTGCTCCGCTACCTTGATTGTTTGACCAACTGTTCCTCTCGCATTCGACGCCACCATGTACTTTGTTTTACCTTCACTAATGTGCTGTTGATTGGTCTGGATAGCAATCCGGCTATTTTTACTTGGCTTGTTACGTTGGTCATGGTCAACCTACATAGTCGTGTCAATTTATTTGGGATGCCGAATTCTCTCATGGCTTTGTAAAGTTCTACCCTGGCTATGCTCTCATAGGCGGCCTTAAAGTCTATAAACAGATGGTATGTTGGGATGTTAAATTCTAGACATTTTTCCATCGCCTGCCTAAGGGTAAATATCTGATCAGTTGTTGATTTGCCTGGAATGAAACCACACTGATATTGTCCGATAACGGTTTTAGCGTATGGGGTTATCCGGTCTTGTAGGATAGAGGAGAGTATCTTATAGGCGGTACTCAACAACGTGATACCTCTATAATTGCTGCACGTTGTGACATCTCCCTTCTTATGTATGGGGCATATTAAACCTTTTCGACAGTCTTCTGGCATTTCTTCCTGCTCCCATACGTGTACTATAATATCATGAATAGCTTGACGTAAGGCTGGCCCGCCGTGATGGAATAATTCGGCTGGTATGCCATCGGCTCCCGGGGCTTTGTTCTGTTTAAGCCGGCCTATAGCCTTCTTAACCTCTTCTATGCTTGGTGGCGGCAACATAGAGTATTCTTCTTGAAGTAGTGGAGCCTCCACTTCTGCAGTGAGCTGACCATTTAGCAATTCATTAAAGTACACTTCCCATCGCTCCAGTATGCTTTCAGGATCGGTGATCAGATTTCCCTCTCCGTCCTTGCAGTATGTGCAGCGTGGTGTGTACTGCGTCATGTTTCGGACGGATTGGTAGAACTTCCGCGCCTGGTGCGGACCTCGCTCTCGGCTGTTTTCTATTTCACAGATTAAGTTCTTCTCCCAAGCTGATTTCTTTTGTCTGTGTAGCCGTTTTTCTATTCTTCTGAGCTCTTTATATTCCTCTTCGCGTGCCCGCGTTCTATGAGATTGTTGCATTGCTCGGTACGCAACATTCTTACGTTCAGTCGCTAGCTTGCATTCATCATCAAACCAGTCGTTCCGATTTTTACGACTGCTGCCTAAGATGGAGTTGGCAGTACTAATGACAATATTCTTAAGGCGTGTCCACTTCTCATTTACGCCCAGCATACTGGCTCCAGGACTTACTCTCCCTAAATCAAGTAATTCTAGGGCGAGTCCTAACGCATTACCAAAGGTGTTACTTGTGTTTTCATTGCGCAGGGCAGCCGTGTTGATTCGAACCTGATCGGCGGATGCAATGCGTCTTCGCAAGGCAATCCGCCCTCGGAAAACCATACCAACAAGATAGTGATCCGAGTCGATATTGGCACCTCGGTACGTTCGTACCGTCATCAAGTTCGAGTAGTGGCGACGACCGACGGTCTATCAACACGTGGTCTATTTGGTTACGAGTGACTTCAGCTGGTGATACCCAGGTGGCTTTGTAGATATCTTTACGCGGGAACCTGGTACTCGCAACGACCATGTTTTTCGATGCTGCCAATTCTAAGACTCGAAGTCCATTGTCATTAGAGTTCTCATGCAAACTATGGGTGCCTGCGTAATGCCTGAATACCGGCTCCCGACCTATTTTTGCGTTCAAATCCCCAAGGATGATTTTAACATCATACCTTGGACAGGAATTGAGGGCCCTCTCGACTTGTTCGTAGTAAGTTTCTTTTTCTTCGTCTGAGGACTCCTCCGTAGGTCCGTGAACGTTAATGAGGCTGATGTTCGTAAATTTGCCTCGCACGCGAAGGGTGCATAGCCTTTCGCTTATAGCGTTAAAGCCGATGATGGTAGACTTCATTTTTTCGCTGACTAGGAAGCCTAACCCGAGCACATGGTGTTTTGTATGACAGCTATAGTATATGTCATATTCTTTCTTCTGTAGAACACCATTCCCTGTCCATCTGATTTCTTGAAGAGCTGTTATGTCAGCTTTATACTTTGACAGGGCATCGGCTAGCTGCTGAGCAGCTCGAGCTCTATAGAGCGATCGTACGTTCCATAAGAAAATTCGTAAATCGTTTTTCAGTTTTCGTTGCGTTGGTTATCGTCGTGTGATCAGTCCGTTTCCGAGGCTTGTTGTCGGTCTCGTAATTCAAAAGTTTTACGGGACAGGGAATTAACCTGTCGCCAATCTGAGGAACCAGCCTGATCATATTAGCCAAACCTTTTTAAAGGCTTGTTACTAGCGGCCGCCACGGAGAGGCTATGATCAGACTTCCACCAGTCCCGAATAGTTACGGCACGTGCATGTTTTCGTATGCTACATGTTATTCCCCCTATTCGTCTGATGGCTGATGGGTTTCCTCCTGGTTTTATTCAATGGATGAAAAAATCATTTTTATTGGAGCGTTAATATCGGGTTTAGTTTAGATCTTCAATGTCGCATCCTTTTACTGGGAAATCTGGCCTACCGCGAGGCAGCCTATGCCTTTGCAGAACAATTTTTCTATTTAGTTGACAAATTCCCGTAAGCATCTTGCCCACCACTATGTGTATAGTCTCGTATAACATTAATGAAAAAGCATTGTTTCCACAGTAACCACCGTTCGGGATCTAGGAGTTATCTGCTATATTAGGTTCAACTTCAGTTTTACAACATGGTAGCGAGGGCTAATTTAGCTTAGTTTCTTCAAAGGAGTTTTCAGCACTTTTTTTTCCGGAATTTCGCTATACAACCTTTTCATCGCCTCTACTTGAATATGCTAACCAAGTATGGTCGCCTTATAACATTGTTCATATTAAGGGAATAGAAGTAGCGTTGATTCCTTCTTTTTGCATCTCAGGAGATTTCCAAGGGTTGACAATCACATCTTGCTCCCTTATCAAGATCGGTTGAAGCTCATTAGCTTACAATATTTAGAAAAACTACGTAAAGATGTTTTATTTTTGCACATCAAATATTGTCTGGTGTAGCCGAATCTTCTGCTCTCCCTAAAGAACATGTTAGTGGGGAATAGCTCTTTCAATCATTACGGAGAAAGTAAGATTATTGCGCTTGAAATTTCTAAGGTATCTGGATAGAGTTTGGCATTAAGCTCTCTTATAGAAAATGCATGCGTTTGGTATTAATGAAACCCTTATTCTTTGGATTAGAAATTACCAATACATATTGTCATGGACGGTTTCAAGTCTGATATTCACAAAATATATGCTGGTATTCTGTTTTATCCCTGACTCTCTAACCCATTTGAATAAATGATCTAGTCCACTTTTTGGAAGTGGAATTTACAACTTTACCGTATGATAAGCTCATTAAGCTCCGATCTTTACAGCATTGTTAAATGGGGTATACGAAATCATGTGGGGTTTAAGGCTTTAAAACCTCAATGCTGTTTAATGCCGTTGAAGAAAAATGTACCTCCTATGCTATTTTCCTTGAATGGCACTTGCATTGAAGAATTCGAAAAGATCTCAGTACTCGGTATGTGTGTCAATGACAATCTTCGTTGGAATTCCCGAGAACGTCAAAAACACTCTGCTAAATGTTTATGATTTCTATATTGGTGTAAAAAATTATTCATCCCTTCTGATCTGGCTACAATTTACATATGAGACTTTTATACGTTCAAAACTTGAGTATAACTCACATCTTTGGACAGGTGGTGCCCAAACGTCTTTTCATTTCCTGCATAGAATTCAGAACAGAGCGTTAAAACTAACGTTTGACGTTTTAAAATAATTTATTTTTAAAAATTGTGATTGGCGCTTCGTCAGTTTGTTAAGCTTAATCCTGATGTTCTTATTAATAAAACTCAAGGTAGAAGGTTTTTAAGCAAATAAAGTCTGAAAAGGTCAAGAATACTAAGAAACTTTATTTAACTTTAATGTAGTTTCAATTAAACTACTAGTACTACTTAACTACTAAACTGACTAAACTACCTGTTTCTAAATTAGAACGAAAACAGCCAAAGTTCTATTTCCTTGATGAGAATTTTTCTGAAATATCTGAAGCGTAGTTTTATTGAAATTGGTTTCAAATTAAATTGAAATCGATAGAGCTGTTTTAAAAAAAAAAATACTTATATGATGTGAGCCATACGTTAACGATTATATAACACAAGAATTCAAAAATTCGAATCCATTCTTTTTTTTTTTTTTATAATTAGCGCGCACTCAAGGGGTTATTACTACCCTTAAAATGATTAACACAGTACGAGCGTTAGGAAAATAAGGAAGGGTTTAAAAGGAGATACCGATGCACATTAGTTTTAAATTTTTGAAGATTACAATGGGAAGGAAAAATAGAGCTGGGTAGAGCATTCCACACGGACTGGAGTCCGGCTAAAGAAAGAATCTCTGTATTTCACATTACGTCCGAAATCTAATTATCTTTGTCTTCAACTTAACGTTAGTATAGAGACATAGCCGCAAATATAGATGTGAGCCATGGCAACGGATGGTATGATTAGACCTAAAGATCAAGTACAAGTGTACACATATGTCTCTGAATCTTGTTTATATGTTAGATCATACTCGGTAGGTAGTGTTCAACTCTAGAATACCACAGGGACTTTATATATATATATTTGTTGAAGCATTCAAATTGTCTCATTTATGCAGACGATAATACAATCTTCAAATTCTCGTCCTTGTGAAGAGTTGGAATGTGACCTTAATTCGTTTTTTGACTTTGACTGGTGTGTTCGTTACTATTTGATTCTTAACGTCAATAAATTTAAAACCATGAGTTTTAAGTGGAAAGTTTCCGTAACATCTAATTCGTAACATCTAAATAATCGGGTATCATTATCAGTGCCGCCGCTGGTTGTTCGTGCGCCCTTGTGCAAGAACCTTAGATTGCCGCCCATATCTTGGGTGCCGGAGGTATATACGTTGAATAAGTGGAAGTTTTATTTATTCTCCATTTCGCAGTTGAAAAATTTAAGCAAACGTGCATTGTTGTTGTCGCGTTCCAATCTACATCAAATTCTTATAAAATGAACGTAGTCAGACTAGGATTTTATGAGGTCTCTCCTGTAAATGAGTTTGAGAGTTTCTGTTATAGCATATACAATATTTGCATCCTCTTAAGATTGTTTACTCTTTTTACTTGATACTTATAGGTACTATGTATAAGGCAAGTGATGCATTCGTAAAAAATTCGAACTCAAGATTTTGATTAAAGTTGACATTACGATGATAGCGAAGACGAAAAAAAATGGGTCTCGAAATTATGTCCCCACACGTTTTTTTCTCTTTTTTTTTCAAAATTTAAAAAAAAAAATTGGTTTGGATTTGGTAGATTTTTTAAAAACTTGATAAATAAAAGTTTCTTAATATAAAGAGAAATAAAATGCACGACTGGGTCGCACGAACTTGCTCCTATGTAATCAACTGGGAATTTTAAAAACGAATGTTATTAGAGAAAACTGTTCATAAGGATAAAATTATAAGTCCTTGAAGTGGTTTCTTTAAAAGAAGCTTTTATATACAAACTTTTTAAAAGCTTTTTAAGAAAAAATTTTGGTACGCTAGTTTAAAGTTTTTATTATTGTTCGAATAAAAATTAAATTTACGAAAAGAAATATTGACCCGTTTCGGAGATATCAAATTTTCAAAAAAAAAAAAAAATAAATTTTTTTTTTCAAAAATTCAAAAAATATTTATTTTAAAGTTTTGAAATGCAATGTGTTTTAGACTTTTTATAAACTTCTCTATAAAAATTTTCATTAAGATCCGTTATGTGGAGAATAAGAAATTCAAAATTCGAAAAAATGGTTCTATGGTAGGTACAAGCTGTAATATCTTAATTTCAAAATTTTTTTTTATTAAATTAAAGATCGTAAAAATTAATTGAAAGAAAAAAAATTTTATCAAAATTCTAGGTGCCGTTTTCGAGAAAAATACGATTTTTGAAAACCATTTTTTTTAATTTTTTAGCATTTGTATGGTAGGTACCTTTATTTTTAGGTAAAATAATTTTTTTTTTCACATTTTGTAGATTATATTGAGAAACTTTTATTTATCAAGTTTAAAAAAAATCTAGCATGGGGTTTTCGAAATATTGAGTTTTGAAAAAAAATTTTTGAAGTTTTTTTTAAAAATCCAAAAAAAATTTTTTTGAAAATTTGAGTACACAATTCTATTTATGTTTTTGGGGAACTTTAGCAAAAAAAAAAATGATCAAAATCGGTTGAACCGTTTTTGAGAAAATCAAAAACAAAAAAAATGGTTCCTTGGGGGGTACCCTCAATAACCATTTTTGGGAAATTTTTTTTTACCCAATACCTAGATTTAATTAAATGAAATTTTTCTGTATCTTTATTTTTAAAATCTATTGAACAGTTTTTGAGAAAAAAAAATGTTTATAAAATTTCGAAAAAAATTCGTATGGGGGGTACCGTTATTTTTGGTCTTAAAAAAAAAAGAAAAAAACGTGTGGGGGCAAAAAATTAAAAATGATATCTACCAAGTTTAAAGAAAATCGGCCGAGTCGTTTAGCCTGTAGTCGAACAGACAGACAGACAGACAGACAGAATTGCGAGACCCACTTTTTTAGTCTTCGCTATCATCGTAATGTCAACTTTGATCAAAATCTCGAGTTCGATTTTTTTTACGAATGCATAACTTGCCTTATAGTACCTATAAGTCGCAAGTAAAAATGTATTACCTAATAATAACGATACCTACTCTACAAATGTTAAAAAATGGTTTTCGAAAATCGTACTTTTCTCGAAAACGTCTCCGAGAATCTTAATAATTTTTTTTCTTAAGATAAATTTTTCTTCTTCTTCCTTTTCTTCGGCGCTGTTATGATCTCGATGTCGAGGGGATCATAACTCTCCCACGTATCTGCTTCACACTAGTGATCCGCCTGTGGGGTTCGCCGGGTTGACCTCAGAAATCGGCGGCAAGCCTCCCGGTTTTGTATTGTTCCATTTCTGAGGCCAACTGAATGCTGGTGTTTTTGCATTTGTTTGTACCAGGAGTGTTTAGGCCTACCTTTCTTTTTATTTCGAATTGGAACGTTGTATGATATTGCCTTTTTGACGGGGTTCTCAGGATCTCTCCTTTGAACATGGCAATACCAACTGAGTCGGTCGTGTTCAATTTTTTGGGAAATGGTATTCTTAACATGAAGGCTTCCTCGGATCTTCGTACTTCTAATTCGATCAAGCTTTGTAACTCCTGCTGTCATACGAAGCATCTTCATCTCAGCTGCCGTAAGCTTACTCTCATACTTTTTGTACATTGTCCAACATTGTGAACCGTATGTGAGTCCTGGACGCACAACTGAAGTGTAGAGCTTTCCTTTCAGCTTAGGGGGCATTTTTCGGTCACAGAAGATAGCAGAATTTTCCCGCCACTTCATCCACCCTACGCTTACGCGATGATTGATATCGTCATCACAAGTAGCTTCGTTATTTATCATAGACCCCAGATATTTAAACTTTTCACACTTGGGAAGCACTACTCCATTCAAATAAATGTCTGGAGTAGGCCTGTGTGGATCAGAAAATGGGCAGCATAGGTATTCTGTCTTTTTCGCGCTTATGCGGTACCCACTTCCTTCTAGAACATCCACCCATACGTCAAGTGCTCGTTGTAGGAATATCGGGTCTTCACTTATGATGGCTCCATCGTCAGCAAAGAATAACTGATGTACTTTTGGATCCGTCACTTTGCCTTCAAGCAGGTAATCAAGAACTGTAATAAAGAGCAGGGGACTCAAGACACTTCCCTGGTGTACACCTACTGTGATTTCGAATTCTTCGGTGACTCCAGCTGCGCATCTTACTTTAGTAACTGCTCCATCATACATGTCCATAATTATCCGCACATAGGTTTCTGGAACTCCTCGTTGCCTGAGGGCCACCCATATTAGATCTCGTGGTTGCCGATCGAATGCTTTTTCAAAATCAACCAATATGACATGCAAATCCTCCAAACAATCCCGATGTAAAAAATTAATAAAATTAATTTTACATTCTTCCCAAAAAATAACTCTTTCAATTTTATAAATGTTGTTACGTTCGCCTATACCACCACACAAATAAATCCATTTCATCCCAGATTTCCTTTTTTCACACCCAGTGACCTTTTAAAAATTCAATATGTTGTTTATGACTTTATAAATCAGTGCAAGTGCTCAGTAAAATAGCTTCCTGGTAAGAATATTATTACCCAATTTTGGGGTCAGAATAATAATTTGTTTTAACAATTCATCCTCAAACCTTCGCAAACGGCCTATCTATCGATCCTCTTCCTGACACAACAAAACTTCCAAAAATGAGAAAAATGACTGCCCTTAGATACAAAGCCTAACCGGAAGGACTTCTTACTTTGGGCCAAGGAATAGCAGAAATAAAGTGCTCCGGAAGTATCTGAAGCCTCGATGCATAACATTATAATTGATGGACATGTCAAAGTTACAAATTTTAAAATATTGAAGTTGTTTGCTTTGTTTGAAGCAAAAGTTAAAATTTGTTTTTGTACAAACCAGAATCATTCAGGTCTCATGAAATGGTAGACAGAAAAGTAATTCATCCATCAACTCTGTTATCAAAGTCAAAAGGGGACAAAAACAAAACCTTGTAAGACTGTCTGCTAAATGTCTTAAAATACGATGCTTGACCTAAATAAATACGACATTAGTTGACTGGATGAAAAGTTATTTAGGACGTTTCAGCTACAGTTTATGAAAATATAAAAGAGTAGAAAAGAGGCTTCTTTTGGGTAGCTTATCATCCGTTGAATTTTATTAAAAAAAAAGGATTTGCAATTTGTGTTGGATGATTTGTTTTTTCTTTTTTTAATGAAAAACATTTCGCAAAGTTAATTTTTGAACAAATTTTCCCGGACATTGACTTTGATTTTCATCAACATCAAGCAAAAATCTTTAAGAATAAAATTCTCTACAATTAATAACAAATAGAGGAATAAATATTTAAATTAAGAATTGATGAATTTTATGTCAACAATAACTAACTTGTTTATATTCATAAAAATAGATTTATCATCTCATAAAATATCGATTTTGAATAAATATTTTGTCTTTTCTATTTTTAATGCAAAATATAATCTTTACAGTATGGTTTGTATGCATATATAGTGCTGTGCAAATTTTGTTTTCGAATTTTGAACTTGTTTTAAAATTTTGATTCTTTAACCCCCAGTTTTACAGTGAGAGTTTAAACTTAAGTTCTGCTGAACCTGAACTGGAGTTTAAATTTGAAGTTCAACTCGTCCGGTTTTACAGTCTTATCTGAACTTCAGTTCATTAAACGTAGTTTAAGTAAATTGTTTTTTCTTTCTATCTAAATCAAAGAAAAAACAATCAAGGAAAGTTTGTTGTGACCTGTGACAGGAAACAAAAATTAAAAATGAAAATAAATTATATTTTCAAATGCTTGAAGGGGTTGTCGAACTGAGATTTAAACGGCAGAATAGTGTCGTTTAACTTAAACTACAGAATGAACTCTGTTCAAGGACTGTGAAACCAAATTTATTGTTGAACTGAAGTTTAAACCAAAAGTGGGGTTTAAACTTCCGCTGTGAAACTGAGGGTAAGTATTTGACACAGGCGGAAAAACAAGTTGCTCCGCATGTCATTCATTACTTGCATGACATTATGTATCCGGTTCAGACTGGGATTCATTTCACGAATATCACCAGATAAACCGATTCTTCATTCTCTGAACCGGTACAGAACACAGAAAAAGTCAGCCGATCAGGTCCTTTGAGTAGCACAGAGTTCAAAGATACTCCATTCCCCTTTGCTGCTGCGTCCCAAACGATTCTTGTTTTACCCGAATTGCTTGGATTTATGACCGGGAATATAGGCAAGTACCAAGTACGTGAATAATGCTCCCGAAGCTCTCCTTATGTCAGCTTACGGAAATATCCCTAGAGACATAATTGTTAATTTGAGATTCCAGTATTTTTCTCATATTTTTCGCAATTTTCAATTTTTTCGAAGACACTCATATCGACGAGATGCCATTGTCGACTGTTTAGAAGTTGTACTTTTTCATACTTCCACAAGAGAGATGTTTCGAAGCGGTTGCCCACACATTTGGTTTTTGATTCCAACTGTTGACGTGCTCGTTTTTCGTCCAGTGACATTGTTGACTGAGGTTAAATAGCTGTTACACCGACACTATCCAGTAAAAAGTAGTTTTTCAGCATATCATTGAGTCTTGCGTCTCTAGTCTCTTCACATTGGTGGAAGCTGTGAAAAACATAATTTTGCATTTTTGGCAATAGTTGATTATTAATCCTTTGTTGATGTAGTTCATAAATAGCCTATCCCAGGCGAGTTCTCGTCGCAACTGGATCATTGCGACCACCATCTTTGAAGTTCAATGGTAATCCTATAAATTCTTGCCGTCGCGTTCTCGTAGTATTCAATTGGGATTCATTTCAGGTGTGGATAGTGTCTCTCTATTTTGTCCATGCAAATAGTTTCAACTGGCAGGTCAAGAGACAAAATTGTCCGGAGATTTGCGAGTCGGTATCTCTTTGTGTTATACTTATTCCTGACACACTCAAGGATACAATCTTGGAATCGTTTTCCATGCAGTAAGTATTTGCCAGTCCATTTTAGACACCATGGAGACCCAAGTCATCAAGAAAGGCGTTCACCTTGACAGCGTTCAATTTGACAGTCGGTAGAAGCAAAAATGAATGGGTTGTAGAGATGGTTAAACATGTCACAGGCTTCCATCATTGAGCAGATTGTTATAGCAGATGTTATGTTATAGCCAGTTTCAGTTTAAAATAGTTACTCCTTGAGGGTTTGGTGTCGTTGTTTCCTGTTTGCCTCTGACCCCGAATAAGACCTCCGGGATAAATAGATTTTCTTCCAATCGTTGGTGTACGAGATTTCGCCGATTGCGCTTTGATCTTGTCGGTGACCGTTTTCTTGAAGGCGTTTTAGATTCGATGGATCTGTTGTCTTCGGCGGGTAAAGATCATTCCAAGCACAACCAATTATTTTTAGCGATATCTGATGTTACCTTTACACATTTGAAGTGGTACCATTTGTTACCCTTATTGCACTGAACCATTTCCAGATTGTATTTTTTGGAGGATTGAGTTTGGAAATTGTTCTCTTCTGCACCGGAAGATTCCCGTCCTGATATATTGGTTGCGTACATTTTTAAGTACGCAGTTTTTTTTTAACTTTAATCTGTAAATGCCAACGAAATATTGAAAAGCTTGGTTTAAAAATAATAGAACTCGTCTTTTCAAGTTTGTATTTTTATTATTATTAATTCAAATTCATTTGAAAGAAAGAATAGAGAAAAGGAACTTTAAATTCCTTGTTTTTGTCCTGTTGGCTAGGTCGGGTCACAAATACGAAATGCCAAAAAAAGCTAAATTCCAAAAGGTCGTTAGAATTCGTTTTTCTTGTCTCACTCTGCTGTTTGTTTTCCTTTTCCAAATACCGAATAAAAGCATAGGTAGGTTATTATATGACGCTTTTAAGGTTCTGTGGCAGTATTGCCAACAATAAACTTGAACAAGGGTACTTTTCGGAGGTAAAATGTGCTTAGATGCAAACAAATGTTTCAAAATTACGTTATTTTATTAAATATGATTTGATATGTTTTAGTAGGTAGAGTCATCAACTTATTTTAACACTTGCCAGACACCTAGATTGGGATCTACCGTCATGCAACCAGCACCCTTTGAGCTTTCGATAATAAATCATGTCTTTTCAAGCAGCCGTAGTGGCCTTACTTCAGCCAGACACGTAAAGCCTTTGTTGTCATCTAGAAAAACATTTAAATACGATTAAGTAGAATTTTTCGTCCAACACATTCATACTTCTGGGATAAGGCGGACGATATATGTATGTTTTCTGGCCTCTCGGCAACTATTTTACAACATTTCAAATGCAATCTTCAACAGTGGGAGGCTGCATCATTCAAAAAACAAAAATTATTTTTGAAAATCTACTTACATATGTATATAATACTAATAGAGCTGCCTATAAATTTCATATAACCATAGTAACGGTTTTTCGGCGAAATATTTTCTATAAGTTATAGGAAAATTTTGTTTGCAAAACGAATTTTCTTAAATCTTACATGCCAACAGTGCAACAATGTTGGTGTGTAACAGTTTGTAAGGGTATGTTCGATTAGTAAGTGCTTAGTTCATTTTTTTTGAAGTGTGACCCTTTGTATTAATATTACTCGTCGACTTCAATTAAATCTTGATTACAATCTTGATGATAATCAACCCCTTTTGAATCATACTGATCCATGTACGAAAATATAAAGCAACATGACTGTCATGTCAAAATAACAAGATTGCTTTTGTTAAAACAATAACTTTTTACACTTACCTAAGCGATGATGCTCACCTAATTCTTTTAAGGCATTAATAAACGATTCAAGAAAATATCGGATAGCAAGATTAACCTACGGAGTTGAAGATACATAGTTCCAAAAAGACATTAAGCGGGAGGGTTGTGTAGCTAGACAATTTACAACATTTTCTTAACCTATAATGTCCTTGTAACTTGCTACAAATTTTCACCGAGACAAATCGTTAATACCAAAGTCTTAAAATATATTTTAGCACCTCACAGTATTGACAAAGATCAACTTGAGGAAAATTCATTTATTTATAATCTTGCATTTTAGTGCAAATTTATTACTTGTTAATTATAGCATAGTCAATATAGAAATTTATCGAAATGTTATGTTTAACTTTTCTCCAAATGGTTAATTTACTGCTGCCTTCAAATTTATTTTTAAGGTGTGTTTGAAATTTATTTTATCAACGTAGGTGTGCTTTGTTAAATTTATATTTCCATTAAATAAATATCTGTTTAGTCTCTAAATACTTTGTTCGTAAACAACTTTGAAGATATCACCCTGGCGAGAAAAATCTTTCTTTTCTTTTTCAGGAGAATTTTTAAATAAATTTTTTAGAAATAATGAATAAACAATGAATTAGCAAGAGTTGGAAATCACAACAGAATACTTGTTTAGGTTTAAGGGATTTATGTTTGTTATCATAGCCTCGGTGTAGGCGGGAAAATGTTTGCACCATTAAAAGCTATACTGAAGGTATTGAATGAAACAACAAACTTGAGTGCTGTAGGACCATTTTTATATGTATATAAGCATTTTAGAGGGGTATTTTGTGAAATGAAACTGGAGGTTTTCGATATCCTGAACTCTTTTTTGATTTAAGAATTGCTCAATTTTCAATTAGCTCAGGTTTCTAACATTAAAATGTAAAAGTAAAAAACAAAAATGCTCTTTTCAAGATTTTATTAATCCACGATATACATTTTTGTCCATAATCTTAAAAGTATTCTAGTGGCTGTTTTGGTAATAAAGTATGACAGAAAAGACTAACTACAAACTATAGATTTCTTGAAGATGGAAAAGATTTAAATGAATTTCAAAGGAAAGATTCCCACTTTTAGATCCCGAATCCAATATACAGTACAGTAGTACAGTAAGAAATTCCAAAAAAACACATTGGCAATATTCTGTGTTATATTTTATTTCACATTTGGTATCATCTAACAATTGACGAATAATTTGGAAAAAAAAACACAAATAGGGTTTGTTCGTAGATTTAGGTCAAAGTCATGATTTGTAAACTGAACTGTGTCTTGTTTTCCAATGTTTGATTGTTGAAGTTGATTGAATTATTATAGAACTTAAATCAGGGTTCAGTATTTTACTAAAATTGTTTGGACAATGGACCTACCTTTGACAAAACCATGTTGTCTAGGGTAAATGAGATACTTACAACGAAAACTTAAAATTTCGTACCAAATGCTTTCAAAGGTATTGGAAATATGTGAAAGCTTAATAATTGGACTACAATTTATGCACCATTTAATTTTATGCAGATGTTGTCCATTCTCAATTTATCGAATTGAGCAAGTAATAGAGCATGGATCAGTAGCGTTTGCTGTCTACAGTTCTCGTTTGGCCGACGGCAATTTTGAAATAAAATGCACGACGGCATCGTACGAACTTGCCCTTATGTAAAAGTACTTTAGAATTTAAAATACATTTTATAAATATAAAACACGGATTTAATGAGATAAAAATGTTCAAATGTAAAGAATTTTTTTTTATATAACGTTCACACGTTTTAAAGACATTGGTTTTTCAAAAAAAAAACTTGTAATTTTTTTTCAAAAATCCCAAAAAAAAAATTTTTCGAATGTTTTTATATACAATCACCCCTGTTCTCATTTTCGTTTACGAAAGTAATACTTTCGTTTTCATTTCGTTTCGATTTTGTCTGGAGAATTTGAATTCGTAAATCTAAAATGTATGTTAGATTCTCTACTTCTTTCTTCTTAGCTTGCTTGTTAGATTCTGTGCCAACTATTTCCTTGGCTTGCTTCCTTCACAGTCCAAAGCTTACTGAACTCCAGAAGTACAGATTCTCCTTTTTATACAATTTTGAGCTGACATTACAAATATATTATTTTTCAAAGTCTCATTGATCATTTGTATGTGATCAGTTAGAGTTAATAAAAACAAAGTACTTTTCATCTATAACACGGACATCCTGCGATTTTCATCGCTCTCGATGAAACCATGTAACAAAAACCAACTTAATCTTGCACCTTCTAATCATGAGCTCAGAGGTTTAGCTCGCAAGCTTAAACTTGTCTCATATCATCAAAACATAGCAGTTCAGAGGCCATCAGCTTGACTGTTCTTCAACAAAAAAAATACTAATAAGCTCAGAGGTTTAGCTCTCAGGCGTAAACATGTCTCATAATATTTATTCTCAACCATGAATTAACTTTTGAATAAATCCAATAGACAACAACACAGTGCTTCAATTTTTCAAACATAATAGAATTTAATAAAATTTAAATTTAGGTAACAGTGCTAAATAATTTGTTTATCATTTTGTATTGAAATTGGTCTTATAGTTTCTCTTGCAGCTACAATAACAGTATTAGAATTAACTTTTTTTAACTTGTACCTGTCATTTGGCAACAAGCCTATTACTTCACAAGGACCCCTAAATTGTACTTCTAATTTGGATTTGCGTATCTGATTGGTTTTGTATAGCACAGTTGTTCCTATTTCCAATTTTGTTGGAGTACACTTACGTTTATCAAATCTTGTCTTCATTCTAAAAGAATTTTCTCGAATCCGCTTATCTGCTAACTCGCGTAGAGCATCGACATCTTCATACTCAGGTTCAATTTTAAGGTTTGTCAATAAAGCACTAATTTCGGGGGTTCGACCAGTAATTCCAGTTAATATTTTCAGGGGTGATAATCCGGTTGTTTTATTGATGGTTGTATTTAGAGCCAGTTGTACTCGGCTAACATAGCTTGTCCACTCCATATGAACTTCCAGATTAGTTCTCAAAAGGTTTGCCACTGTGTCAACGTATTTTTCAACTTGTCCGTTTGCTCTACTGATTCCTGGTGCAATTTTGTGATGTTCAATTCCATATGATTTACAAAGATTTTGAAACTGATCACTGGTAAAATTTGTTCCTCTGTCACTTATAATTTTCGCAGGAACACCAAACAGCATAACGAAATTTGTCAAATGTTGGACCGTCTCCTTAGCTTGTAATGTTCTGCAAGGACATAAAACTATAAATTTTGTGAATGCATCGACAATTACCAAAATGTAACGGCTGTCTTCTTTATCCTTTCCATAAAATGGACCCATGCAATCAATATGAATAGTATGAAAAGGTAACTTTTTTTTTTCAATTGGATGTAGCTCGCACTGTTTCCTTCCAGAAGGCCTCTTTGCTACCAGACAGATAAGACAAGATTCGACAAATTTTCTTATATTACTTGACATTCTAGGCATCCAAAAGTGATCTCTCATTTTTGCTAAAGTTTTCTCCCATCCAACATGGCAATTATCTTCGTGATAGCGTCTCATCAAAGCCAAACGACAATTTTGTGGTATAAATAATTTGTTGCTTTCACCTTGAATTTTTCGGTACAATAATCCATTTTTCAAGACATATTGCGAAATCGTATCTTGATCTCCCCCCCTTAATTTTTTCGATTATTTCTTTACAATCAGTGTCAGAATTTTGTTTGATATTAAGCCAATTTTCCGATAAACTGTTAAGCTGGTAACATATCTTCTGTTGTGGATTTCTACTGAAATAATCGGCGTGCTGCATAATTTTTCCTTTGCGATATAAAATGTTGAATTCGAAGTCTTGTAAATAGATCCACCATCTAGCTACTCGAGGAACAAGATCTTTCTTTTCCTTAGTTTTTCTTAATGCGTTACAGTCCGTAATAATTGTGAATTTGATTCCAAGTAGGTAGTTCCTGAAGTTTTTTACAGCGTTGACAACAGCAAGCGTTTCAAGTTCATAGCTATGGTATTTTTGCTCATAAGGTTTTGTACTTTGGCTATAGTAAGCTACCACATGTAACTTAGAGTTTATTTTTTGGAAAAGAATAGCACCATAGCCTAAAGCACTTGCATCAGTGTGCAGCTCAGTTGGAAGGTTTGGATCAAAGAATATCAATACAGGCCGGTTGGTTAATTGCTTGATAATGTACTGACGAGCTTCTTCACATTCATTAGTCCAGTTAAATTTTGCATCGTTTTTTGTTAAGGCAGTTATGCATCTAGTTTTTGCTGCAAACTCTGGTATAAATTTTCGAAAATAACTTGATAATCCCATAAACTGTCTAATTTGTTTCACATTTTTCGGTAAAGCAGAATTTACAAGAGCCTGTATCTTTGAATTTCCAGGTCTTATTCCTTCGCCAGAAACTTCTCGCCCAAGATATTCAATTTTTGTTTGCAGAAACTTACATTTTTTAATGTTCAATGAAAATCCATTTTCAGTCAAAGCTTTCAAGACCAAATCCAAGTTTTCAATTCCTTCTTGAATAGTTTTTGATGGTATCAAAACATCGTCCATATAAACAAGGGCTGTTTTGTCTTTTAATATTCCCAATGCCTTATTTATTGCTCTTTGAAAAACTGCAGGTGCGTTGGCAAGCCCAAATGGCATTCTTAAATATTCGTAATGGCCATCTGGAGTGACGAAAGCTGTTTTTTCAATAGAACTATCTTCAATCGGTATCTGATGAAAACCTGAAGCCATATCCAGAGATGAGAAATATTTGTTGCCAGACAGACGGTCAAGTTGATCTTCAATTCTTGGTAGAGGGTATCGATCTTTCACAGTCGCACGATTCAATGCTCGGTAGTCCACACATAAACGATGCTGGCCATTCTTCTTCTTAACTAAAACAACAGGGCTAGCAAAAGGCGAACTACTGTCACGAACTATGGTGTGGCTTTTAAGTTCAGTAATAATTTTATTTAGTTCTGCTCTTTCTGAAAAAGCCATTCTATAAGGTCTATAGTTAACAACAACGTTTTCGTTAAGTTGAATGTTCAGTATTCCAGTTTTTACTTTTGTCAAAGGAAACCCATGTACGACGGAAGATGAATATTTCTTTAATAATTTGCTAACATCACTGTTTTGATTAAAATCGTTTTCTTCAAGATTCTTTGTTAAAATATTTGATGGTATGATATCATAGCTCTTTCGCTGTAACTTTGAGCCATGTCTGTCAACTCGTATTTCTAATGAAGGATTACTCAAAACATCACGTCCAATAATTATTTCATTTTTAAGGTACTTTTTGTCAATGATATGAAAAGTAATTTCAATGTTTAGCTTTTCAAATTCAACTAATAGTTTTACCTTTTCTGTAAGAAGAATTGGGTGGTTAGAAATTCCTTGCACACTCAGCAAATGGGGAACTCTTTCTTTGGCGATTTGATTTGCTACATCAGTTCTCAATAATGAACAATCCGATCCTGTATCTAATAAGCAGTGGTATAGTTTCCCATTTATAAATACATCCGTTGTGTTATCAGATATTGAGGCGTTAGTGCACATATTGACTTTTCTTTCTGAATTCTGTTTAGCCCAACAAGTTCTTTCTTCATGTCCAGTCTTATTACAAAAGGAACAAATCTTCACGTTCTCGCTTCTTTCACATTTGTAATACTTTTTTGAAACCAGTCGAGGACAATTTATTTTCAGATGACCTGGTTTGCCACACTCGAAGCAGTTCTTTTCCGATTGCAAACGGGAACGCTTCTTCAGAATATTTTCTTCATCATTATGTCTATTACTATTAATCCTTTTGAGCGAAACTTCTTTATTTTGGGAGTCATCTTTTTGTCTGCACGGTGGCTCGCTGATAGAGGACAAGTGATCAATCAAACACTGAATTGAATCAGGCATAACAAACATTAATGAATTTTTTAATCCAATGTTTGATATACAACCAATCACAATTTTTATGATTTTGTCTTGAGGAATATCAAATGGCAGACGGTTTATTTGTGATACCTTAGCCATCACAAAATCCGAATAGGATTCAAATTCATTACTCTCGGAATTCGAAACTTTTCTTAAATGAGCGATAATATCCGAACCGCTTGAAAAAGCATGGATAATTGAAGATCGTAAATCGGACCAAGTGTAGTGTTGATAACCGTATTTATCAAACCAGGTCTTAGATCGGCCCATTAAGGAGGAACGAACACGGGGTATGACATCAAAATCTTTCAAACCATCGCGTTCTATTCTGGCATCGATGTCAGAGCACCATTTCACGATATCAACTCTTGAATATTCGGGATCAAAAACTGGAAATCCAACCATATCGTCTTTTCGCTGGGTACGCTGAGCAATCTGAAAAAATTTTGACAATGCATCAGCAGTTATGAGCATCGTATTGTTTGTATTCCCTTTGTCTTTTTCAGAATCTTTAGCTTCTTCCATTATCAGATTATTTGTTATTATATTACTATTATTTTATTTATTTTTTTTTTTCGGGTTATCCCACTTCTGATGTTAGATTCTCTACTTCTTTCTTCTTAGCTTGCTTGTTAGATTCTGTGCCAACTATTTCCTTGGCTTGCTTCCTTCACAGTCCAAAGCTTACTGAACTCCAGAAGTACAGATTCTCCTTTTTATACAATTTTGAGCTGACATTACAAATATATTATTTTTCAAAGTCTCATTGATCATTTGTATGTGATCAGTTAGAGTTAATAAAAACAAAGTACTTTTCATCTATAACATGTATGTAAGTATTTTTGAAAATATATCTTTAAAAACAATTTTTTTGTCTTTTATGAAGGGGAAGACACATGTTTAACAGAAAACCTGTCTGAATGTTAGTACCACTGCAAGGCAAATTTGTACGAAATTAAAAACGTCGTTTTCAAATCCATACGAAAATCAAATTCGGTAACGAATTCAATTCGGAACGAAAATCAGAACAGGGGTGAATATTATTTTAAACTTAAGGAGGCTCCTGCTGAAAATTTTTGGTTAAAATCGTTAGAGCCATTGATGAGAAAGTCAAAAAATCAAAAACGGTTCTATGCCAGGTACCGATAACAACATTTTGCCACAAATTTTGTTTGACCAAAATGTAGTCCAAGTCCATAATATTACACCTAATTTTTTTTATCAAAATCGTTACAGCCGTTTTCGAGATAAATAAGATTATGCATTACGGGGGATACCGTTAGTTTTGGAGCTAAAACAAAATTTAAATTTCCCCTCTAGGGAATCACCGAAGACCCTTAAGTACCGAGTTTGAAGAAAATAGGTCCAGTGGCTTAGGCTCTAGATCGAGGTTCAAACATACAGACATGTACGTAATGTCAACTTTGATCAAAATCTCGAGTTCGATTTTTTTTCCAAATGCAGAATTTGCCCTATAGTACCTATATCACAAGTAAAAATAATCAGTACAAACAGCAAATCATGTAGTAATTTTAAGGGGGTTTAATGGCTCTTCAGGGCTAACAAGCGGAATTTGGTACCTCACAAGTAGAAAAATGCTGCAATGCTCCGAAAATTTTGTACTGTCACATACTCTTCTAGGTGTACTGTTAAACTTCGTTGTATTGGTCCAGTTGGTGTTGGATGACTTTGGCATTTTGATTTTTTGACATAAACGAGTATTTAGCAAAAGTACGAGTATTTTGTAAAAGTAAATTTAGTTAAAACACATTTATAATCTAATATGCAAGCAAGCAACACGGTTTTGAGTTTATTCAAATGACTTTTTCAGAAACTGTATGCACTACAATAAACATTGCTGAAGGAGTTCCAATTGGCTTACAGAACAGGTAGAGATACCACGGCAACCCCGTTTTATACCCCGAAATATTCTCACCATATGCAAATACCAGCCAAAATTTCTGGCATATGCCTCGATCTGTCAAAATGTCATACTTTTATTGCGATTTTAAATGTTTTGGTATTCACGACGAAAATCGCAAAATATAAGATTGTCTCTTTATGAAATTTAAAACACAATCGTATAAGTTTTACTTACATCATTTTCCTAGAGTTTTTCTGTCTTGGAAGTTCTTTCTCAATGTGATTGATTTATTTTCCGGATGCTCTGGGTCATGGAAGAAGTAGTTTGGTGCGGAAATGAGCACATCATCACCAACGAGACGTTTTTATTGATTTCGCATGAAATAATAGAAAAAAAAAAAACATCAAGGTTACAAAATGTATTACTTTTTATGTTTGTTTTCCTATCAACAAATAGTCTAGGAACTGTTGCCATTTATTATGGATTGACTGATTTGAGGGAGCAAACTCACTCACTTAGTCCATTAATTATTTATGAATTCTCAAAGGATGTGGCGACAAAAATATTCCGCGAAATCATTTTGCGTCCTTGGCGAGGGTCTTCATTTATCTTCATACTTACATAAATAATGGTATTTATGTGTGGGTTTTAAATGAAAGGAGTAATTTTCAATCGCAACGTTATTTTCAGTTTTATTATCAATACAACTTTAAGATCGTAGAATATTTTATAAGAATTGTTCTATGAAAAATATAATCGTGAAATTCCTGAAATGTTTGCAAAGATTTCAGGTTGTTAACATTTCTGTCATGAATTTGACAAGATCACACTTGCGAGTGAAAGTAAGTAAGTCGTCTGTAAAATTATTAGTTATCATAAACTTTAAGGTCTATTAGTATAGACTCGTCTTGCAATCGGAAACGTTTTTTGAAGTTCTTTGCCGACTTTAATGGCATAATAAAAAATGCAAATTCCTAGGACCTTCTGTAAAATTTGTTATGCATAATGCCTATCCATGAATAAATAAATAAATACATAATTGAATAAATAAAAAAGCATTCTTCACCAGTTAAATCATAAAATCAAAAACGGGGGATATAGTCATGCGTTTTATTTAAGCTATTTCAATTAATGAACTCACAGGACTTGCATAGAAGATAATGAATGTTCAGGAAAACTTCAAACATTAACCAATGTCAATCTTAACTATTTTAATATTAAATGACACTAGTTTTCTAACTATAGATAATAATAAGGTATAATTCTCATACAGAATTTGTATCAGTATCTACTAACAGTTTCTATTTTAGTTTCCTGCAAGCAGACCCATTTCAAGTAAAGGGAAGTAATTACTCTTTAAGTGTGCATAAATAAGTAAATATCTAAATAATACAAAAAAAATACTTAGATGTATTCAAAATCAAATTTAGCGACCTTAACAACAATGTATTTTTATAAATGAATGGAAAAAATCTTCCCCACATAACCCCTACTTTCTAAGAAATAAATTCCTTTGAGGTCTTCTAACGAGTTGAATTATAGTCCTCAGACAGCAATCAAAGTTGAATTAGTGTTTGGTTGAGGTCTTCGTCATTCCATAGAGAATAAAATAATTTAATTCACATGTCAGCTTATAGGTTAACTCTTCCCCGCGGGAAATAAAATTACTACCTTTGCTTGTAGAAAACATTGTTATTATTTCTTCTATAAATTTTATGTGCACGATTTGCTTTCTTCACTAGATTTTATATGAGACCGTCAAGTCCGCTTATATGAGGTTCATTCAACTGAAATGTATAACTGAAACAAGGAATTTACCACGAATAGCTTCTGAGAAGGTGCCTATCAATTTTTAATAAGCATTTACTGAAGGATGATATGCAGTCAAATTTTGGAATTTTATTAATAAGAAAGTCAACATCATTGATTTATCAAAATTAAAAGTAGTGGTCTGAGGATTCTTGTTTGTGGGACATCAGAATTTAGAATCTCATTTGAGTGAAAAACACGTGCTGGGCAGTTAAAAATTGTGTGTTGGGAGGACTTAAGGTATATGGGAACGTTGGCAAAATAAACGACGTCATAAAATCCCAGATGAAAACATTCAGGTCGTTAGTGAAAATGTTGGTCTCACAGCTCAATCATGGTGGTCCAGGAACACATTTGGAGTTCTACAGAGGTTTTTGAAATACCACTGAGTTCAATGAAGAATTTTTGGGAAACTAAATGATCACTCACGGGGAATATTTTCATCTAAGCGGATGAACAAGGAATATTGAAGATTGTGGAGAAAACAGAAACTCAAAAATCTCCATTTACGTCTTTTAAATCGTGTTTTTGTTTGGAATGACATAATCTTGAGTAAGACTTATGGGATTAATAGGTCTTGACCTGCGCGTATTTCGAAAAAATAAGGTCCGTCGAATCTTTCGGCAGAAACAGCAAATCATGCAATAATTTTAAGTGGCTCTTCGGCGCTAACAAAGCGGATTTTGGTACTTTAGAAATGAAAATTTAGCTTATTCACATATCCACAGATATGGATGGTCCATGATCATTTTCGATGCAAAGGAAACTTCTTTAGGTATTTTAACAAAATTTTATGTCCAATTGCGTGGCTCGTCGTTATCTGGTCGATACTGTGTGTCCTCTACAAAATTTTCAACCATAGCTGCGATATTCTCAGCAGAACTCTTGCTCCGTGGCCGGACAGACCTCTTACATAATTTCGTGTTATCTTATACAGTTGGTGTTGGATAACTTGGAAATCTGTGCCAAAATATATGTGAACATTGGAGAATTGGAAGACCGTTCGTGAAATAAAAGTGTTGTCATGGAGGCACGTTTGGAGTGCTACAGAGCTTTTTAAATACCGCTGATAATGATGAAAAATTTGTGGGAAGCTAAATGAAAATCGCTTCATTTGCTTAGGCTGTAGGTCAAGACATAGACCGAATTGGGAGCTCCACTTTTTTCTTGTCAGGGTAATGTTAAGTCTTATTTAAAGCACATTATCATCAAAAATCTAAAAAAAAAATTGGAAAGCAGTCTTGCCCTGTGGCCCAATTAGCGCTGAAGAGCGCCATTTGGATACCATAACTCGTATAAGCCTTTGTATGGAATTGACACGGGAAATTGTCTACATTGTCACGGAGTCATCCAGTTTGGATTAAGTTAAAAAAATATAGATATAGTAGGTTTTGATGCCTCTTATTGTGTGTTTGCGTTTGCAAAATCATCCGGACCACCAGACCCATCTGATACCATATACACTGTGCCAAGCTAGGCAGCTTCTTGACTGGTACTGAAAAAGTAGCTAATCCGATTTAGTGATTATTTTGCTCCCCGTACGGTAAGCCTCCGCCAAAGCTCTTAGTTCGCTAGCTCGGGATCTAAGGAGTCAAACGGAGGGCATGGTACACGTCCTAGAGCCATCACGTTGAGAAAAGATATCAAGTCTTTGATTTTAATTTTCGAAAATTCGTCAATGTCGTAAAAAAATGCCCGTCCTAATGATTGTGCTCTAAATTTGGGCAGACCAACGCATTTGAAGAAAAAATGGAGAAGTGTTTCCATTTCCCGCTGGTCACCACAGCTATGGCAGAAAATTTTGTGAGGAATGTCTAGCTTTGCTGCATGCTCTCCTATTGGCCATTGTCCGTTACAGGTAGCTGCGAATATGGCTATGTCTTTCCTGAGTCTGCATATCAGATCAAGTGTTCGGAATTTAGTACAAGTAGGCCAAATCTTTCAATATATAATGCAGTTAGTTAAACTGCTCCACCTACGGTTTGATTCGCTTAGAAAAATTTAGAGAATTTTACCCTTCATAACTCCGAGCGGAATGTTGACTCGTTTTCAACACATCCCTTTTAAATGGAAATTTTCTGAATGATTGGAGACTGTCATTTGTTTACAATTCACTTTTTTTAAACAGGTCAAACCATAAAATAGAAATTTATCGTGCACTTTGAGCTGAAAATAGTAAAAATTTCAAGTTTTTTGTCGATAGCAATACTTTTTTCATCTGGTGTACCTCGAGGGAGACATCTTGGACTTTTGTTGTTTTTAGTTTATATAATTGAACTACATCAATTGCTCAAAGTTATTTTCTAAAATAAAAAGCATAGGATTTGTCTTATTGCATAAAGTGATATACTTCTTGTAATAAATTTTAGAAAGTTTAATATATTCTTATTGCTTAAATAGACTATCAGAAGTGAAAGATCTTGATCTTTTACGAATGCAAAACATGCCCTATAAATATCGCGAATAAAATGTTTCTCAAATTGGCGTTTAAGTTAAACAGAGTCAACTGTAAATAATTAAATGCAGGTTCATCATCTGTTTGTGATAAGTCCTTTTTTAATCACATTATATTTTTCCATATGTACGTGTGACATGAATTATAATTTGATTAAATGCTGGTAGTAAAAGACAAACAGTCACTTGTTGCTTTTCCCATAAAAAAATAATGTTCCACATACGCCCCAGTGAACTGCAAAAAAAAAATATAATGTCTGAGGCTAATTGTTGACAATTATGTTTGTTTAACAGAGGGAGTTTGAAAATGGATATTTTTAAATTTAAAAAATGTTAACTAGCCGAAATACATCTTAAAGATCCATTATTTTCACTGAAACAAGAAGGTTATTTTAGGGTTTTACAGTTAAGTCTAAAAAATGTATGCCTTTTATATTCATATCTTGTTTTGATGTATTATACAAAAAATGAAATTAAATTACTGAATACTGAGAAAAAAATAAATAAATATTATTCTTCTAGATAATAATTAGTTTGTTGCATCCTCTTGCATATGCATGATTTTGAAACAATGCTTTTATTTCAATAAACTGACTGTCATGTGCTTCCTTCAATAATTGTACTTTTCTTTGTCCTAACAAAGTCTTAAGGAGAATTTCAAAACAATAAGCAGACGTTATGGTGTTGTTTTCTATTTTAAGTGCATCGGAAATTTTGTATTTGAAAATAATGAAAAATAAAAAGTATAATTTAACAATTGAGGTGCACTTTCATACGTCAAATGCTCAAAGATTTCTTTAAGTTAGTTCAAAAATGATCAGTTGGTCTTGGCTGATTTTTATTCGTTGCCTTTTTCGTAACAATTTATTTATAACTCTTTGTTCTTTCTTAATGAGATGACTTTTCGAATCGTTTATTGAGAGAAATAATTGCATACGTTATCTTAAATAAATAAATATGAGTTATTATTTAAGTCAGTGTTAAAATATTTAGCACATGGGTAAGCCTTAAGGCAAAAACATTGCTCAATTCTAACAATTAATGAATAAAGTCTATGGGAAGCATTATAAGTGGGTATCCGTTTGGTTTTGATGGAAAAATGTATTACCTTATGTTTAAAAATGTTATTATTAAAATTAAAAATTAAAATTTTAATTTAAATACTGTTTCTTAAAAAAACTTGCTGTCCGAACAAATATTGAGACTTTAATGAATGGTCTGCGTGAAGGTTAATTTTTTGAAATGTATTTTTGGAAAACCTTAAAAACAATTGGATATCGAAATTTTGTTATAAAAGTGAAAATTGAATAAAACTAAGAATTCGAGTTTCTCTTAGATAATCCGTCCATACGCTTAGGTTATCAGAGGATTATGTGCAAAAAGCTTGAATAGATTAAGATATTGATTTATTATCATTATCATATCATATCATTATCATATACAAAAAATATGTAAATATAAATGACAAGTGGCAAATCGAATAAATTAAAAATCCGCCTGAAGATGGAAACATAATTTCCGAAACGCGTAGCGATTTAAAAAACAAACTTAAGTTGTGATATTAGTTGATAAAATATAAAATAATTAAAAAGTAATTGTTTATTTTATCTTTTTCATATATATAAATATTATCATTTGTTTCCCTTATAAGAGATTATAATTTAATATGAAGAGAATCCTTATTAAAATATTCCTTGAAGCTAATTACCTTCTTCAATTTTATTCTTATATCCATATAATTTTGTGAATTAATTTATATTTAAAAATAATTATATTTCTATAATAATCTTATCCTCTTAGAGGAACAACCCCTATTCATTTTTAATTTCTTAATGCAATAGAACAATTAAATTAAATAAATTCATTAATTTTAATGATTTCACAAAAAATTGTACCTATGTATAATATTAATTTCTTATTATTATTATTACTATTAAATATTATTTTTACTATCAAATATTATTATTTGGACAATTTTTTTGCCAATTCAGAAGAAATGAAACGAGGCCAATTCACGGCGAATTACTTACTACCCATCCATCCATATCATATGGATATGTTCCAATGAAAAGTATTGCCATCCATCGGTAATGTCCTCCGTTGCTGGTGATGACAAAGTGATTGTCGTATTGGAAGAAGTATGGAACAATGATCCTGCTGGCCTACAATTTACACATAACAGACGCTGATGCATTGCTAATTGGTGGATTTTGTTCGCACTGTCAATGTCAAAAAACCTGCAATTTTATTTGTTAAGGTACCCGCTTGTTGCTGAAAATGATTTTTTTTTGCGGAAATCGAGGTCATTTTTTAACTGCTTCAGAACCCAGTTTAGCAAAAATTAAAAACAGATAAAAAAATATGGCCACCATGAACTATAAACATCTATATGTATACTTACTTACTTACTTAGGTCCTCGGACCTATTACGTCCGTGTGGTTCCCCTTGCGGGGCATAGGGCCTCCACTACTCCTACGCGCCATCGTGTACGGTTTCTGGAGATGTACCTCAGCTCTCTCCAACTCTTCCCCAGTTGTGCTGATTCCTCTTCGACCGTTCTTCGCCAAGTACTTCTGGGTCGGCCCACTCCTCTGCCTCGCTGCGTGAGAGGGTTCCATTGCATCGCTTGACTCGCAATGCACTCGTGGCCTTTTCGAAGCGTATGTCCAATCCACTGCCACTTACGTTTTCGTATTATAGAGTCGATGGGTTCCTGACCTGTCCTCGCATGAAGTTCATCATTGGAGATACGGTCAGATAGGCCAGAAAATCCGCAAGATGTTTCGCAGACATCTATTTACGAACGTTTGCAGCTTTCTTGTGACAGTGGGTGTTACTTTCCATGTACTGCATCCATAAAGAAGCACGGATTCTACATTGGAACGGAACAGTCGTAGCTTGGTCTTTAGGCTTATAGAGTTGTTTCTCCATATTTTGGACAGCATTCCGAACGCAGCCTTTGCTTTCCCGATTCGGCTGGTTATGTCTAGTTCGGTCCCGCCATCAGTAGAGACAATACTCCCAAGGTATTGAAAACTCTCTACCGTCTCTACTGGTTGTCCAGAAATATCTATTTGAGTAGATGAGGAAGTTCCAAGGCTGATCCTTTTAGTTTTTGCCGTATTGATCTTAAGCCCGACGGTTTCGGCTTCTCTCTCCACCCTTGTTGTCATTTGATGGAGATCCATGATCCTATGAGAGAGTAAGCACACGTCATCCGCGTAGTCTAGATGTTTCAGGTGTGATAGCAGATTCCACTGAATTCCTCCATTTAAAGTCGACAAGGCTGCATGCAGCACATCACTTATTACCAACAGGAACAGTATTGTTGACAGTATACAACCTTGTCTAACGCCACTTTGGATTTCAAACTCCTCTGACAACCTTCCCTTATGCAGAACGCGACATTTGGATCCTTCATATGTAGCCTTGATTATAGCGATTAATTTATCCGGAATGCCCCTCCTGCGCAAGGCAAGCCAAATAAATTCTCTATTGACACTGTCAAACGCCTTTTCGAAATCGATGAACAGCAGGTGAAGTGGTGATCGATATTCAACGCACTGTTCGATGATGATCCGCAAGGTGTTGATGTGATCCACGCAGGAAGATCCAGTGCGGAAACCTGCTTGTTCGGCGTCAAGCGTGTCTTCTAGGTGGGCTATATGTATAATATACAAATTTGGTGGTGCAACAGCTCGTAGAAACGCAGGACCTAGTAACTTAAGAATTCCAATCATTCCACATGCGTGTACTACCAAGAAGGAAAGGTACCTACAATTGTCTGCCGAGTCCGAACGTTTAAGATGAACGGCACTTTTCATGACAAGAGGAGAATTCCAAAATCATTTTTGCAGCGGCTAAAAATCGAACACAAGACCTGCTTGAAAATCCAACGGACTTACCATTATACCTGTCAAAACTTATCACTTGTATATTGCAAACGGCCCTATGTATATGAACTTATTTTTTCCACAATGAATGTTCTTTGCATTTTGACTTGCATAGGTGCTATAGGGCATTTGTTGCATTTGGAAAAAATCGTGTGTACCTCGACATAGGGCCTAAGCCACTAAAGCAGTGTTTTGTTCAAACTTGGTACCGAAGGGTATTCGATGATTCCCTAGAAGAGAATTTAAATTTATTTTCAATTCCAAAACTAACCATAGAAACCAGCCACCATGAGAACTTCTCGAAAAAATCTTCAATGATTTTTATAACAAAAATTATGTGTACTATTGGAAACAAGGTCTACATTTTGATCGAATAAAAAATTCAAGAAAAATATTATGAACGCTACCTGTCACAGAACCGGTTTTATTTAAAATTTTTGACTTTCTCAAAATGGGTACACCATAAATTTAGGAATGAATCGCACGTATTTGCTCTTGCTTATGTAAATTTACTTCGGAATTTAAAAATTCTATATGCATACATTCTAAATGCATAAAACTCATTGTTTAAATTAATTAAACAACTATTATAATAGTTTTAGTTCAAAAATAAAAATAAATAATATTCAAAACTAAATGAAATGCACGTATTCTTTGGAATTAAAAAAAAAATTTTTTTTGAAAACATGGATGTTATTTATATTAAACATTTATTTTGCTAAACATCTCCTGAAATACATGCTATGATGTTTAAAAAATAAAATACCGCCTAAATTTTAGAGAAAATAAGAAATCATTCAAACAATTAAAAAAAAAAAAAGTAAAAAAAAACTTGGTAGGCCAATTGAATTAAATAATATACATGTGGCGACTTATATCATTTTCATTATTACATAATTTATTCTTATTATATAACTCATACTAATTCATTTATTTAAATTTCAAAATTATTTCTACTTTGCATTTTTCTACTCTTCATTTTAAAATTTATATTAATCAAATCATCTTTGACTTTTCACTAAGCAAAATAAATTAGTAATTATTTTCATTCAGTTTTTTATTATCAAATTGTAACATAGTACCACAGATACTATAGTTCCATAGATATCGCACGCAGAGGAAAAAAAAATGACCATTTTTCAATCGACTGGGACGTACCGCTACGTCCCAGTTTGATCGAACTAGCATGAATCATACTCAGACATTATATTGCATTGTATTATCAAGCAACTTGTTGTATTTTCTTTTTTTTTTACTTCTTGTGCCTTATTGTTTTTTTTTTGTCTTTTGTGTATTTTATGTTGATCTTTCTTAAAGATGTGTGTGAATTTTGTTTGTATTTCCTGGGTGTAATTTTTGTATGTGCCAAGGCCAACCTGTGAATATAAGCAAGGTTGTTCTTTAAAAGCAAGGTTGTTCTTTAAAAAAACATTAGCGCATGAAACTGGGGTAACATATAAAATCTTTAGAACAAATTATTCAAGAAACTAATTATGGCATAAGACATAAGAGTGGTCACAAAATACATTTCATGTACATAGTTCTTAGCAAAATTTAATGTTTTCAAAATAGGTACGTTGTCCTTAAAAATTAACTTTTCAGTAGAGTGTTCGATTTGAGCCATGTATTAAAAAATAAATACAGGTGTAGATGCACATGTAAATAAAAATAAACATCAAACAAATAATTAAAGGAACGAATCTCATTGGTTTTTACCTTTGTTTTATCATCATCAAAAAAAACGAAAATTAATTTTTTTTTTCAAATTTCTTCACAGTTTATCATTAGTTACTGTCATCGAGCCAAATCATAACTAATTTTTTATTTATATTTTATATTTTTTTATTAATTTCATACTTAAATATTCTTATTTCTATGTGTAATTATGTTATGACTACAACTCACTTTATACTTTCAAATAATTTCTACTTTGCGTTTTTTTACTTTGCGTTTTCTAATCAATTTACCTTTTGTTATTTTTATTTATCCTTAGTAACTCATTTTCATTTATATTTAAAGTCATATTATTTTTTCATCATTATTGTTCTGTTTTCAAAGAGTTGTAGTCGCGGAAGTTAATATTTTTCAATTTTATAAAAAAAGGAATGTAAGTACATATATTGTTAATTGTTCAGATTGTTCCACTAATATAAATATATATTTCTTTTAGAAAATAAAATTGTAATTTGGAATTACGATATTTATATTCTTTTATTCGGCGCTACAACAGTTACATATTCATAAAATAAAATGTGAATTTAAAAAAAAATCCGAAGAAAAAATATTTTTTTTCAAAATTAAAAAAAAACAAAATAAAGTAGATTTTAATTATTTAGCTTAGTTATAAATAAAAAACGAAAAAAACTCCCATCCTAAAGTTTTATTCGCTTAATTTATTATTATTATTTATTATTATGTTAACTAAAGTTTTTTTGTAGTAGATATGCGACAAAATGTTTCGCCAAAAATGTTTTCAGTTCAACTAGGCAATGTCGCTTGAAACATTGGTTTTTGTATAGTTGTTTTAAATCTTTTATTTTTTGTGCCCTGTAAATGATGTAATTGTATCAAGCGCCAAAGTCTTGGCCGAAAAATTGTAGGTATTAAGCGACAAAAACTTCTTTTCTGAACCAATTTTCAGTTTAATGATGATAGATAAGTTTCTTATTCCGAAAAAAACCTTTCGAAATCTGTATTATATTGCATTCAAATAAAAATAAAAATAAAGTAATGAAAATGTAGCTTATAAGTTATCAAATTCTTACGGGAAGGTATGGATATATTTTATACTTTAACTTTTAATATAGGGATATATACTTTATACATGAATGTTGCATGTTTATATAAATTAGGAATACAGACCCACTTATTGTGGATTTTGTCCCATCGAGTGTGGTTATAAGTTCACAACTGATGCGGACTTTTGGGCTATGGGCTTTTACCCTGCCCAGTTTTAAGTGAGGTTCCCGTGCTTCTAACTCTTGGGGTGCTTGATTTTTTTTGATTTTTCTCTCACTAGGATTGTTTTTTACTTTTTTTCCTGATAATATTTGAATTTTTTGATTTTTTGATGTTATACTTTTCAATGTTTCCGCAATAAAACGAGGAGAGAAAAGTATAGAAGGTCTTTGCGATGCCAATAGCAAGGATTTTTTTCATCAAACCAGCCTGAATTTCTGATGTTGGCTATTCTTATGCATTCCAACGCCATTGTCTCTCTTATATGTCTTTCTTGTGGGCGTTCTCTAAAAACTCTACTAAAACTTTAAAGTGAAGTTTACAAACATTGAAAAATTCCTCAGTTGGTGCCTTCAGACTTCCAGAGTTACTGTTTTGAGAGTAATTTTTAGCAAAGATGAAAAATTCCGAAGGACATGTTATTTTTTCATCAGCTTTTAAAAATAATTTCGAACAACTTGAACATTTGTTCCATAAAAGCATTTTAAAAGCAAGATATCCAGTAAAATATCGCATTGCAAATGTTTCTAATGATATTTCAGTTCCGATTTCCATATCACTTATGATTTTTTCATACAGAGTCTCATCGCATACTATTTCTTTACGAGGCCTAGGCAGTGAAGACATTTTTGAAGTATTTGGTTGAGTTTGGGATGCGTCTTTCCTTTTAAACAAAAGTTTCTTGAAAGGTTATCTGATTTTTGTATTTATTTTAAGTAAGACAAAAATTGTTTCAACTCACTATAAGCTGGATTCCCTAGCTGAACTCCGCGCTTTAAAATATTTTTGTCATAATGTGAACCACTATCCATGCAGTCAAATGCATTATTTACTTTAAGTGTGAACTCTTTTGTTGCTAAAGCTTCCTTCGAGCTTTCTTTTAAGCAATTAAGTTCAAAAGCAGTTTGAATAAATGCCGCAGTTGTCCTGCTAAATATTTGCGTTGCAAGGCGAACATGCATTTTTTCAAAGGCATTTGGTGCTATATGAGAACTTCTAAATTTCAAACATGTCTTAACCACGTTGTCAATTTCTAAATTGTATATTTCTCTGAAAACATTAAAAGAAACCTTACCATCTGGAGTTTGTAAATCTGATTTCAGTAGAACATTACGAATTGATTTTAATAAGTGAGGAAAATCATAAAAACAAAATATTTTTTCATCATTAAAAATTGTAAATGGTTTTTCTTCAGAAACACCTAATATTTGATAAGCTTTTCTATTATTAGGTCCTTGATCGCAGACTACAGCGCAAATCTTAAGACCAAGATCTTGACAGATTTTCAAATTATTTCTTATAATTTCGCTTAGGTTAGCCCCATTTGCACCGTTTGCTGACACAAAATAGTTTAAAACACTTTTCCAACTATCAAACAAACCATTTACCATGAAAAAACATATTTCATTGGCAAAAATTCTCTTTCTTTCTTCGAAACCACCTATTAAATCATTTATAATATTAAATGTGAGGTTTTGACGAATCCTAATCTCATCAAATATCAACACAACACAACGTTCTCGCTGGTTTAATAAAGCGAACTTTGATTTTAGATACAAATGGGCATTGTTTACATATCCTGGTTGAATTCCTTTAACAGGAGCCCATCTGTATAAAGAGGATATGTGGGGAAGCCTGAAGCCCAGCCCATCCCTCAAAAATTTATAGGCGCTTTGCGATCTATAAAATACTAGCGTAAAATACCCGGCGTTGCCGGGTTCTTGCGGAGAAAATTTCTTTCGCACAGAAAGTGCTATGTAATAACAACTAATTATCCTAGAAAGTTTATTTCCGATACTAACAAATTCTGAGAGAATCTCTAGAGCATCATTCACCTACCCTAAGTTTAGTAAACGGGAAATATTCCGAGGAAAATTTATTCGCGAAAGCCCTTTACAGTTACATGATTTATCAAACCACAAATTGTTGGGGTAGATTCAAACTTCAAACTTTTTTTTAGAGCATACTTTTATTTGCCGTAGTTATCACTATCTGTTGTTTCTTCATTTTGGGCTTCTTTAGTCACTTTATTTTAATTTATGTTTTTCATTTTCATAAAATTGATTGAAAAAAGTACTTGCCTTCAGATTCTAAATCGATTTTAATAATATTTCTGAAAAGACTCCGTAATTATCGAAGAATTCCATTTTTGTTTCGTTCAAAAAAAAAATGTTGTCTCTACATTTAAAATGAAATTGCTTGAAACCACTAATACTTTCAAGATATATGCATTTGGAATAACTTTATTTTTGCTGTCGATTTCATTTTCGAAATATACATACCAAAGCATGCGATTTTAAATTATTGGCCATTAAATACTTTAAAAATGTATTTTATTAACTTCTTTAAGTAATTAATTTTATTGAATTTTTAAATAATTTTTAAATTAATTTTTATTGAAGCATATGTTCATATGTATGTATTTAATTAATAACATATTTTATTAAAACTAATATTTCAAAGCATATTTTTGCCCTAGTCATCACTATCTGTTTCGTCGGTTATTACTTCATTTTTATTATTTTTTTCATTTTCATCGTTTTTAAAGGACGAATGCCAGTCAAATTCAAAGAAAATAGAGCAAACAAAATGTAAGCAAAGATTAAAAGAAAATGATAAAAAATTCACAACAATCAGTTTCTGTCTATTTTCTGTTTAATATAATCATATGCAACTGCGCGCACATTCAACTAAATATTTGAGTTGTTTTTTAGCTAGTGTTTTCCTTCATATGTTCTTGATTGCATGGGAAGTGTTACACAATTCACATATTTCGGGTGAAACAAAACATTTTTTTCAACCAAAGAGGAAAATAGTACTACTTGAAGATACCCTGTTAAGATATCATAAAGACGTTTTAGTGAAAACGTCCACAGAATATCTTCAAGATGTATTCGAAAGATTAAAATGAAAAACTCTTTCAGCATTTTAAAATTACTCCTTTTAAAAAGGTTTTATAGAGAGGGTATATAGAGAGTCAATATAATGACATTTGTCATGAATATCTTTAAGATGTTTAAAAGATGTTTTATTAATAACATAACAGAAAGAACACTTTTAAAGAGTGAATTAGGAGATTATAAGGTGAAATGGTATTAAAAAGATTGAACTAATAGCTTGTTAAGACCTGATGCATTTATTGAAGTACTCTCCAAGAGTTTATGTGTTGCTTGGGTATGTTATCGGGTTTTACCAACGATAAAAAATAAACATTATATATTTCTGGACGCACCCTTTAGCCAAAGAGCATTAAATTTGTCTGAACGCAGTCAAAACTTCCCCTTGCCGCCATTGCAAATAGTTGCACATGTGTAAGTAACTACATCTGTCCGAATTGAAACAAATACATGCTGAACTGAAATGGAACAAAAATAAACGGTTCAAGCCTAAACTAAAATGAAACAACTATTCACTTTCCTGTTTTCTTTCACCAAATTTAAGGATCTGATTACACGACTCATTTTTTGCGGCCATATGGTTTTTCAAGTAACTGACTTTATCGATATTGCGAAATTTTGATGCACAAAAAGATGTGCTCAATGTGTAAACTTGTGCTTTTTTGATATTTAAAAATTTTGATCGCAGAAAATCGTGCGCAAAAGCTTGCATATATAAATGCTGACTCTGTAAGCATCGATGATTTTATCACTTGAATGTGAATGTTAAAACATAATTTCTGTAAAAATTAACATCATACAATATTGACGAATGTAATATTGCAAGGCATTTTATGTGTAAACTAAAATCCACGCGTTTTTTGAACGAAGTTTGTATGCACACAAAGTCGTGTGAAATGTATTAACAGAAATCCGTGGCTTTATCGAACATCGATGTTGTAAAATTTTGATGCACAAAAAGTCGTGTTCAATGTGTCAACTAAGATCTGTGCTCTTTCGATTTGGCAAAATTTTGAACGGAGAAAATGGTGCGCAAGAACTTGCATATATAAATGCTGTCTTTCTAAGCATCGATGAATTTATCACTTGAATATGAATGTTAAAAACATAATTTCTGCAAAAATTAACATCATACAAAATTGACGAAAGTAATATTGCAAAGCATTTTATGTGTAAACTAAAATCCGCAGGTTTTTTGAACAAAGTTTGTATGCACACAAAGTCGTGTGAAATGTGTTAACAGAAATCCGTGGCTTTATCGAACATCGATGTTGAAAAATTTTGATGCAGAAAAAGTTGTGTACAATGTGTCAACTAAGATCTGTGCTTTTTCGATTTGGCAAAATTTTGAACGGAGAAAATCGTGCGCAAAAACTTGCATATATAAATGCTGTCTTTCTAAGCATCGATGAATTTATCACTTGAATATGAATGTTAAAACATAAATTCTGCAAAAATTAACATCATACAAAATTGACGAAAGTAATATTGCAAAGCATTTTATGTGTAAACTGAAATCCACACGTTTTTGAACGAAGTTTGTATGCACACAAAGTCGTGTGAAATGTATTAACAGAAATCCGTGGCTTTATCGAACATCGATGTTGTAAAATTTTGAGGCACAAAAAGTCGTGTTCAATGTGTCAACTAAGATCTGTGCTCTTTCGATTTGGCAAAATTTTGAACGTAGAAAATCGTGCGCAAAAACTTGCATATATAAATGCTGTCTTTCTAAGCATCGATGAATTTATTACTTGAATATAAATGTTAGGATAGTCGCGCACTGGCAACTGTGATCGAAATCAAATAGTTTAATCACCAGTTGAAAGAGAACCGCGCACTGGCAACTCTTTACTCACGCTCACACTCTTGTCTCTCTTGCTCTTATAGAAAACAGCTCAACTGTTAAACTAAAAATTGAATGTGCGCACCTGGCCTTAAAACATAATTTCTGCAAAAATTAACATCATACAAAATTGACGAAAGTAATATTGCAAAGCATTTTATGTGTAAACTAAAATCCGCAGGTTTTTTGAACAAAGTTTGTATGCACACAAAGTCGTGTGAAATGTGTTAACAGAAGTCCGTTTCTTTACCGAACATCGATGTTGCAAAATTTTGATGCACAGAAAGTCGTGTTCAATGTGTCAACTAAGATATGTGCTCTTTCGATTTGACAAAATTTTCAACGTAGAAAATCGTGCGCAAAAACTTGCATATGTAAAAGCTGTTTTTCTGAGAATCGATGATTTTATGACTTGAATATGAATGTTGAAACATAATTTCTGCAAAAATTGACGAAAGCAATATTGCAAGGCATTTCTTCTTAAATCTACACGTTTCTTTAACGAATTTTTTTGCACACAAAGTCGTGTGGAATGTGTTAACAGAAATCCGTGACTTTATCTAACAACGATTTTGTGAACTGTTGATGCACAGAGAGTTAAAACTAAAATCCGTGCCTTTTTTAAATATTGATAGATACTACAAAATTTATATGCACGAAAAAATCATGCGCTAGAACTTGCGTGTATCCATGGCCGTGTAAACAGTTTCTTACTCCAATAGCCCAAGTAGGTGTTCAGCCTCAAAATATATAGAGGAATGAAATGAAATGAAATGCGGAATAGTTGGAAACGGCAGACAGTTCTCAATCTGCTGCTTTCAATTTTCTATTTTGGAAATATTTTTTGGAGGTAAGTGAAAGTAATTTAAATTTTAATATATTATTTATTAGTTTTTTCATTTTCAGATTAGGGCCATCTTACTATCGACATACAAAGGTAAGTATATAAAATGTTTATAAAGTAATACTTTTGTTTGTTTGTCTGTTATTGGAGTATTTACAAACAAACTGACAAACAAACAAAAGTCTTACTTTATATAATAAGTATAGATATTTTGGGAAATTTCTTTTTCGTTGTTGTTATATTTGACAGATTTCGACAACCCCATCAACATATCGCAAAATGTTTTTGAATGGTCGGAAATATGTAGCCCTTGGATTTGAGACGATAAAGATAATCTCCCTTTTGAATCTTTTAAAGCAGTATGCGCTCTCTTTTTTTTATAATGCTTTATTTTTAAGTTTTTTATTTGAATTTTTAAACCTAATAATTTTTTTTTTCTCTTTTGCACATCTCTGGTAATAATTGATCGCACCTTACATATGAAATGAAATGCTACAACTGCTCGAAGTTCTTCTTCGTTTAGTTGAAGGAGACTTATTAAGATCTTCTAAATTTAAGTCTGAACCCAAATCAGAATTTAAATTTAATAAAATGCACGACTGGATCGCACGAACTTGCTCTTATGTAAAAGTACTTTGGAATTTAAGATACATTTTATAAATATAAAACATGGATTTAATGAGATAATAATGTTCAAATGTAAAAAGTATGAATTTATGCAAATAAACCTTAAAAAATCGTTTTATTATTAAATAAATTTTTTATATAAGAAATTTCTCTAAAATTTTTCAAGAAAAAAATGTGGGATGCGAATTTTAAGTATTTAATAATATTGGTTTTAGGAAATAATTTCATAAAATAATCGTTCATAGGTTTTAAAGATATTGATGTAAACAAAATTTTTTTTTTTTTTAAAACCCAATAAATATTTTTTCGAATATTTTTATATACAATATTATTTTAAATTCAAGGGGACTCCTGCTAAAAATTTTGGATTAAAATCCTTAGAGCCGTTAATGAGAAAGTCGAAAATCAAAAAACGGGTCTAGGGCAGGTACCCCTAATAACATTTTGCCCCCAAATTTTTTTTTCCAAAATGTAGTCCATGTCCATAATATCACACTTAATTTTTTTTATCAAAATCGTTAGAGCCGTTTTCGAGATAAATAAGATTTTGCATTACGGGTGTATGGGGGGTACCCTTAGTTTTGGAGCTAAAAAAAAAATTTCAATTTTTCCTCTAGGGAATCACCGAAGACTCTTAACTACCGAGATTGAAAGATATAGGTCCAGTGGTTTAGGCTGTAGTGAGAGGTACAACCATACAGACACACTGAAACATGTTTTTTGTGTACTAAATTTTCCTTAAAATTTTTATAAACAAAATTGATATGCAAATTGTTAGTATTTAATAAAATACATTTTAAAACGTAATTTAAAAATTTAATTGGGCATCGGTTTTCAAGATATTGAATTTTCAAAAAAAAAATTGTACTATTTTTTTAAAAATCCAAAAACTATTTTTTCGAAAAAATTTTTAGTTTATATTTTTTCAAATGCAAAGCAGCTCCTGCATAAAAATGTTGGTTAAAATCGTTAGAGCCGTTGGTGAGAAATTCGAAAATCAAAAAAACCCTTCTATGACAGGTACCCCTAATAACATTTCCCCCCAAATTTTTTTTTGACCAAAGTATAGTCCATGTCCATAGTATCACACTTTATTTTTTTTATCAAAATCGTTAGAGCCGTTTTCGAGATAAATAAGATTTTGCATTACGGGTGTATGGGGGGTACCGTTAGTTTTGGAGCTAAAAAAAAATTTCAATTTTTCCTCTAGGGAATCACCGAAGACCCTTAACTACCGAGTTTGAAGAAAATACGTCCGGTAGGTTAGGCTGTAGTTCGAGGTACAGACATACAGACATACAGACAGACAGACGGAATTGTCAGACCCACTTTTTTCGTCTTCGCTATCATCGTAATGTCAACTTTGATTAAAATCTCGAGTTCGATTTTTTTTCCAAATGCAGAACTTGCCCTATAGTACCTATATCGCAAGTAAAAAAGGAATAGCATCCTTCTTAGGATATTTTCTTACCACAAACTCGGGACAAAAATGGTCTCCACAAACAAAGTATTTCTGAATCCACATGCCTGCCTCCACAAATTATTCAAAATTTCATTTTTTTCCCTAGAAGGGCACTTAAAAATTTTCAAATTAGGGTAATCTCTTTTCGTTTTCATACAAACGAAACAAGAAACCCCAGATAATCTCTTATCACCCATTGCTATTAAAAAAAAAAACCTTGACAAAAAACTCGCTGAAAAAAAGGACCACTGACTGTAAAATTAACAAAGCAAAATGTATTGCTCAATCATATACATACATAAATGAACATCCAAATCGTTCGAAAGTCGACGACGAATTAAGTAAATTAAATAACTTCAAAATAAAAGGAAGAAGCCACACACAAACACCGATCGCACAACCCAAAAAAATATAGATAGATAGAGTTGTTTCGCCTGTATTTTGTGCTTATTAATAGGGCTGTTACAAAATAAAAAAAAAATATTTGTCGACGGAGTACTTGACAAGAACCAACCAAATGAGAAGACACGAAATAATGAGACAAAAGTACGAAAAAAAACCATCTGTCAAATTTCATATCACACATCTATATCAAGACAAAAGCGCTGATATAGATCGCTGACATCCCATCATAAGAGGAAATATCGCGTCTCCATTGGAGATTTCATATCATGATGAGCATCCTGAGAGAATTTATCTCCTGTGGAGTCGGGGTGTTAAATAGGGGATACAAAATATGATCATTTTTATTTGCACTGGATGCGATATCTATGTAACTCTATTATCTGTGATAGTACTCTATGTAATCAATTAAATAAATGTTTTCTAATTTCGTAATTCGGTTGATATTTCTTTTTATTACATTGGCTATCAAATAAATCTTTCAGTCGCAGCTTTTTTAGTTGGATTTTTGGCTGCTGACTCTATATGTATGGTTGTTCAATAAGTTTTGTCGTTCGATAAGAAAAACACAACTTTATGGTTCAAAATACACTTTATTATTCAGTATAATCTCCTTGAACATTAATACACTTGCTCCAACGATCCTCCAATCGGTGGATCCCATCCCTGAAGTGAGAATCCGGAAGGTCTGCAAAATATGCTTCAACAGCCGTTATGACCTCTTCATTTGATGAAAAACGCTTGCCACGCATAAATTTTTTGAGTTCTGGAAACAAATGGAAGTCGCTGGGGGCCAAATCTGGTGAATACGGTGGATGCTCCATCAATTCAAACTTTAATTCATGGATTTTAGCCATTGTCAAAATGCTCTTGTGACACGGTGCATTGTCCTGATGAAAAAAGTATAAGAATATCTAAAAAGCAAAAAAACACATACATTAACGGAAATAATTTCTTAGGCTTTTTTTCAAAAATCGAAAAAATATTTTTTCAAATATTTTCATATATAAATTTGAATACCTTTTCGTTTAAAAATTTTGATCAACATCATTAAAATATGAGATGACCAAAAATAAAAAATGGGTTCTATGACAGGTACCGTTAATAACCTACTCGTTAGAGCTAATCTCAATTTTCTATTATCTTTATTGGTCTTTGAATGTTTATTGTCTTACTATTTAATTTTTCTATCGTTTATTCTCTTAAAACCATCTCTTTTCTAAATTTAAATAGTTATAATTACTTCATAAATTTGTTTTTTATTATTTTAATTATTTTTATCTGTACGTTTTTGTAAGTAATCTTTCCTTATAAAGTGTCTTAATTTTTTATTGACGGCGGATTTTTATTTATATTTTTGTTCAATTTTCCTTTTTCTTTTTTTTTTAAAGGTTCTTTTAGAGGTTTAAGAAACCGTGAATGATTGGTTGTGGACTGTTTTGAATATTTTGACTATAAAACAAATCTTTTGAGTAAAATAGATCAGTTCAGACATGTATTTGAGAATAATGAAGTAGATATTCTGTGTGTTTCTAAGACCTTGCTTAATTTGTATACTCATGATGACGTTTGTTCTCTAAGGGGTTTAAAATTATATTAGCTGACAGAGTGCGTAGTATGCATAGTATGTTCTATGTATATGTCGCCTAATGGCTCTAACTTCCTTTACGTAGAAATGATATTAATGATATCACACCATGTCAGTGACAAAATAAATGTATGGGGTGATCTCAACATATATTTGATGAATCCTATCTTAAACAAACCTTTTAGAGATTCTATGACTGCCTGCAACCTCTTCTTCGCAAGCCTTTCTGACCATCTTTGTTAGATGTTGTCATTATCAGTGACCCTCATCTTATCAAAATATATAGCCAACAATCTGCCCGTTTTCTCTTACCATGACCTCTAATTTACATTTTTAATTTTCAATAGCCGTGTTTTTTTTGGAAAAGTTATCCTTAATACAATAGGATTTTATATGAATAAGAAATACAACATCCGCAGTAGGATCACTGCCGATAAAAGGGGAAGTGAAATCCTGCTGCGGATAGAGATTTGACGTTTATTCGAGTATCGGCAGTGATCCTACTGCGGATGTTGTATTTGTTATTCATATAAAATTATACTATACTACGGATAACTTTTCCAAAAAACACGGCTAATGTTGAAAACCCAAGGCACCAATTTTCTTTCCAATGTCATAATTTTCGTAGTATTAATTTTGAAAACCTTTTCATAGACTTTGATTGGCAACCTTCGGGGGATAACAACCGCTGCATCTCAACCTTTTTGAAAAACACGTCGCATTCAGAACAAAATTTTTGAGACATCGCAAAGGATCTCACAAGACAAATTAAATTAATATGATTTTACGTGATAGACTTTACCGAAGGTGGAAAAGGTTTAATGCCCTTCAATGCTTCGAGATTTTAAATTCGCAAGAAACACAGTTTTGTCTAAGATAAAACTAGCAAAGATCTTCTTGTACTCATGTAAGCTAAACACAAATCTTGGATCTAAACAGCTATGGAAGGAAATCAAAACTTTAGGCTTTGGTAAAAAGGCTCTCTTGGTTCCTGTTGGTGATCCTAATATTGAGGATTTAAATATGCATTTTTATTTTCCTCTAGAGAATCACCGAAGAACCCTAAGTTCAAAGTTTGAAGAAAATAGCTTTGGTGGCTTAGGCTGTAAGTCGAGTTACAGACTTACAGATAGACAATGGGAATTGGAAGACAAAAAAAAAATAAAACAAAAAAATACGTATATTTTTTTTTAATCCAAAAAATATTTTTTTCGAAAAATTTTGTATAAAATATCATTTCAAATTTAAAGACGATCCAATATAAGAAATTTGTACGAAATCGGAAAAATTTTTAATTTAAAAATTGAAAATCAAATAAACGATTCTATGGCAGGTGCCGTTCATAAAATTTCTCGGTGATATTTATTCTTAGAAACCTTCATACATTTTCAACCTATATGTCCTGAAACAACTAACAACGTCACGCACTCCATCAACTCATTTCCTGGTCAAAAACGAAATTGATTTAATCCTTCCATGAGACTAGTTCTAGTTATAAAATATTATTCTTAAGTTTAAACCTTTCAACAAACTAAAGACCCTTGTCATGTTCTGAATGAAGAATAATTCATTTCCCTTATGTTTGTGGTTTTAAGTCCTTAAGAGTTACGGTTTATTTACTATGAATTGAATTACTATGTGTCAATATATATGTAAAAGTTCTAAAAGATATCTAGAACTACAGCAGCGTTCTAGACGTCTTTAAGAACTGCATAATAACTTCATAATAAAGTATTAATCAAAACAAGAAAAACACAACCGGAGTATTTTGTATCTCTTAATGACTTAAATTACTGCAAACAAATAATAATAAAAATAAAAATCCAAAACCAAGCAATTGCATGCTCATATTCAACAAAACAATCGTTTTATTTGGCTTTTAAGAACAAATTGATATATTGGCCACGATGCGTATCAATTTTTAATTCATAAATATTTACGTGATGTAATGGTTTTATTTTATTGGGTTTCCGAGCTGAGCAGCAGCATATGCCTGTGGATATTTTCGAGTTTACGAAATGATAAATATATTTTAAGGGGAGAACAACTGTGAATTTGTCTGTCGACAGGCATAATAAATTTCACTTTTTGCTTGAGATATTAAAATAAATGTGCTGATATCGTAAGGGTATGTTTTATGTATTTGTAAAAAGTCATAATCCAGATACGAGTATTTAAATCAAAAAGAAATATAGGTTGATACGGCAACTCTCTCTTTCCTGAGAATACAAAATAGACCACAGAATAAGTTTACTTAAAAGTTAAGTTAAAGAATAGAGGTGTATTTATACCCAAAACGGGCAAATCTTCGCATGTAGAACCAAAAGATCTCAGAACTATTAGTCTATTATCATTCCTTCTCAGACCTTTAAGCGACTGATTAATACCCATTTAAGAGCAAGCATTGACTCTAGACTTTTGTATGCGGCACGAAAGGAGAATCGGTGGACACAGCTCTTCATACACTGGTAAAACCATCAAATACTCCCTCCATTATAATGAGTATGTTATGGTTACCTTCCTTGATATACAGGTCGCTTTTATCAATATTCAAACATCTGCAATAGCGCCTGCACTATCATCTATTTATATTTTAGAGCGTTCGCTTGGAGACTAAGTCAATCAAATGTCTTTTAGTAGGGTTCTTAATTAAGGTTATTAATTAATCAGTAGTGGGAAGCGGCAAGGTGGTGTAATGTCTCCCGTTCTTAAGAACTTGGTGGTGAATAACCTGTTTAGATATCTGGAAGAGTTACAGAGTGATTGCTTATGGATGACATTTCTATGTCCGTATCAGAAAAGTATCATAATACCTTAAAAGATCTCTTACATACAATTTGTTTTAAACAAGCTCAAAACTGTGCTGATCTGTGTGGGCTGGGTATTAAACGTCATTTTTCCATTAAAGGTATACCACTTACCTTCTCCGATGGAGCAAATTACTTTGGTTTTATTTCAGATAAGAAGTTAAGCTGGAAGGAAACCTAACATTCAAGAAAGAGTTAAAAATACCACAATGGCATTCTTCTCATGTAAAAAAGCCATTGGGATTAAATGGGAGCTTTATCCCCGCATTACTCACTAGCTACACATCTGGGTAATCAGACCGATTCTAACATAAGGCGTGGCAGTATGGTGGAGAGCTCTAGACAAAAACAATAATTATTTAATACTAAGCAAGGTCGCACGACTCCTTCCGCTGCACTGGACATTATGTTCCTTGTATAACACCTTCGATATATTCGGCTAATAAATGGCTATACACACAGCCTCATCCCAGTAGATCAATAATGAAATTGGCCACTCCGTGAACTAATTTGGTTCACTTCCAAGTAGCATCGATTACACCATCCCTCAAATTCAATTTGATAAGAACTTTCAGGTATCCATCCCTTCTAGGTAAATCTGGCAGGAATTGGCATTCCTGGTAGATGAATCAATCCATTTTAAAACCAATGGATCAAAAGCTAATGACGGAGTTGGTGGAGGTGCATACTTTGACAGACTATTTTTAAGTCTCAACTTCCGTCTTCCCAATCAGCGAAGCGTTTCGCAGGTAGAACTTTTGGCGAATAAAAAAAGTACTGTCTTGATTCTATCTCTACGAGCTCAATAACATCCCTTAACTGCTGATCTTCTCTAATGGAGATGGCGCAGCAGTTCAACATTCACTTCTGCTGGGTGCCGGATCATAGGGATATTTCAGGAAATTGTAAGGCAGGCGAACTCGCCAAAAGTGGAAAAATGATACCTCGATTGCCAAATAAATCAAATATAGGTATTCCCATTACTACGTGTAAGCTTATGCTAAAGCAAGTTGCTATACAGGAAACAAACCACAATGTGGTGCTTGGTGACAAAACAGATTTGGCCAATACTGGATCTGAAGCTGTTTAATAGGCAAGCACGCAAAGCGACTTTAGTTTATTCTAACGATTTCTGGAAGGAGGAATCGATCACACACCTTCTCTGTACATGCCCTGCTTTATCCCATAGACGTAGACTCCATCAGGGAGATTTCTACTACAATTATGTAAGTGACCTTGCTTCATAGGGAACTCCAATTGGTTTAAATATTAGGCAGAAAGTCTCCAAGTTTCAATGTGGTATCACAATGGACCAAATCATGGTCTAAGTATGTCGGCTTTTCTGCTGATAATCACGTCAACTTTACCTAATCCATGTCAAAAAATGTGATGATTTAGAAAACTGTGTTAATCTACGAGTACTTGAGACAAAATATTACAGAAGTTGGACAGACTTCCAAAACCTAAAATTCAGTAAGCCGAAACTTCTAAAAAACAAAATTCTTAAAACTTCAAGTCCAAAAAAATTAACTGAGTAGAAATTCTCTTCAAATACATTTTTAATGCTCTGAAATTGCTATTAAGATATGAACATCTTCTTACAACGCAATCATGCATTTAAGATTTTTGGTGAATGATTTGATTTTTTGATTAATTAATATGAAACATAAAAACGAAGATTTAAATTGATTTATGCATGCTTTTCAGCTTGTTGATCTGGATTAAAAAATTATTTATATTTTTATACATAAAAGACAAAGAAGGCATCTTTCCCATGTCAAAGAAAATGTCATACATGAATAGCCTTCAGCAGTATCTTTATGTTGCTAAAAATAATCTTAAATTTTTTGAATTGAATTGAATAGAGTAATAAATTGGAATTGGAGAAGTTTTCAAAGCAAAATATATGAGACATATCTTGAAATTTACGGCATTGGATTCCTTTTCTTCGCTGATAGATTTATTTCTCTAAAAACTTTGATTTGAAGTATAAAGGAAAAGCAGTGACCACAATAAAGGAATTATTGTCCTTATTGAAAGGAATCCTTTTCAATTCAAACAATGGCAAAAGAATTAATTAAAGTATTCTAAAAAAAGCAAAGAGAGTTAGATATCAAGAAAGTCGAATTTTACAAATTTAAAAATTATAAAACTTATTGGCACGTTTTATTTAGTCTTAGTTAATCTATATCAAGAGGCATTTTATTCACTTCAGTTTCACATGTTGGGAAGCTACTATTTGACCTCGCGTCATTTTAGGTATATACTAGCTTTAAAATTTTATTTCTATAGATGTACACACTCATCTTATTTATTCAAAACAACACAGTCTTTAGTTATCGATAATCTAAGCTATGGTTTGCAATTTCCAAGATTGTTTACTTTTAATGAGTAACTTGTTTAAATCAAATAACCGCACTTAATTAATTTAGCACATTTCATATTAAATAATAAACAATCTTCTCGGTTAATCTTAACTAATGGTTATGTTGTTTCAAATAAACGAGTATCTAAGTTAAAACAATTTACCCAGATTTATTTAATAAATACAATTTTAAGACTGAATAAAACAAACAATAACCTGAGTTGACACTTGTAATTTTAAGTGGCTAAGCTTACAGATTTTAGCAGTCTCACTTATTTAATTTTACACGAGTTGTATACTGTTTTTAACCGATCATTTTTCTGCGTATGAAAAATCTTTTAACCGACTCAACACTTGGTATTCAAGGCGAGAGCCAGCTTTAACTATACGTATATTAATCGAACTTGCTAGAGAAGATTTTTACTTGCGACTTATAGGTACTAAAAGGCAAGTTATGCATTCGTAAAAAAAATCGAACTCGAGGTTTTGATCAAAGTTGATATTACGATGATAGCGAAGACGAAAAAAGTGGGTCTCACAATTTTGTCTGTCTGTTTGACTACAGCCTAAACGGCTCGGCCTATTTTCGTTAAGCTTGGTAGATATCATTTTTATTTTTCTCAAGACTTTTTAAGACTAAGTAACGGTACCTGCCATACGAATTTTTTTTCGAAATTTTATAAATATTTTTTTTTCTCAAAAACTGTCGCACAGATTTAAGAAAAAATCAAAAAAATTCATTTAGTTAAAGCTAGGTAATGGTTGAAAAAAAATTTAAAAAAAATGGTTATTTTTGGTACCCCCTTAGAACCATTTTTTTTGTTTTTGATTTTTTCAAAAGCGGTACGACCGATTTTGATAATTTTTTTTTTTTATGTTAAAGCTCCCCAGCAGTTTCAATATTAGTAGATATGCATTCAAACTTTCAATTTTTTTTTGAAAACTCAATATTTCGAAAACCCCATGCTCGATGTTCTTAAAACTTGATAAATAAAAGTTTTTTAATATAATCAACAAGATATGAGAAAAAAAATTATTTTACCTAAAAATACAATATTTTACCCTTCATACAAATGTTAATAAAAAACGCTTCCGAGAATTTCGCTAAAAGTTTTTTTTGATTAATTCTTACGATCTATAATTTAATAAAACAAAATTTGTACCTACCATAGAACGATTTTTTTTCAAATTTAAAATTTTTCATTATCGGAATACCGGATCTTAATGAATTTTTTATAGAGAAGCTCCTAAAAAGTTTAAAAAAAAATATTTGTTTGAGTTTTTGAAAATAAAACTATATTTTTTTGGAAAATTCGATGTGTCAAAAACGGCCCAATATTTTTTTTTTTGAAAATTTAATTTTTATTCAAACAAAAAATAAAAAATTGAAATTGAAATTGACGTACCAAAATTTTTTCTTAAAAATGTTTAAAATTTTTTTTTTTATAATTTTGTTCTTACATAAACTAATATTTGCTTAAAACACATGGCATCCGTGTTTAGTTCCAACTACTAAAGGAGTTGTTTTAGTCATTTAAAAATCAATTTTATGCTGATGACCTCTAATAACATCATTTTTGAAATTCTTAGTCTTTTACATAAGAGCAAGTTCGTGTGACCCAGTCGTGCATTTTATTTGTTGAAGCTTAGTGCCAACCAAGTACCGGTATGTAAGTAACATAGGTAATCGTACTATATGGTTAAAGATACTACATTGTTAAAGCAGTTCAAAATTGATTGATAAAAATGAAATGAATATAGAGAAAGTGTGTTCCGCAAATCTGTTTGTTTTGCTGAATGTTAACCTATAACCTTAAGGGCTTTCAACTTGGAATCTAATATTTCTTAAGGTGTGTCCAGACCAAAGAAACATTTTTGAAACATTTCAGAAACAATTAAGAAACATTTCAGAAACATTTAAAAAACATTTCAGAAACAGAGAAACATTTCTGAAATGTTTCTTAAATGTTTCTGAAATGTTTCAAAAATGTTTCTTTGGTCTGGACGCTCGCGAAACATTTCTGAAATGTTTATGAAATGTTTTTCTGTTTCCCATTCCGAATGGAAAACTTTATTTGTTTCCCAAGCATTTACATAGGTAGAAATGCACGGGTGGTTATTAATATAAATATAAAACGTCGAGAAAAGTGTGGAGCAACGAGAATGTTATCCAATTGATAAAAATGTATGAAACAAAAAAAGTTTTGTGGAATACACTTGCCAAAAATTTTAAAAATTAAATCAAAAAAGCCTATGCTACATAATGTACATCTGAAATTTGCGAAAATATAAATCTTGATAAAGATGAAGTAGAAAAAAAAAATTCATGCGCTTAAAGTGCAACACAGGCGAGAAAAAAAATTACAGACTACTCAATCTGGAAACAATGGGAAACAAAGAAACATTTCAGAAATGTTTCGCAAAGCGTCCACACCAAAAAAGCAAATCAGAAACATTTCTGAAATGTTTCTGCCATGTTTCTGAAATGTTTTTTAAACAAATGGGAAACATTTCAGAAACGTTTTTTTAACAATGTTTCCTGAAATGTTTCTTTGGTGTGGACAAACCTTTAGACAACTTCCATAATTATACATACATAATACATACATCTGAATAGTCTCTGATCAAAATAGAAATTAAAATAAAAAAAATCATCATGCCTAAGCTTTGTATAATTTTAACGTCACAACAAGGTATTCAAACTCATTTTTTAAAATCGTTCCCTCTTGAAACTATAAAGAATAAGCAACTATACAGTTATTTTTAGTTTTAAGAACAATTTAAAAATCCTTCCTAAGCATTACTCAAATGTGCCGGAGTGTATCCATATCATAACATTTTATCATTATAACGAAGAAAACAATAAACCATGTCACTCGAATGTACACACAATACAATCTAACAGAAAAAAACGGGAAATGATTACAATCCCGCTTCCTTTTATTTCTTCTTTTATTGAAAAGAAAATGAAAACATAGACACTCATAACTCAAGCTTCACGCTTTTGGCCATTTACTCCATTTCTTTGCAGCAAAGGAAACCATTTAATGCCGTTCTTGTACTGCGATCATCTATGGTATAATTAAAGTAGCTGGTATAATCATTATAACCGCCATCAACTTAACTAATTATTTTTGTTCTTTATTCTCATTCAAAAAGGAAATGCAGTCCTTTGGGCGGAAATTAATGCTGTGTTTATCTGCACGAAACAGCGTAATTTAATTTTTCCCTTTTTTTTAAAAAGCAGCATTTTACTACAAAACGGGCATCTGCATTGTAAAGCCGATAAAAAACAGGAATTTTTAATTGCTTTTTGCTGAAACTATAGGTATTCAAGATTTTAACAAAGAAAACGAAGCCATGAAAATTGTGAGAATCCGACGTTTTTTGCATTTAGGGACATTTTTTATGGAATACATTTGGGGTAAAAATGATGATCCGATAAACCTTTTAATTTTTTTAGCTCAGACCGGAAACTAATAACCCAGGAAAATTGGAAAATTCAGACAAAACCGAGTTTGAAAAAATTTAACCAAAATTGCTTAAGATAATGTAAAGAAAAATTAAGACGAGAATGTATAAGAAAGAAAAAGATACAATGAACAAACATTTTAAAATGAAGCTGACAGAGACATGTATATTGGAAATATAAGAACAACGTTGGAAAAAGTGTGTTTTGTGCTTAAACTCACTCAAAGGGCTATGACTACCCTTATGATTACTTAAACAGTACACGCGTGTGGGGAGACTTATGCCAGATAAAAGCATTTATATCGACTTTCCCGAAAACAATTTGTTTTTTTTTTTTTTCGAAGAAATGTCAAAATTAAAAATGGTAAGATTCGTGCTAAAAATAACTGTGATACCTACTTATTTTTCGTAAGAAGCACAGATAAACCTATAACAAATTTAACCCGCTATAACTTAAGGACCGCCCACACTACACCTCGCAATAATTTATGTTAAGAATTCATGAAATCGATTTCAGAGCCTTTTCTTAACATCTCTCTGGCGATAAATGAAAAGAAAAAAATTTACGACTGATTTCAGCACAACTCACCATCACAAATTGCTTTCACATTTAAATGCAGGTTGAGGAGTTGACTTTAAATTCGAGGCGGGGATTTTAACTCACCGAAATATAGTTTTCATTAGATTTAATTTTTTCTTCGTGCAGGCTTGAGGAGGCTATTTCACAAGAGCAACGACTATTTAAATAAAATGCACTACTGCATCGCACGAACTTGCTCGTTGCTCTTATGTAAAAGTACTTTGGAATTTAAAATACATTTTATAAATATAAAACATGGATTTAATGAGATAAAAATGTTCAAATGTATGGAATTGCCATCTGATTAATCCTTTTAATATTAAAATAATTTGTTATATAAAAAATTCCTTAAAATTTTTCGAGAACAAAATTTGGGATGCCAAATTTTAAGTATTTAGTAGTATAGATTTTAGAAATACATAGTTTCAAAAAATAATCGTTCACACGTTTTAAAGACATTGGTTTTTCAAAAAAAACTTAGAATTTTTTTTTCAAAAATCCCAAAAAAAAAAAATTTCGAATATTTTTACAAACAATATTATTTTAAACTTAAGGGGGCTCCTGCTAAAATTTTTTGGTTAAGATCGTTAGAGCCGTTGATGAGAAAGTCAAAAAATCAAAAAATGGTTCTATGACAGGTACCGTTAATATCATTTCCCCCCAAATTTTTTTCTTATCAAAATGTAGTTCATGTCAATAATATCACACCTAATTTTTACTTGCGACTTATAGGTACTATGAGGCAAGTTATGCATTCGTAAAAAAAATCGAACTCGAGATTTTGATCAAAGTTGATATTACGATGATAGCGAAGACGAAAAAAGTGGGTCTAGAAATTCTGTCTGTCTGTCTGTCTGTCTGTTCGATTACAGCTAAACCGCTCGGCCGATTTTCTTCAAACTTGGTAGATATGGGTTTTAATTTTTTTCCTCCGGACATTTTTTTCTGTTTTTTTTTAAGACCAAAAAACCGGTACCTGCCATACGATTTTTTTTTCGAAATTTTATAAATATTTTTTTTTGTCAAAAACTGTCCCACAGAATTTAAAAAAAAAAATTTGAAAAATTTCATTTGGTTAAAACTAGCTGCTAATGGTTGAAAAACATTTTACAAAAAATTGTTATTTTTGGTAGCCCCCCTGGGTCCATTTTTTTTGTTTTTGATTTTCTCGAAAACGGTACAGCCGATTTAAATCATTTTTTTTTTATGCCGAAGCTCCTCTAAAGTTTGAATATTATTTTTTATTCAAACTTTCAATTTTTTATTGTTTGGATTTAAAAAAAAAAATTCAAAATTTTTTTTGGAAATTCAATATTTCGAAAACCCCATGCTCGATTTTTTTCAAGCTTGACAAATAGTCCCTTCATCAATAAATAGACGTAAAATATTATTAATGAATCGTTGAAACACTGCAGGTGCATTTTTTAAACCAAAAGGCATTTGCAAATATTCAAATTGTCCATCTGGGGTTACAAATGCTGTATATGGAATTGAATTTTCTGAGATTTTTACTTGGTGAAACCCATTTTTTAGATCCAAAGTTGTAAAATATGCCTTGCCTTCCAATCTCTCTAGACAGTCATCAATAAGAGGTAATGGATAACTATCCCTTACCATGATTCTATTCAGAGGTCGATAGTCAACACACATTCGTTTCTCGCCACATTTTTTAGAAACTAGAACAATTGGAAATGCATAAGGAGAATTACTAGGTCGTATTTGTTTTTTTCTCAATAGGTCACTAATCATATCTCTGACAATACGCCGATCTTCATAAGAAAGTCTTCTAGGTGCTGAGCTTATTGGAATGTCGGAAGTCAAATGAATTTTCATTTCATATTTCTCTTCATTAGAGGTAGGAATATTTGAAAGGTCAAGGTAATTAGTCTCAATAATTGTCTGAATCTCTTTCCGATAGAATTGATTCAAATTAACATTGATATCTATACATTCAGAAAATATTGTATCTACTTCAATTGCAAAAATGTCCGGAACAAAATGATCGATACCTAACGAAGTATTGGTTGATGCAACATGATTTTTAACATTCACGTTCGAAAGTTGACATAGATCATAAGTAGTTAAAAGGTTTGAATTCTCATTTTCAGTGGAACTATACACACAATACAATACTTTATTTGATATTTTAATTTTATTTTTATTCGAATCATCCAAAATTTCAACATTTGTTTTGGGAATTTTATTAAAAGTTAAATCAACAATCATAAATTTTATATTAAAAATATTTAAAAAGTTCCGACCCAACAAAAGTGGATATGGAATAACTGAATCAGGAACAACAAAGATATCAATTAAGTTAGTTAACTTGCGAAAGGAAATTTTAATTTGAATTTTTCCAAAAGTATATAATTTTAAATTTCCCAATCCTTTGTAACCAGAATATTGAGACCGTTGGTTAATTAGATCATTTGGAACAGCAGATTTTCTTATTAAGCTAATTGGACTTCGAGAATCAAATAAAGAAACGAAAGTATTACATCTATGCAGAGAACCATTAATCAAAAAGGTAACACTTACATCATTTATCTCGGAAATATGATTGTTAGCTTCTCTATTTGTATTTTCGATATTTTTGAACTGGAAATCATCTACTAGGGCCACTCGTTTAGTATGTTTCTTTGGACAGTCTTTCAAAATATGCTCTTTAGAACCACAATGAAAACATAAACCTTTTTCTCGTTTGGGATGAGGACATGAACTTGCAAAATGCCCAACATTTGAGCAATTGTAACACAGCGTCCTAGAATTATCAAAGTTCAGCTTCAATACTGGTGGTTTTGTCTTAGTTGCGTTTGTTGTAGACGGGGTCTTAATTAATGCTTCATTTGATTCTCGTTGTCTACGCAATTGGCTATAGCGATGTGATAGCTGTTTGAGATGTTGTATATTACAAGCCGGATACAACATAGCAATGTTCAGAGAATTATCTTGAAATCCCTCTATTATAAATTGAATGACTTGCAATTCGTCAATATTGGCACGTGCTGCCAACTCTTGCATTTTGAGAATATATCCCATAACAGAGAGTTTCGAGGAACAGAAAGTGGTTTTTTTTAATTTGTCAATCACTTCTGAAACAGTATACGCATGACCAAAATTTGACAAAAAATTGTTACGGAATTGAAGATAATTAGTAGAATTATCCACACGAAGAAACAATTCAGCAGCAGAATCCGTTTTCATCAAACGTCGAATTGACTTAAGGCGGTAAACATCGTCACCATTTACCGAATCACAAGCTCGTTCGAAATTTTCTAGCCATTTACGGGCGTCATAAGCTTCATCACCAGCAAAGGGAGTTATATAATGTTGAATATCTTCGAATTTTGCGTTAGCCAAAACATTCGGAGTGGAAGCGAGTTCTTGTTGCAGTTGTTTCAACCGACGGCGTTTTTCCAAAACTCTAAGCTGTGCATCAATATTAGCTTCTTCTTCTGCTAAAGATGTAAACCGATTTATGGGAGTATTTTTTGAAACTTGATCATTCTTTTGAAGTTCTTGCTGAATGATTGAAGGACCAAATACATCTTCTTCATTATTTTCGGAATTGTCTGAATTTTCATCTTCGATGGAATTGTTATCCCTTTGATTTAACTCCCTGAATTTTTCATTGTACAGCTTCCGCAATTGCGTCAATGTAGCTGTTGGTGAAAAATCAACATCTTGCTTCTTGAGCCAATCTTGGATTTCAGATTTGTTCATTATCAGAATTCTTTATAATATAAATATTAATCAAAATTTTCGGAACAATCCCACTTCTGAAGTTGTTATGGCCTTTTCAGAAATAAAGATCAATTTTAGATATAATAATATTTTATTTATTAAGAAATAATTGTTGTTTTCTTTTGATCTTCAAGTTTCCGAATAATTCTTAAAATTAAATTATATGACAAACTCAGCTTATAAATAATAAAAAATAGAAAGTAGATATTAAATCAAAGTGAATTTAAAACAGGTACTTATTACAAAGAAAAAATATTTTTTTCAATTTTTAGAAAAAAAAAAGTAGGTAATTTTTTTTTTTTGAAAAATTCGATATCTCAAGAACGGCTTAGTATTTTTTTTGGAAATTAGACTTTTATTCGTACAATAATAAAAACTTAAGATTGCCGTACCAAAATTTTTTCTTAAAAATGTTTTAAAAATTTTGTACATAAAAGCTTACTTTTTTAAGGAACCACTACAACGACTTATAATTTTTGTTCCTGCATAAATTCATATTTGCATAGCATTCTGTTTTTATCTCTTACTACTAAAAGAATTTAAAAAATTCATTTTATCCTTACGAACAGTTTTCTTTAATAACATCCGTTTTTAAAATTCCTAGTCTATTACATAGGAGCAAGTTCGTGCGACCCAGTCGTGCATTTTATTTTCTTATCAAAATGTAGTTCATGTCAATAATATCACACCTAATTTTTTTTTATCAAAATCGTTAGAGCCGTTTTCAAGATAAATAGTTTTAGAGCTAACAAATAAAATTCAATTCATCCTCTAAGGAATCACCGAAGACCCTTAAGTACCGAGTTTGAAAAAAATAGGTCCAGTGGCTTAGGCTCTAGAAATATAACGACGGTGTTCAAGACACGTAAATGTTTCGATAATGTTGGTATCTCCAATTATTTTAAAGGCTCTTCTCTGAATACTATCCAAAAGACTTAAGTAAGTTGAAGAAGCACATATCACTAATAGTTATACTTCAACTTTGGATTAAAATTAAATGTATGTATAAGCAGCCGATAAAACCGGACTTTATGACAGCAATCTGCAATCATGAGAGTACAGCAAAACAATTTAATAGACAAGAAATTTCGGACATAAGACAAATTAATGAAAATGAGGAAGAGGGCCGGGGACAAAACGTAGCCCTAGGGCATACCAACATTTATTTTGTGGCTATCAGACTTTACCTAACCCGATCTCCAATTGGTGGTGTTTAGTTTAGATTGCTCATTTTTAATGGAAAATATCTTTTCCTTAAATTGAAACCAAACTATAAACCCAAAGCAGAAACCGATGTTCTGAACATTGTGCAACTAATACAGGTTTTTCTGAGTATCAATTGCACTGAACAGCTTAACTGCAAGCGTCGGTTTTTTTCATTTTAATATACAGTGGAATTTTGGAAAACTTACTGTAAATATAATCGTGCAGAAAAGTTAAAAAAGTGTTATTCAACATTAACATTTTTGAAAAGTTAACTGCTTAGTGAGCTTCTTAAAATGTACTGAATTTTTATTTTAAATTTCAAGAAATTCAGATAATTCGAAAGGAAAAAAAAATAAGTTAGCAAAGTAGCCGTACATTTGTGCTATTTATCTTCCGACTGTGTCGTCTTTCATTAATAAAGTGTGACACAGTTTGCATACAGTTTAAATAATAATTAAAAAAATTATCTGTTTTTAAAATATTGTGTTCTGTTACTGCAAAGTAACCAAAGCAAATATAATATTGAATTTTGGTCAAAAGGTTTTTAAGATATAAGACACATAATTGAAACTATTGAAGAGTCATAAATGAGAAAGATCTTTCACAAACCAGAATTATATACACCCTTACACCCTTACAGCTTATTTATTATTTTTCACTAATACTGGGTTCAACCTCGGAATAGTTAAACCGATCCGAAGCACTTACTTCGGGTTTACGCCACGTCAAACAAATCCTTATTTAAAATTATTTTCTTAGCCGTTTTAGCTACGCATTCCTTATGTCAAATATATGTACTGGGAAAAAAAGAGACAAATCTAAAACTCTGGTTATTACATATACACCTAAATGAAATTATTATTCATTTTTTTATTGTATGCATATTGGAAATTGGATTGTATAAAGTTCAAATCCAATAAATGAATGTACCAACCACATTGCGTTCCCAATACCATACAACTGTTAGAGCGTTTGGAAAATATAAATAATTTATTAATGCAAAATATCTATCCTTTTTGTCTTAGTAAGAAACGAAAAAAAAAAATTGACTCCTTTTTGTAAATTTCACAAGATGTCATCTCAAAATGTCATTTAGATACTAAAACGGCCTTAAACCTCCTATGAACCAGTTTTAGCTTATTCCACCGCTATTCCTCTTGCATTTTCATTATAAATAAGGTTTTTAGGATTAGAGCCGTTGTAAAGTCGAAGTAACTTTACACCGTCGCTAAAACGAGTTAGTATATAAGGCTGTTAGAGTATTAAAGATTTGATTGTGAACAACAAGTCAAATTGTTGGTAATCTATACATAGTGCAGCAATGGAAGTCCGAATAAAATGCTTTTTTGACTACATATACACTTTTACTTTAAATTTTAAAGTTGGTATGCTTTGCATTTTTATACCCGTGTCAAAATCAGCTGATTTGGAAAAGAAGTAAAATAAATGTGTAATTTCTTACAAAAATAATACAAATTGAAATGAATAAAGATTCAAAACAGAAAAGGGCTATACATAATTTCTGAGTTTCTTTTAACAAAACATCTTAATTTAGTAGATATTTCAGACTCATTAAGTGAACAAAGTAAAAGGAAACGAAAACTAAAAATGACATACATACATATATACCTACGAATAAACAATCCACTTTTGAATAAGCTAAGGTATGCGTTGAAAAAGTATACGTTTTGATGTGGTTTATGGTGAATTAACATCACTGACAAATTTGTTGTCAAACAAGTGGCAAAATTATAAATAAAATCAAATCTTAATGGCATGTACATAAGTACACAAAGTCAAAAAAGGTTCGTTTGGCGCAGCCATCCTTCGATGAATATCATACTCTCACGTGACAGATAGGGAACATGCACACGCATTAAGAGGCGTGACTATTAACGTTTACCGTCTAATTGTAAATTAATATTTCAAACCACATAATTTTGGCTCTTGTGAAAATTTACCATAAAATGAACAAATACCTATCACCTCAGGAAAAATAAAACTTTTGAAACCAATTTGAGTGTCACTGTAATCCAGATGCTCCAAAACTTTATCAGCACTATTATGTGCCCTCTTATTACTGCCTAGTTTATACGCACTATTCCTTTGTTGTTGTTTACTGTGTCTTCATCCCAAAAAATGTTTAACTCGTTCAACGTCAGTAATTGCTATATGGTTAGTAAAACTTTAAAAAAGACGTGAAAGTCGATATTTAAAAATATTCGGTAAAATTGTATATTGTACAACACCGATATACAAAGTGACACAAAATTAATCAAATTGCAAACGACGTCGCACAGTGGCGGAAAATCCCAAAAACGTGGCCAAAACTATTAAAAACAAAAATCAGAATTGTTATTGTTTTTGTATGCCAACTTATTAAGTTAAGTACATGATCTGATTAATCCCGTTATTTTTTTTGCATTTATTTAGTCAGACGATGCGACTAAAGTGGGAATATTTTAATAAGCCGCAGTTAAAGATTTTCTTTGTGAGAGAAGGTTGATTTTCTTGATCTTTTTTTTTTCGCTGTGTAAATTTTTTGTTCATAAAACAATATGGAATCTTTTGCTGGTGGTATGTTTAGTGAAATGAATAAAAAACAGTTAAATAATTTCATGTTATATGTTTGTGTATAACATGTTCCAGAAACGCCTTTTGTGACTAAAAAAAAAATGTTGAATTTTTTGTAGTAATGAAAAAGTTTATGTTTCCCGTGAGATCCCGTGATGAAATGTAGCTCTCAATTTACCTTGATATCTCCTTTATAAGTTATTAACAAAAAATGTTGCGATATTTTGCGATGTTAAGAGATATTGTAGACGGAATCTGTTGAACACACTGAAAATGCAAGTTCGCCTCAATAAATAGTTTTCGATTTTCTTATTTAAAAAAAAAAAAACATTTCGAAAAAGGTTTTCACAAATAAACAAATAACGAAATAAACTGTAGGTTGTCCCTTTGACTTTTGAGTTTCCAACATTTCAAATTATTAGGTCTGTTCCGCAGATTTGGTCTTGTTTGTTTTGTTATTTTCCAAGAACTGTTGATTTAAACATGTTCAGATGCATCGTTTTTAATAAAAGGGAATTAGAATTTTACTAGTTAGTAAAACGAAAAAAATGGTTTAACATTTTCGAAGAGCTAAGAAATTACTAAAAGTTTAACAAATTGCTAGCTAGTAAGATAAAGCCATTAATAATAGGTTGTTTAAAATTTTGCCCCATTGTCGTTATTATTTATTTTTGAACTAAATATAATAAAAAAATGTTCCTCTTGCATTCGTAATAGGTTAATCTGATAAATAAAAGCATTTATTACATTGCAAGCACAAAAAATAATTTTGGCCACGTTTTTGAGATTTTCCGCCACTGTGCGTCGTACGTCAATCGTATTTGACACTTGTGAACTAGATAGCTGCAGCATACAAACAGACAGACAATACAGAGCTATGCTCTGCAAGAGCGTGGAATAATTGTGTCTATTTTTTGACAAATAATCGTTCGGTGGTGTTAGCGCAACGTGAATTTTGGTGTCGAATTCCTAATCGTGTCGAGCCATCTAGGCAAACATTCCGGTGCTTAGCTACTCGATTCGAATAGACTAGAACGAAGAAACATCAGCCAGGCGATGGGCCACGCAATTGGACATCATCAGACGGACCTTAGTGAAAGACTGCACATGTTCCCGTAAAAAGTACAAAAAGTGCATTAGCCAATGCCTGAATTAATGTAAAGCCATCCTAAATCTCAACAACGACGAGGACTATTTTGTGTTGGAAATCATCATTTCCACTTAAGCCGTTACGTCTGGGCACTGAAAGTGCGTGTGATGTACGAATAGCCATTACATCCACTAAAAGCCACTGTGTGGTGCGACTTCTTACTGCCGGAATTGAATGAGCGGGCCTTGGTGAAAATGTGGTTTCAACAAGATGGTGTAACCACACAAAAAACACGAACCACAATGGATATTGTGAAGGAAGCATTTCCTGGTCGCGTAATCTCCCGTTTTGGTGATTTGGGATGGCCAGCAAGATCGTCCGATTTTACCATCCCAGACTTCTTTTATCGGGGCTACTTAGACAACTGTATCCCTTTGGGAGAACATTCGACAGGAATGGGAACAGTTATTCCCGAAAATCTTGCGGAAAGTAATGGAAAATGAGATAAAACCGGCACAAATGTGTATCTACACTGGTGGCAAACTTGACGGATATCATATTTCCCACTTAACAGACAAAATTGTAAAGGTCCAAAACCAAATAAAGACTTCCATCTCAAAATCACTTTCTTTATTTAGTAAAAAAGTAATTAACAAAAATTGATGATCAAAGGGCACGGTAGTGCCCAGCCAAGTTCTGGCACTACACCCTTTTTACAGGAACAAACTCAGGCGATTTTTGACCCCTACCTGTCTTTAGTACCAATGAAGTCAGAAACTTAAAACTCCGAATATATGCTAAGCTAGTCAGGCACAGGCGCCTCACCAAATATCAATTTTCTAGCATAAGCGGTTCCTGAGATATAAGGCCTCAAAAATCACAAAAACCTTAACTGACTGACTGACTGACAGATCATCAAAATTATGGAGCACTTCCCGACATCGTAGAATCTTGTAATTTAGCACAACGGTAGGTCTTGTCATGCAACCAGAGGAAAAAATCAAAAATTTGAAATTTTCTATTCAGGGGGCGTGGGATCCGCCCACTTTCTCCGAATTGGTGTTGGTTGAATGGAGCACTTCCGACTGCTGAAAAACGATAAAATTTGGTGAACCGGTAGGGCTTATATTGCATATAAAGAACCAAAAAATAAACACCAAGGTTTTCCTTTCAAGGGCGTGGTATCCGCCCACGTTCTCCAAATTGTTGTTGGTTGAATGGAGCACATCCGACTGCTGTAAAACGATGAAATTTAGTAAAGTGGTAGGGCTTAAATTGCATATAAAGAAAAAAATATAAAATTAGCGGTTTTCCATTCAGGGGCGTGGTATCCGCCCACTTCCTCAGAACTGATGTAAATTATATATGGCGCACTTCCGATTGGAGTAGAACAATGAAATTTGGTAGAACGGTAGGGCTCAAATCGCAAAAATAAAAATCGAGGTTTTCCATTCAGGGGCGTGGTATCCGCCCAATTTCTCCGAATTGGTGTTGGTTGAATGGATCACTTCCGACTGCTGTAAAACGATGAAATTTGGTGAACCGGTAGGGCTTATATTGCATATAAAGAACCAAAAGGTAGGGCTCAAATCGCATATATAAAGGACCAAAAATAAAAATCGAGGTTTTCCATGCAGGGGCGTGGTATCCGCCCACTTTTTGAGAAAATGTTTAATTTATATGGAACACTTCCGATTGCTGTAATTAAGGTAGGTTTGTTAGTGTTAGGTATCTTGCCAGGATAAGAAGAAATAATTGAAGCGCAAATCAAAACAACCATTAAGAAAAAGAAAATATACCAAAAGAAATAGGAAGCTATAAACTAAGTTGATTTTAGTAGGTAGGGTCCACCCTTCTATCTTTCCGTATCTTTCGAGATTTTGACATGGTAAAATATTAGAATCTTTGCAAAAAGGAGTGAGATTAGACCAAAAAACATAAATGTTAAAATAAGAGCCAAGTTCTTCTATACAAAAACCTTTGTGTAACAAGTCAGCCGTGAAAAGTACTGAGATCTAAGAGTACGCCAAGTTCTTATTACTTCAACCGCCCCATGACTGAGTTTTTTATTCACTTTCTTATTTAAAACTATATTAGTACCCTTTCAGCACAAAGCCCTGGTAGCTAGCTGTTAATATTAAGTATTATTCTGTACATTAATGTAAAGTTTAATAAATTATAATAATAATAATAATAATAATAAAATTATTACTTCATGAAGGTTTGACACCGAATATTTAAAGTAGAATAATATTGAAACAGCTACAATGTAATAGAGAAATTTTATTATTTAATGACTACTGACTAAAATTTGATGGGCTTACTGATCAAGTTTCAAAACCTTTTGAATTGGGCATAAGAAAAAACTTGCCAAGTAAGCCCATCGAATTTTAGTCGGTAGTCATTAAATGATAAAATTTCTCTATTACATTATAGCTGTTTCAATATTATTCTACTTTAAATATTCGGTGTCAAACCTTCATGAAGTAATAAGAACTTGGCGTACTTTTAGATCTCAGTACTTTTCACGGCTGACTTGTTACACAAAGGTTTTTGTATAGAAGAACTTGGCTCTTTCTTTAACATTTATGTTTTTTGGTCTGATTCATGTTTCGCCACATTTTACATACTCGTTTGTACCTATGTATGTACATAAAATAAAATTAATTTCAATCAAGTTGAAAATGCTCTCGAAAAAACGTTATTTAAATTATATTTTAAAAATTATCAAAGTTAACCACTCTAAAATATTAAAACCTTTGTAACATTTGAGTTAACTTATCCGAGAATCCATTATAATTAAAACGAAAAATAAAAATGAACGCAAACAGAATACGAGTATATACCCCTTAAGGCATTAAGTTGAACAATGAATCATTAGGCAGAGAGTTTTTTTGAAAATATTCCTTGTTTTCAAGCACTAATTAATAATACAACATTTAACACCTATAACGCTCTAATTATGAACGTTCTACTGCATCCTTTTTGTAACTCTCAAAGGATATTTACGATTTGACTAAAACGCAATTTAAGAAAACATGTGTACCTACCACATTTATGAATCTAAAAATACTTGCCTACGTGATAAGTTAATGGATTATATTTAAAGTAAACATGGCAGTACCTTATTTTCTGACAGTTGTTTTTTTGTTTTTGGGAAGAAATAAAACTTGATATGGGTAGGTAACTCTTACCCTTAACGTAAGGATTTCATTATTCACTGAGGTTCGGACAGTTTATGATGATTTTTTGTCTCATAAAATACTACGTACAAGTGTCGGTGGCAGGAGCACTCAAAAAGAATTTACGGTGTGCGTCGTCGTGGCCTATACACATTGCAAGGGGATTATCTGACTCCTAAGGAGTCTTTGAGTGTTCTTTTAGCTCTTTTGACATTTTGATGATGTTAAAATTTGTTTGGGTTTTATTGAAATAGACCAGAGGTGTTAAATTATGTGGTGGTGGATTTAACCAAGCAAATTTAAAGGTAGGCCTACAATATGTTAATGTCGTTGTTTACGTAATTGTTGTTTTTATTCTATACTGCCATACTAAAAAAAATGATTTGCTATCAAAAAAGTTATTTGACCTACGCACTAAAAACACCTAAGATATGGAGACATGTTTTTTGTAATCAGTGAAGGCACTAAAATTGCTTCAAATTGAATTAAATAATTTTTAAAATGTTTTTCATCGTTTTTTTTTTAATAAAAATAAAGATAGAAGCAAAAAAGGTACAAAACAAAAAACGGAGGATAATAAGCAAATACGCACATAAAAAAATGAAATTGTAAGACACAAAGCAAAAAATTGCCCTACTTACTTACAAAAGGATAAGCCTTTTATGCTTGGGAAAAGTGTACAAAATGGAAATGTGTCCTTTTTCATTCGTGATTTTCAGCCATTTCCAGTTGGAAATATGTTATTTATATTTTCACACAAAAATAAGACACTGTTTTACAATTCCAAGTACTCGTATGTCTCAAATTCAACTTTAGCGCTTACGCCCTTTTTTCTAAGGATGGCAGTAAATCTTTTGTAGCTTTCATTATTCTTTTTCAAGAAATAAAATTTTATTTCTTTTCAATTAAAGTGAGTTTTCCATGGTCATAACTCTTTTTGGTTTCACATTTTATATTTATGTATTATTTTTTTGACTGAGGCAGCAAGAAAGAGTAGTGCCTCTTCCTGTTCTTGAAGGTTAAAATAAAATAAAAGCAAATCTCTTTCTTTGCACCCCTACAGTTTAAAAAGAACTAAGATATTTCAATGAAGTGTCGTCTTGTATGAGACTTTTAATTTGGACTTAATTTCTGAACTCAAAAACTGAAAAGTAAGAGCACCTATTTATTAAGTTTTTTCTTGCTAAATTAATAAAGACAGTTATTGCATATGCACATGATTAAATTTGGTTGATTAACTGGACACTAGAACAGTTAAAAGTTGACCCTAATTTCGGTCGTAAAATTAACAACGAATGGATTCGTCAACAAGCCATCACAATCAACTGCGAGTGCTATCGGTCGATGATTACCAATTTCTTTTAGCCCGAATTATATGATATCGACAGGGACTGCTCTGAAAGCCAAAATTATCAATGCCATTGGTCAAATTCAGCCTGATTTATTCGCAAGAGTTATGAAAAATTGGAAAATTCGGACGTGCGCAACCAAACAAAGCCGCGGCTATCTACCAAGTTTGAAAAATATCAGCCAACAGCGAACAGACAAACGGGCAGATTTGCGAGACCAACTTTTTTCGTTTTCGATATTATCATAATTTCAAGTCTGATCAAATTCTCGAGTTCGATTTTGTTTAAGAATCCACAACATTTACATTACACATAGTACATTTATATCGCAAGTAAAAAAAAATTATTTCAAGAACTAATCGCTCACATGTTTTCAAGATATTGAATCCTTAAAACAGTTATGAGAAAATCGAAAAAAAGAAAAAAACGTTCTACGAGTATGACAGGTACCGTTAATAACATTTTTTCCCAATATTTTTGCTGACCAAAATGTAGTCCATGCTTATAATAGCACACCTAATTTTTTTTGTATCAAAATCTTTAGAGCCGTTTTCGAGATAAATAATATTTTGCATAAAGGCTGTATGGCAGTTTTGGAGCTAAAAGAATTCAATTTTTCCTCTAGGGCATCACCTAAGACCCTTAAATACGATGTGTGAATAAAATCGCTTAAACGGCATAGGCTGTAGGCGCGGTACAGACAGACGGAATTGCCGTACCCACTTTTTTTCGTGTTCTCTGTCATCGTAAAGTCAACATGTAAAAAATGAGTAGGTTACGAGTAGTAGATAAGAGACCCTTATAATGATAAACACAGCACGGGCGATGGGGAAATTAGGGAGGGGGAGAAAAGAGGTATCCATAAACATTGGTCTTGAATGTTTGCAAATGGAAATGAGTAGGTAAAACGGTGCCGGATAAATTATTCCATAATTGTGTTGTGGGACTAAAAAACGAATCTATTTGACAGTACGACCAAAATTATGATCGAAGGTGAACTGATGACGTTCCTAGTGAACGAGTATCAAGGGTGAACTGATAAAGGAGAAGAATGCAACTGGCTACTTCGAGTGTGCATTGCTTGTGAAAGAAGCGATAAAACAAGGAAATACATGAAATATTCCTAAGGGATGGGAATGAATCCATGATAGTTCTGTTTCCTATCAGTTTTAACGGTTTGTTCTGAATTCTATCTACTAAATCAAGACATCTGCACAAAGATGTCAGTTATACTCGAATTTTAAGCATATATACGCCTTATAAATAGAAGCCAGATCATTAGGGGGTAAACATTTTTTTACATCGATTTTTGGTGTCTCGAGAATGTGATTGTCGTTGAAACATACAGAGTACTGAGAGCTTTTCGGTTTCTTCGATGCAAGAGCTCATCAAGGACAATGGCATAAAGGGTACATTTTGCTTCAACGACAACAGTCAGTATTGAGTTTTCGAAGCATTAAACTCCACACAATTTTGTGTACCCCATTTAACAATGCTGAAAAGATCGGAGTGCAGCAATACCGTTGCAATTCCACCTCCGAAAAAGAGGCTGCGTGCGACCCACACTGATAACTTCCCATTTGTGGTCTTGAAAACTTTATATTTAGTTTTTTTCAAATAACCAAATTTTCAGCGAAATAAACTTTAGCTGTATCTGTACTGTATCTGGTGTGGTAATTGGTATGATATTTTGTACACATACTTCGATCATAGAGAAGTAGATGGAAGATCGAAGTAGATGGTTTCATAGTGTAATTGTAAGGTTTTTCCGGATTGAAAGGCTGTGATCTGCACTAGATATACAATGACTCCTGTTTTAAAAATCGATGATGCTTGTGGCATACTATATGATATTAGGAAATTTGCTTTGTTTTGTTAATGATGAGGATACTTAGTCGCTCATTTTATGTTTTTTTTTTTACAGAAAATGTGTTTAACTAATTTTAAACTTTTCTATTTAAAATGTTAAATTTCTTGTAATAATTACGAAGGTTGGTAGGTACATGTTATATACTAAATTATAGATTTCCGTGTTTTTTAATATATCTGTGTTCTAACACCTAAGAAAACCTTCAGTAGAATTTTACTTCTTTTTCATGGACAAAAAGATAAAAACATATTGTGACGTTTTCTTCAATTTCACCATAGCTATTAATGGAATTTGAATATGTGGGACTTGGGTACAACTGAACAACCTTATTCATATACGTATGTACAGTACATACATTCTTCTAAAAATTAAGTTGATAATAAAATTATAAAATTATGTATTATATAATAGAAATTACTTTATTATTTCGGTTCCAAACATTTTATATATTAATAATTGTATTATGTCGATACCTTCCCGTAAGAATGTACTAAGCGACACTTTTTTCGAAAATTACTTTTTGATGAGGAGATATACTATATGTTAAGGGCCACGTTTTGGCCTGGGTTTCGCCAACCTATTATGCATGAAAAGGAAACTAGAGTACAAATAAAAAAAATTATCAACTGCCATGTTTTCTCATTAAAATAATGTTGCCACCTGAAATTTGTATTATCCGCCAAAAAAATTATGCTAAGCGACATTAATAAAGATCTCATTGTCGTGAGCAACAAAAAATTTTGTTAGATGTCTTTGTTTAACCAAAATTGTCTCTTAGCACATTCAACTAGAACTTTCTTCGTTTTTTTCGTTTCCTGAACAATTTTAGAAATGTCGCTTAGTATAAATTCTTACGGGAAGGTATCGATGTATAAAACAACATACTTAAGAAGGCACTATCGGTGTTCATTCCCAAGAAATTCGACTTGAAATACAATATTAACTAGTTTTCACTAGAATTTTTAATAGTTTTTTTATTAAAAAAAAAAACTATTAATTTAATATTTGTCAACATTTTACCAATTGTACAAAATTATACTATGTATAAAATAAACTAAATTAGAAGTCGATATCACTACTAGTTCTTGAGAAATTTGAGTCGAAAAACAATTTTTACCAATTTTCAATAGAATTTTATATAGTTTTTTATTTTTTGTAAAAAAACTGTAAACTGATTTTTTTTTTGAAATTTTTACCAGTTGTCAAACACATTATTTTTCGTAAAATAAAATTATTTGAGTTTCAAATTGTTTTCCGTTCTTAGAATATCTGGGTTATGGAATTTTTTTTCAGTTTTTTTTAATTTAAAAAAATAACGGTATGTTCATTTTTTTCCAAATTCATACCAAATCTGTATGACCTTATAATGAGTACATTAAATTTTATTTGAAATCAATAGCACTATTTTTTCCTGAGATATTTGAAACTAACCAAAATTTTTACTTTTTTTTAAACCGTTATAGTGAAAAAACTACTTACTGAATTTTAATAAACGCCCTTTCAGCCTCTTTCGAAGTTATTATCTATTAAACAAAATTTATTTGAAGTCGATATCTTTACTCGTTCTTGAGATATCGACGACGAAAAATGGTACAAGAACGTACGGACGTACGAACGTACGCACGTACGAACGTACCAACGTACGAACGTACGAACGTACGTACACACACACACACAGACATCTCTCTAAAAATGATTGATATAGCCTCTTGGGACCTTGAAACGTCGAGAAATGTCAAAAATTCCAATTTGACAAATCGGACCGATTACAATAACTCCCTATGGGAAGTTAAAAAGATAGAAGTGACTTTGAGAAGGAATATGAGAAGCTGAGAGTAGAGTCGTCGACAAAACAATGAAGTGGATTAGAAGTTTCAGACAAAAGATCATTTATAAAATGAGGAAGAGAGCCATAGACAAAACGGAGCCCTGGGGAACACCAGTATTTACTTTGTGAAGATCAGACTTTAAACCATCCAACACAACATGTATTGAACGACCTAGAAGGTAATTTTTAATCTAAAGAATAAAGGCTTCTTTGATACCAAACCCAAGCATTTTCGATAAGAGAGCTTGGTGCCAAACTCTATCAAATGCCTTTTTTCTCCAAAACACTATAAAGATCTGTTCTATTGTTCTGTGACATATTCCATCAGATCGCCAACGTCTGCGAAAGTCGTACTGCCGGTCATTTCTTAGATATTTCTTGGGCTGATGATTTATCAGCAATTTCATGAACTTGGAAAGATAGTACGTAAGTGCAATTGCTCAGTAAGAGAAGGGGGAGGAAGGATCGTTTTTTTTTAGGAACAGGCTGGACAAATGCTGTTTTCCATCTTCTGAGGGAGATTCCAGAACAAAACGAGCTATAGAAAAGCTTATTAAATGGTCTTGCCAGCGATGAAGAATGCCTTTTCAGAAGATTGGAGGGTATACCACCAGGACAAGTGGATCAAGGGCTCTTGCAACTGTACGAGTTTGGGAATATACATACCTGTCCCATTGAATTATTTACGTTATTTACATGATAGGCAATGTTGCTATCAGGCAACGTAGAGCTAGAAGGAAAATGATGTGCGAACTGAACTAAATTATCCGACTCACTCTCATTCTCTCTGTCAGAAATTTATAAACCGATTCACATATTTCAAATATTTACAATGGTACTCGTAACACAATGTAGTAAGTACGAAATGTTCCCCATACCTAAGCTTGGGATAAACAGGAAACGTGTAACCGTATTGGGTTATATTAGGCGGAAGGTATATATTAGGCCCACGTTTTTACCTTACAGTCGGCATAGATGTTTACATTTTTTGAAAATATCAGCAGACCCGTAAAAAATTCAAAAAATTCCAACGCTAGCAGAATCATCCACATCGTAATTTAAAATACTATATACTCGTACACATGAAAGAAGTGGATTATGATAATTCTTTTTCATTTCTGTCTGCGAATTATTTGTCATTGTCTACCGGGTTATTTGCACAGTGATTACATATTAGACAATAAATTTAAGTCGCCACACGTTCGTAGATGAACCAAATTTGCTTTTACATTTCATATTTTTTCCAACCTCCTTATTTTACGATCTAATATGTCACAAAGGATTTTAAATTGTGTTTACAACCCACATCCGGCTTTCTATTACTTTTCTAACAACACGTTCATGTGTGTGAAAATCGTAATGGATTTTTAATATTTATGGCGGATCTGATCTGTTCGTGTTCAAGTTCTTTACATAGCAATATGTATAGTCCCATCCTAACCACCTAAATCCCTGTCTTCCGGTGAGTCTGTCTGTAAGTTTTTATGCAATGTCTGATAGGTTTAATTATTTTATGGATAGTTTGTCTGTACCAAATTGTATTGTCATCCCTCGGGATTCGTACAAAAACAAAACAAATACAAGCTTCCCGCAGGTGTTGTGTTTGTTGTTACGGGTTGGCGTTATCCTTTGTTAAAGTGTGTATGCGAGTGTAATTAGCTGCGATGCGGAACAAAAACAAAATCAAAAAGACAAGTGCCAGTCGTTGAATCTTTAAACATGCAGTAGTTGAGTCATTAAATGTTTCATGGTATAGGAAAGGAAAGACACAGAATTACATTCTGTTTTATGTATTTGTTGTGGCCGTCTGAAAATCCTTTGATTCTCCATAACATTTGCACGAATTTACAAATACAATGTGAATGTGTTTTGGGTGTCTGTTTTCTTAAAGATAAACGTCGTCCATTTTGTCTGAATTAAATTATATTTTGCGCCAGTCATTGCATTCTATGTCTGGAAATAAGGAGGCTGGAATAAATGAATTGCGTCTGCAATGTAATAGAAAATACCATCGAGGCGACTGTGACCGAAGGATTCATATATGATACCAAAAATAACGTCACGTTGACCTCTCGATATGAATTTAAATAATTATTTTGACTTCTATAATGAACATCAATGTATGTAGGTATGTGTTTTTATTGTGGTTTCTACAGTCATTGTAAGATGCCAATGGGGTGGTAATTTTCTATCATTACTTTGGGCAAGTCGAAAAGAAAGCGAGGAGCTTAGATACAGACAGTGACATTTAGATTTTATCAAATTGAGAAAATAGAATTCAAGCATGTCTGAATTGAATTAAAAAATGTAACATTTCTTTCGCGAAAATGCCTTTTGAGGTTGAATTTTCATTGATTCATTCTATTTATTATAATAAAATCAGCTTGGCGATCGATGAAACTAAGGGTTCAGTACCCTTTTATTGTTGAAATTCCAGATATCCTGGGTATTTTTTCTGGGAATATCGTAGTTCCTTACAATCGATTTTTTGTTCCAAGTTTGACATGCCGGAAATAATATCTCCTCAATGTTCTTGTTTCAAGAAACTTGAACCCCAGGGAGCATTGCTCTGACCGAGAAACAAATTCAGGAAAATGATCCGAACTAAAACTTATCGAATATAAAACCTGAAAATACCATACAAATAATCGAAAGACAAAAAATGAACCGCTCTTCCGTATCTAATCAGAAAGAGCCTAACATGAATCACTGATGAATTGTGAGCATGCAAGCAAGCCTAGAATTTTTCATTAATTTGTTAGAGAGCGATTTATTGCACAATATTATTGAGTAGCAATAAACCTAAGTCCTATGGGAATGTCAAGATTTACAACACGGATATTTGTTGGTCTTTTTTGATTCACAGTCATCTATTAGTTTCTTAGATCTAAAGGAACTGGAACTTTATCGGGAAAACATAATTCCAATCAAACAATTTCCGTCAGTCAGCATTGACAATTATCTACGCTTCAACGTACATAGGAATGAATAGTTTCAAACTTAGGTAAACTGTATGTAGACGAGTTTTGGAAACTGTTTCACGTTGCTCTCTAAATAGTCTAGGAAATAAAGGGTTTTTACAATGAGACAATAAGTAAAATACTGAAATTTAGCAGTAGTTAAGTTTTTTTTATAAAAGAGAGAGAGAGAGTTCTTCACCTATCAGATTACCGCTGGATTCGTTTTCAGGGGTCAAGAACATGAAAATTAGTTTCTTAACATTTCTCAATTTTTTTTTCTACAAACTTGTTTTCCACAAAAATTGTCATGAACAATTTATCCATAGTATTAACCATTAAAAATCTCTCTTCTTATACGAGTATGTACAACGAATTTTTGACTTATAAACAGAGTACGGAGAAAAAAGAAAGAAACCGAATTTAAAACAACAAACTTGGGTGACTAATAAAAATGCTAGTCCTCAGGTGACAATTGATAAACAGTAAAACCTAAATTGGGATGGACCTGACACCTGATCATGTGGTTTCGGTATCGTGATGCGTAGGGCATTGGCTTCTGAAGACGCTAGGTCTGGGTTCAAATTTCAGTCAAGGCGAACAAGTTTTTCGATTAAACTTGAAAGTATAAAGGCTAAGCACCACTAATAAAAGAGTTTGATTATCGGCTTGGTACCCGTGAAATAGCTATAACTCCAGCCAAAATAAAACAGACTTGGTGTTAGTTCATTCAAGTTGTTATTGTTATATTCAAAAATCATAATATATGAAGCTTTGCAGGCAACTGCACGTATGTAATCATACAAAAACCCCTTCAAAAATTATAATTAATTACATAAAATTTTTATAAAAATTAGTTTTAATTTTTTTTTTTAATTTCGAAAATTAATTTTTCAAAAACTATTCACAAACATAATGTAATTAGAAATAAAAATTAAAGAAGAAGTTTCTGGCTTTCCAAAAAGGTATAGCATTTCATTGTAAGTTTTACCGTTGTTTTTTAATATTTTTTTTTCTGTTTTAAGTCATATTTTAAGGAAATTGCCCCTCTCGCCTAAATGGAGGGAAATAGACCCCCCTCCCATACGATTTTTTTCTTGTCTTAACACAACCTACTTTTTATAGCTTTTTGGTGCACCTCATACCCTGTATATACTGCCTTGCGCTTGCTTCTACCTTGTCTGACAAGGGGTTTGAACTATCAAAAATGTCTGGCTAACGAAGAAACATCATCTAATTACTATCCAAGTATTATATGTATATAAAAATCAGCTTTTATACTATAACGTAAGTAGAATTATTTTTTCATGAACATTAAGGGTGTCTGGCAAGAGGTTGCCACTACGTAAAGTGTCTGGCAATGAATGACGTGATTTTTAATAACATTCTGAAGGCAATACCAAAAAATTATCCTTTATGATTTGACGAAACTAGATCGGTATTTTACACACCTTTAGTACCGTTTGCCTGCCGAAGCCACGATGACCCAAACTTCATAATGGTCCGTCGTTCTTACCTTTGTTGGGAGCATGCACTGACAATTTTTCAGCTTTTATAAAATACCGCAGGTCTGGGGTTCACGGGCTCTTAGACTTTAAGTAATGTAATGGTTCTATACTGGATCTGAAGCGCTTCAGCAATAAATAAAGATATATGTAGTGAGTCCCGCATGCTTCATAAGAAGCTCCAAGTGGTTTAACGATTACGAAGAAAGTCCTCTAAATTCTACAATATAGTATCACATTTCACATTAAACCTACTGTATCAGCTTTCATGGTGACAAACACGTCAATTTAACCAAAATGTTCAGAAAGAATATTAATAAATAGACTTTTGTTGTTTACAATCAGCTTCAGCTGAAGTTTAGGAAAATAGTTTTTGTGAAGTTAGAGTTAGTAATGTCATATGATGCAGCGAACAAAATATCAACGGAAAATAAATATGATAAAACTAGAGCATGTGGAGGACGCTCTGCTGAATCATTAATATCGTTTCGTTGATCTTTATAACCATCGAAAATAATGGTGACATTTTTAGCAAAGTATTTTTGTACCTAATTAATCTAGCTATAGAAATATTTGAAAGTTTCTGAACTGCCCCATAACAATGGCTCGGAAATTGTTCTCCTGACTATTTATGTAGAAAATTGCATCAGATACATATGTTTGTAAAAGACATTTTTCTCTTAAACAGTTTTTAAAAAAAACTCATTTTCATGACTTTTGATTCTTCGAAACTGACCTAGTGGTAATCGTATTGGTTAAAAATTCTCCCAGTTTATAAAGAGTTCCCTGACCAATTCTTCAGCTTCTACTCGTAACTAATTATTTTCTTTGTTTGGAAATTTTTGCGCACACTAAGGGCCGTTTTCTTCACTATAGCTCAACTTGAGGCAAACTCTCAAGTTGATCAACTTGAGAGTTGGATTCAACTCGAGAGTTGAAACGCAAGTTGAAATTTCTTTTTCTTCACAATTTTTTTTCTCAACTCCCGAGTTGAAAATCTAAAGTTGATCAACTTCTGATTTGAAAAATATCCCTGGGATATTTGTTGAAATATATACAAGCTGTCACTTTCAAAATTAAATTTTAATTTATTCGGTCAATCTAATTGAATTTTTGTGTGATATTTGTGATGAATGATTTTCTCTTCGATCTACATAGGGATAAAAATAAGTTGTTACCAATCGCGAACGGATGTTTGTCATGGATGTTGCCGTTTCCCCAAAGATACATGGTAAATTTGTGTCAGCTAAATCAGTAAATCTGGGAATTTCTGGAGCAGGTTCTATAATTTTCCTTCAATTGCTTTGTTGTGAATAACAGCGCAATCGATGATGATGAGTTTTGCCGTCTCTATTTTCCACCTAATGTCGGAAGCCAACACGGGAAATCTGCTTTTCTAAACGCCATATGAACGCTCAACTCAATCGCGAGTGCCTATTTGCAATTCTTTGTACAAATTCTCATCAGCGTTTGTTACAATGGTGATAAAGTGATTTTTGTGATTGGCCACGAGATTAATTTAAAGGGGAACTTAGGTTTTAATTCAAAACTATTACCGTCTCGCGTCGCAAGCAAGTGAATCCTTTATTAATTCTATCAACATCACTGCTGTCGGTTTTGAAAAACAAAAACAATAATTGAAGTCACGGTCGTCCCTCTCTTCAACTCCAATTTTTTTTTTTTTTTTTTTTTTTTTTTTTTTTTTTTTTTATAATTTACTCACGCTCAAGGGAATATGAATACCCTTCAAATGTTTCAACACAGCGTGGGCGTGAATTTACGGAAGATAAAGAAGGATAGGAAAGATGTTGATTGTTGTGAAAACTCAATTAAAAAAACTTTTGAAGCAAAATGCATGTATTTTATTAAAAAAAAAAAACAATGTTTCATGTCAACTCTCACGTTTGCTCTCTCAACTTCTAGTATTTTCGGAAGTTGAGAAAACCAGAAGTTGATCAACTCGAGAGTTGAGAATCGAAAGTTGAAACTGTCAACTTTGAGTGAAGAAAAACAAAATCACAAGTTGAGAATAAAAATCCTAAAGTTGAGGTCAACGTCTAGTGAAGAAAACGGCCCTAAGGTGATTATGACTTTCCTTAAGATGTTTTAGTACAGTTCAAGTGTTTTACGAAAGTTGGAGAGGATTTAAAATAAGATACCTATGCATATTGGGTTTGAATGTCTGAATATGATTAAGGGAGGAAAATACAGAGTTGAGTTAAGCATTCCACATTCGTGTAGTACGCTTCAAGAAAGAATCTCTGAATTTTACACTGTGTCAGCAGTTGTTCTCAAGGGTAAATTGATGGACAATCCCTGGTGCATCTAATACTGGCGTTGAATGTGTGCTGTTCCAGTAGGACAATGAAAGCATGGAACAATAGATACATTAAATAAACTCCCCAAAATGCAATGAAATTATTCTGTTTTTGAGTGTCAAGATATTTCGACCTTATGTGGAAGGGTATGTTTTCAAAATCAATACCGACTATCAGAGATTGTAGTGATTGATGGACCAGAATTTTTTAAAACGAACTTGAACAAACACGTAAATATTATTCATTTTTGTGGTTTTTTCGTCTCCAAGTTGTGGTTACTTAAATAATTTTAAAATATTAAATAAATAAATGAAAAAATGACTTTATTTTATTAAATTTTAATTTCAACTAAACTAATATCACAACTTTAATTAATTTATTATATGTAAGCTACGCGTTTCGGAGTGTTATTGCTTTATCATCAGGCGAACTACTTTTTCTTTTACTTTATATTTTATATTTTATACTAACTTTACGTAAATATTATCTGAAATGCCATTATGATTTTTATACAATTTCACTGCAATTTGTATTGCCTGGTTTTTTGATTAAACATGGTTAAGATATTTACCGTCTGAGCTCCAGAAATGAATAAAATATAAGTTATTCAAACAAATTTTGTACCGCCAAATCTTGCATACAAATCGAATGACAGCCTTATAGGTAGCTAGAATTATATGAAAACAAAGAATTCTGTTCCGTTAAAGTACTTAACATTTGTCTGATTAAAGTACTGGAACAAATGGGAAAATGAGTTTGGAAGAAAAATTCTTGGTCAATTATTTTTTTTATTTATTTATTTTTTATTTTGAAGTTGTAAAAAAAATAAATTTTGCAATTTAATCAGACATACCATTGCCATAATATGTATGAAAAAGTTTTTAAGTGAATTTCCAGAGGCAATAAATATAACAGATCTTTCTATACAATCTTTAAGAAACAGCTTATTTGAAATATTGTAAGTATGTCTTACATTTTGGTAAATTTTACAAACATTTCTTATTGACGGTCGACATCGTTTAGTTTAACTTTCGACTTTCACGTTCACAACTCCACCGATTTCGATGCAAATCTGGAATGAGATCTTGTATTACATATTAAAATTTTCAAACAAATACCTATATTTCGAATTTTTAAAATATTTCAAAATTTTATAAACTTCTTGGCTGATTTGATTTATTGGCAACTTAAGAAATTGCTCCTTTTTATTCAATCGAAGTTGATTATCTCAACTTTTGATATTTCAAGGCTGGTCAACTTCTTCGAGCAGTGAGAGAAAAAGTTATAAGATGGTTCCGGGTTTTTAAATTGATAAACGCATATAAGGAACGTCATCTTTCGTTTTCATCTTTCCAGTGCGTTGGATTATCTCAGTGGAGGTCTAGCGATATTCCAACCTAAAAATATATATATTTATAAAACTATCGTTGTCATGAAAAAATGGTCCTGTTGCGCCATTAAATTTATGTATTTTAGAGTTTTCTATGAGGATCACGATTTTTTGTTTACGACAATTTTTAGATACAAAATTTGCAATTCCAAATTTAATAAGACATTAACAAAACCTCAAACGTGATCAAATGATTCCTTTGAATTTGAAAAGTTTAATTCATGTACGTTTGAAAGTTCAAAGAATATTTTTATTTACATGTGTTCATCTATCGTGATTTTTTTTTTTGAAAATTGAATACAATTAATTTTTTTAATAAAAAACGCTATGCCAATGGATTAAAAAATATAAAATAATTATAATAATAACAATTCCTTTTAACCCCATAAAATGGAAAACTTAAGGAGAAATTATTTTTCCCTGTTTAACAAAATGAATTAGTGATGGTCGTAAAATTCCTTTATTATTATTAATTTTTGTTTAGAAAATATTGTGGTAAGTTTGTTATAGTTTTATTGCTACTAAGTGATTAATTAATTATACTTAAGCTACCTGCTACCCTTTAGTAATATTTTATTAGAAGGTTTTTATAACAAGAAAAAATATTATGATGAGTTTTTATTTTTAAAGAACATACATAGAAAAACTTGCGGTTATATATTTTTCTCGAACTGCTTTCGAGGTTTTGAGTTTATGGCTTTTAGAATTTCGATTTTTGTCGACGCACTGTGTAGCCATCAAGTTTATTTATTGTTGATCCATAAGAACCACGATTTCTTATTGCAAGGCTGATTAACGATTGATATACGAAATCTTACTAATACTCACATGATTTATTTGAATTTATATAAAACATAGACGAAAAAAAATGTATGAAAAACTGATGGAATTTGTGCAAAAATATCATTTATGTTTAAAAAGTTTTTATTTACATACTTTTTCTGTGTATTCCTTGTTCGGTAAAAAACTGAAGTTGATTTCACAGCTAACTTCTCTATAAGGTAAACTTGAAATATTAAATATGTAAGTCAGATGTGGAATACACACGATTGTTTTAGCTTTTAATTATAGAACTTATTTTAAAATTGAGTTCAAAATTTCTCACACACAAGACCAAAAAGTAGAAAATAGTTAATGGAATAAAAGATACATTTTTATATTAAATTTTTTATATTATATTAAAATGAACTTAAAAGTTTATACATATGTATATATAAATTTATATACTTATATAAATATTTTTTCTTAATCCCACAAAACGAAAAACCTAAGATGAAATTATTTTATAGTATTTATTCCTTTTTATGTATAATTATAATTTGTATAACTTTAGAAAATGACTTGAGGGTCATAAATATCCATCATTATTAGTAATTGTTTACAAATATTGTGGTTAATTCGTTATTGTTTTATTACTACTTAGGAATAAATTAGTTAGTATGAAACTACCTGGACCCGCCCCCTTTTCGAAAATTTTATTACGTAAGGGAACAAAATTCTAGGAAATTTAAAAAAATTGTTTCTATATTTAATGAACATAAGTTACTTTGTGGTTGGTACCTGAAGTATTATATTCGTTTTTTAAAGTGGGCGTGGCAAACGTCTAATATGCATATTTTGTTCTTCACATAATATTATTTTTTTAAGGGTTACCTATCAATTTCATTTTATTTCAAGGGTGAAAATAACTCTTTTTTTCATAAAAATATTAAGAAATCTATCTTATATCTTATTATATATTATATATATATATATATTATATAAATAAAAATGAATCGCAAAATGTGTTGCTAAGCGTTAAACTCGAGATCGGCTTGACCAATTCGCCTGATTTTTTTTTTAAAGTATTTGTTAAGGTTCAAGGAAGGTTCTTATGGAGAGAAAAAACGTTTATTGCGGCGTTCACTTTTAGTCAATGTTCGAGGTCCAACATCATTCCAACATTTACGAATAGTTAATGGTGAATTATGTGACTCTTACAGAGAACCCTGTCAGTGTTTGTAACTGTTAGAAAATGATACTCATTGGGTTCAAACTTTAAATAATGCTGTAATTTCTTCAAAAGCTCAACAAATACGAATATTGTTTTCTACGAACATGCTTTCCGTCAAACCCAATTGATTTATGGATCAAATACAAAGATGATATGTGTATCTTGCATCAAATGCGCAATAGAACAGGAAATCGATATTTACAATTCACTGAAGAAATTTACAACGGGGCGTTGATATCAATTGAAGACATACATACATATGCGCTTGATGATGTCGATGCTTTTAATAAAGAGTTGCATCGTGAAAAACTGTTCGATCTCTATGCTTTGGGAATCGGTTCGAATATATGTTCCGTTGTTGAATCAACAACAAAAGTATGTCTTTGATACACTTATGGAAGTTGTAAATGATGGAACTGGAGGATTTTACTTTTTGGATGCTCCTGGTGGTACAGGAAAGACTTTTTTAATTTCATTGATTTTAGCAACAATTCGCTTACAGAATGCAATTGCACTCGCACTTGCTTCCTCTGGTATTGCAGCTACATTGTTGGAAGGCGGTCGAACAGCCCATTTAGCGCTAAAATTACCATTGAATATTCAAAGCAACGAAACTCCGACTTGCACTCTGCAATGGCAAAGGTTTTTCAGCAATGCAAGTTGATAGTATGGAATGAATGCACAATGGCACATAAGAAGTCTTTGGAGGCATTAGACAGAACTCTGGAAGATCTACGAAGCAATCAAAACCGATTCGATGGGGCGATGATTTTGTTAGCAGGACATTTTCGTCAAACATTACCAGTTATTCCACGGCCTACACCTGCGGATGAACTGAATGCAGTCCTCCATTTTGCGGACAAAAATTAAGATACTAAATTAGAACTAGAATATGCGTGTCGGATTGCAAAATGATCGATCTGGAGAAATATTTTCAAAACAACTAATTGACATTGGTAATGGTAAAATCCCTGTAGATGTTATGACAGGCTGCATCACATTTCCTGTCAATTTTTGTCAGTTTACAGATTCAAAAACTGAGCTTATAGCCCAAACGTAGCTCAAAATTACAGAAATTATTGTTGGTTGAGTGAACGAGCTATATTAGCTCCCAAAAACACGGATGTAAATGAAATAAATTTCAAAATCCAAAATGAAATTGCCGGTGAATTAAGGACATACAAATCAGTTGATTTGAACTCACTGGATTTGCCAGCATTACCTCCACCTAATCTTCAATTAAAAGACGGCAATTTCCAGTGCAGCTTGCTTTCGCTATGACCATAAATAAATCACAGGGTCAGTCGTTGAGTGTACGATAAGGCATTACAATGAAAATACCAGATTATTACTACTAATACTAAGGTCTTGCAACTTACAAAATAGGACACTTATATTTGTAAGTAATCGATGTTTATCATGGAGACGTAAATCTATAAATATGAAAAGTGATCACTCTGAAATATGTTTTATAACTGTTGTTTTAGAGAAAAAAGGGCAGAACAACGTCTGCCGGGGCAGCTAGTATATAATATATATCAAATATTGTATTTAGATTTTAAGAAATAAAATGGCTTTTTTATCTAATAAGTTATTTTTGTTTCTTAGAGACTGATTCCAAATTAACAAAATTTAATTAAAAGCGATTGCAAAAAGTGGGCAAGGTAGAGATCATATCTTGTGCTAGTCTGAAAATTTCGCCAAAATTGGTAACTAGTTACCAATGGATCTAATACCGCCTTTACAAACGACTTGAACCACGTTAGGAATATTAAAATAATCAAGTTTTTAAGTGCTGTAAATTCTTCAAGAATGACTTTTGCATTATACCTTGGGGCCCATCAACTTATCAATGTTTTGGAAGCTAACGAATATTGAAACAATAATTTTCTCTATTCATAGTTAAGTAATCAGTCATATAAATTCCCAAATGTATGTATATATACAACTCGCAAAATTTATTTAACTTAATAGAAAATCAATTTAACTTGAACGCAAATAGATTTAAACTAAACTAAAACCCAGACGAAAATTCGGTATAACATATGAACAATGGTGTCAATTCCAGACTACGAATTGTATGACCCTACATAAAAAAAGTAAAATTAAAAAATTTAATACAAATAATTTCTACTGCAAAAGAAAAGTTTTGGTTTCTTTTTAAAAACTAGTATTACGATAAGAGATATATAACTCCGGAAACTTTGTTTTCGTCATGGCTACCGTTGGTATTTTCATCTGTCCTAGTGTAAGTCCAGCGAAATGCTGAATTAGTATTTTATGTTACTCGTTAGAGGAAACATTTGTTTAGTAATGTTTTAGCTCATTTAGATCATATAGTTTCCGTACAACGTTACTTCATTTAATTTTTTCGAAAACACCTCTAATGATTTTAGTTAAAGTTTTTAAAACAATTTCAATAAATCTGCATTCCAGGTCATCTCCAAAAAAAAATTCAAATTCTCAAATATGAAATGGCAAAATAGCACACGAATAGTAGGTACAAATGTATGTCAGTCAGATATTAAATTTGAAAACTTAAATCTCTTAAGCTTCTTTTCGTTAAATTTCAAATTGGTAATTTTTTTCTGAATTTTGTGAAATATTCATGAAATTTTTTGTCTTTTTAAAATATCAATAGTAAAAATATCGAATGAATATTCATTTTTAAAGAATTTAAGTTGCACCTAATCTATAGGAAATATTATGAATCTACCACACTCAGTTATAAAAATTATTTTTTTCTCAGATTTCTTTCTCTGTAAAAAAAAATTTGGATTGTAATATTATTATTGACCTCGGCAAAATTAGTAGCTTTCTGTAAGATTGTTAAACATAAAAATATTATTCCCGAAATTATATTCTAAAAATAAGACAATTTTCTTAATAAAACTTTAAAATTTTATTTCCATTACGAGAAATTTTCCTAAAGGCCAGCTTTGTAAAAAGTTTGTTAAGCCAATGTTTTTTTCTTAAAAATGCGAACGAAATTCTTCCCATTTCACCAAATGTCCTTGTTTTCCGTTCATTTGCTAATAATATCTAAACTTTCAAGACTTTAAGCGAAAAACTTCATCAAACATTTGAGAGTTCCATAATTTGTGTGCTCTTTCGGTTCTCAAAAGCCAAACGAAGATTGATACATTATGAAGAATTACCAAACTAAGGATTCCTAATTCCATAAGAGATGCATCGCACTGAATAAATATTTGGAACAAGTGTCATTAAATATAATTAAATTTTTTTTTTGGCCTATTAATATATTTTTTCGACCTCTTCAGTTATCATTTTTCTCACAATCAGATTCTTACATTTTTCTACTATTTTCTCGTTTGATTTTAATTTAAGAACTTTTATAACCAGCGCAACCCAAAATATTCAAACTTCTTGTGACTGTATTAAAGCAATGTTAACATGAAAAAAGCCTCTGCATTAGGGAAAGGGTTGTTAAAAAAAACTTTTAAGACAGTTGGACACTTGTCTTGCAAAAAGTTTTAAAGGATTATAAAGTTTTATTTTTCTTTCAACAGGTATCCCGGGACGGATGTTCGTAGTAAATACAGATCAATTATTATTTTTCGAGTAAAAATGCAGTTTTTTATTTGATTCCCTAGAAAATAAATTCGTATATGCATTTTTTTAAGTTTATATAGAACGGGTAGGTGCAATACAACAACTTGATTTTTTTTTCAATTTTAACGAAAACTATTCTAACGATTTCGATTTAACTTCGTACCTGTTATGTCTGAAGTGATTTTAATAAAACCGCACTTTTTCAAAATTTCTCGTTACGAAAAAATCATAATTTCGACGGTTTTTGAAAAAATTGTCTTTATTTCTTGGATCATATTTCAGTAGTAATATTATAATTTTTTTTATAATCCTACACAAAGCTACATTACATTTTATAAATTTTGCTAGTGTTATATTGTATAATTATGATGCAAAAAATCATCTTCGAAGAATTTGCAGCACTAAACAACTTGATCATTATGATATTTTGTAGAAAAAATGGTATCACTTGAAAAATAAAACATTAACAAAATGTTTTCCACGCCCACTTAAAAAAAACGAAAATATTAGTACAGGTACAAAACCACAAAGTTATATATATTATGTTCATTAAAATAGAAAATTTAGTTTAGGATTCTTTAGAATTTTGTTCCTTTGTATGTAATAAATGTTCGAAAAGTGGGCGCGAATAGGTATTTTAATAAGAATTTATTTAGCATTTAGTAGTAATAAAACAATAACGAATTAACCACAATATTTGTAAACAATTACTAATAATGATGGATTTTTATGAACCTCAAGTCAATTCCTAAAGCAGGGCAGTTATTAGGTTAGACAATTAACTAAATAGTTTTCTATTTTCATTAAAAATAAAAACTTATAATTATATTTTTTCTTGTTATAAGAGCCTTGTAATAAAATGTTGCTGAAGTGAACGGATACAGGTAGTTCAAGAATAATTAATTCATCACTTAGTAGCAATAAAACTATAACAAATTTACCACAATATTTATAAACAAGAATTAATAATTATGAAAAAAAATTACGACTGTAAGTCATTTTGTTAAAAAGGGAAAAATAATTTCTCTTTAAATTTTTTCATTTTATGGGGTTAACAAGATTTGTTATTGTTATAATTATTTTATACTTTTCAATCCATTTTAATACGGTTTTTTTTTATATTAAAGAACTATACTGTCCTCGCCTTTGAAAATGATAAATGATGTCATAGACGTTCCTTTTATCTAATAATCAATTTCACTCATTACTCGAAGAAGTTGACCAGCTTTGAAATATCAAAAGTTAAGATAGTCAACATCGATTGAATAAAAAGAAGCAATTTATAAAGTTGACAATGAATGAATAAAATCGGTATAAGAGTCCTTAAGATTTTTAAATATTTCAAAAATTCAAAAAAAAATATTTGTTTGAAAATTTTAATATATGATACAAAGATCAAAATTAGTGGAATTATGAATGTGAAAGTCGAAAATCAAACTAGAATTTCTTGTAAAGTTTTGGTTTACCAATGAGTAAGGCATACAAACAATATTATTATCAAAATCAGAAGATTCGTTTTCGAAAAAAAGAAGCTTTTTTTTAAAGATTGTATAGCTACATAGATCTGTTATACTTTTATATAAGAAAATCAATTTTCCCTCTGAAAATGTTATGTCTGATTTTATTACAAAGTTCAATTTTTTACAAGTTCAAAATAACAGAACAAACAATAAATAAGAAAAACAATTGACCCAGAATTTTTCTTCCAAACTATCGACAACAGAATTCTCTGTTTCCATCTAAGGATAGCCACCCATTTGCTTTCGTTCGATTTATGCAAAAGTTGGCGGTAAAACATTTCTTTGAAAAACCAGTATTGAATTCTTTTCCGGAGTTCAGTAAGTAAATCGATAAACAAGGCAATACTTATTTTTTTTTTCTTAAATTTTGATACTCGTATGTAATGTATTTTTTTTAACTTTTTGGAAGTATGAAAAATTTCATTTAAAATTAATGGTACTTTTAGTAATGTCTTAATATCAAATTTTTCTTATAGAATTATAGATCGTAAACGAAGCTGATGTTCTCGAGAAAAATACTATTATCGAAAACAGTTTATTTTAAAAACGAATAACTACGATTTTCTATATCTTTTTTTATAATTCACACGCCCTCAAGTGTGTGTCAAGAGGCCATTATAATGTTAAACACAGCACGTGAGATGGGGCCATTAGGAGCGGGGGGGGGGAGAGAAAGGAGGTGTCGATGAACATTGGATTTGAATGTTTGCAAATTAAAATGGCAAGGAAATGATAGTATTAAAAAAATGTTGATTCCCAAGTTAAAAAAAAAAAAAATGCATGTGGTTTTCTCAAATTTTTTTTTTCTCGAAAATTTTTTGAAGCCTTATCATACAAAAATTAATACACTCGGTTGTATGTTCGAAGCTACCATTAGTAAATCAATGAAAAGTTTGTACAAATGCATTTCGCCCAGATTATTTACTTTTTATTGATTTATTCAATGCAGTCTACAAAACAAAAATTATAATTTTTTATATGATTCGTTTTCTCCTTTTTCCTGGAACAAATATTAACAATTTTTTCAAATTTTCTTTTCAGCCATTAGCTAGCTTTTACTAAATGAAATTCTTTACTTGCGATGAAGTAGGACCTTACGGCAAGTCTTGCGTTTGAAAAAAAATTTCAATCAAAATTTGATCAAAGTTTACATAACGATGGTAGAGAACACGAAAAAAGTGTATGTGTCTGTCTGTATGGCTGTACCTCGACATGCAACCTAAGCATTCTCTCTCAAATTCCGTAATAAAGGCTCTTCGGGGATAGATAAGAAATTGAAATTTCTTGTTTTGTCTCCAAAGCTAGCGATACCTACCATACAGCCATTATGCAAAATTTTGTAAAAAAATTCTAAAACGGCTCTTGCGATTTTGATAAAAAAATTAGGTGTGCTATTATAGGGAAGAAAATATGTCATTAAAGGTAACTGGTATAGATCCTTTTATTTTATTTTTGACTCTTTCATAAGCAGCACTAATGATTCTGATCAAAAATTTTATTTAAGATATCCTTTAAATTTATAGTAATATTGTATATTCAAATTTTCTAAAAATGTTTTTTTTTTTTTTTTTGGAAAAATTAATATCTTTAAAATGATTGACGGACTAGTTTCTGATATTATTTCCTCAAACGTACATATATTTTTAATTATATTATATTATTATTATCTTATTTTATTTAGAGAAATTTTAAAGAAATTTCATACATAAATATTTAATTTCATAATAACCGAATAAGATTCCCTTTGGTTTTAAAAATGGTTGAGATGAGTAATGATGGTCAAAATAGTTTTTGTCGCGTAGGTTGTGCTGTCTGTAGTATCTTGTAAATATTTCGGGATTCACTGTATTGAGCTCTATCTGTAAAGTTTTCAAAACTTTTCTGCTCTATTCTTTTCAACAATATTTTAGAATTTGCTTCCCATGTCCACCAATCTCTTTCCAGTGGCTGAGCATTATGTATAGTAGCTCCAAACGTGACCATTCTACGAATAACTGTGACTTCTCCTGGAGAAGTTGTCTCGCATTGCATTGGGTAGTCGATGAATTGGGAGGGCCATCACTTTGAGAGTGTATTATATAGTATAGTGCACTCGACTAGTTTAGCTTGCAAGAGCTTTTTAAACAAAAGTTGGGGTGTAATTAATCATTTCCATTTCAGAAGATCATTACTTTTGATTTGATGGTAATATAATAACTACTCCAGAGACCGCAATATAATTGGAGTTTATTTATCATCATTTGTTGCACCATTTGTGGATATTCCACTAATATGACGATATCGTCCGCTTTGATGTTGACACCAGCAAACGTTATTCCTCCCGGAGAGCCGATGGGATGTCATCCAGGAAAAGAGAAAACAGAAGCGGACTTAGTAGACATCCTCGTTTGACTCCAGTGGACGTTTGAAACCAAAAAAAAATGTGTGACATGTCGGGGGGAGAAATTAAAAATTTTAACTACAAAGTTTAAGAAAAACTAGCAGGGTCTTTTAGGCTGCCGTCGAATAGAAAAAACCCACAGACAGAATTATGAGACCTACTTTTGTCGTCTTCTCTATCATCTTAGTCAAGTCTGATCAAAATCTCGAGATAGATTTTTGCATATGCATCGCTAACCACATATGACTATGTATTGAAAATAAAAATTTAACCCTAAATATCAGCTTAACGTAAAATTGGTAGATCGTACTTATCTAATCACGCGGACAAATTTGTATCAAAATCGTAATAAAAGTTTTCGAGATTTTCTATAGCGGGTTCTAAAAGCTGTATGAAATGAGTACAATTATTTTTGTATATAAGAAAATTGTATATAAGAATTTTTTTTTGATCGATAGACAAGTCTTGGTTTTATGTTAAAAATTTTTTGTATTTTTGTATTTGTATTTGTATTTATTTTCTTAAAATGACTTGATACATCAAGATTGAATCTTTTAGTTGTATCTAAGCAAATTTACAAGTTATAATTCATCACAATACAAGCTTTTATAACAATAATTTATAAATAGAAACATAACAATATATAAACTATGAATTTAAATTTAAATAAAACAAGTGAAAGTAAACATTAATTAGATGATGAAAAGTAAATGAAAATCTTCTTCTTTAAAATAGCCAATGAATTAATTCTCTGAATTTCAAAGGGAAGGCCATTCCAAATTCTAATGGCATAGATAAAGAAAGATCGGCCAGCAACGGAATGTGTAAAACGTGGTAAAATCATTCGAAGTCCCCTACGAGAATGTGTAAATTGAAGCATTTCCCCCAAGTACTCTTGACACCTACCATGTATTATCTTGTGAAGAAGGATGATATTACGAGTGACTAAGTAATTATCAACATTAATTCCTAACAAAGAAGACTGAACACTAGATACACTTTCAAACCGAGGTATATTGTAGATAAAACGCAAGCAATCATTAAAGGCAACATTAAGTTTACGCTTGCACTCATAATCAAGACAGGGATACACTGAACAGTTAAAAGTAAAAAATGGAAGAATAAGACTTTTCACAAGATGTTTTTTGATAACAGGATTCAAAATATTTGTCGATACTCTTAAGGAACGAAGAACGGAGTAAATACGTCTAATAGTTTCTGATATTGCATTACATCAACTGAGTTTGTCATTAATTTGAAAACCTAAATATCTAACTTTACGAACATATGGAATGATTTGGAGCTTTTTTTTAAATCCCGACTTTAACAATGAAAGAAAAGTTTGAAGTTTCGTCATACAGGACGTCAGGTTGTTTGTTTGTTCAGGTGAACGTCGAGCTTGAGTCAAAACGGATAACCTAACTCATTTGCAACGTCTAGTTGCCATTCAACGATTTCGATTTTTTCCAATTTTTTCAAAAATGATTTCGATCAAACTGCGTTTCACGTTGCTCACATAACAAAAACAGAGGATTTCAGAAAATTGCTTTATTTTTGGGTTAATTGCATATGTCTTCCTAACGACTTGACTGATTTTATTATATCTTTTCTATTGAATATTTGTACAAATTATTAAACATTTTTATTAATAATTTTTTCGTATTAGCAAATCAATTTAAATTGCTAACAGTTTAAATATTTTCGGTTAGATCTATTTGTGTTTAGGTAAAATTGAGTTGCTATTTTGATGAATAAATTTGCGAGTGATATATTGCAAGAAGTACGTTGGGAAATCCTTTTTTGGGAAGAAAGGGTTTCTCTATCCATATTTAACAAGTCGTTTTCGATCAAAATAATATTTTGGTAAACATTCAAAAACTCTTTTGGAAATGTGTAAGAAATGATAACGATATGCCAAATTCAAAGAATAGATGCTCCTCTCTGTAGTACCTAATTACATACAAATCGTTTCAATTGAATAATTTGTGAAGCTGTTTGTCGTTAAAGACAGATAGATATAACAGACAAAATTAAAATGATTAAAAAGCAACTCATCAGACTGCTCATATCAGTAGACAAACATATCATAAACTGAATACTAATTCAAATATTGGAAAACAACAAGACAAATTTGTTTTTCTTCTGATTTTTTTTTGTAATCCCGGTGATAAGAATGTCACCAAAATAATAACATGTGATTCATATCTATTGTCTATACCAATAATTGCAAATCACTATAAAATATGTGCTGAGAAAAACATCATAAATATTTTATTGACCTTCCCCACCAGTTATATCCATCATACACTAGTTCGCATTTTCAAAAACCAAAACATGCATAAGATTCATTTTAAAAACAAGTTTATCTGTTAAATAATGCACCTGATGATTTCAACTACCTGTAGCCCCTTAATGTTCTCCTCTTATGATCCCTTTTTTCTACCTGCTCTGGTGGGTTGTTTTCGAAGTGAATCAGGCTAATCCTGCCTCGCGAAAGATAAATTGACCTGCATCACGTGTAAGTAAATGCAAAACTTTATTCCTTTAATCTGAAGGATATATAACGCGAGCCCGTGACAAAGTAGATTATAGTCAACATCAGTGTGTCAATCAGTAAAGACGTGTGCTTAGCGTGATTAATATATATTTCAAAAAGTATCTACATACATACATATATCGGACAAAATGGGTTGTGTTACAAGTTCAGATAAATCACCAAACAGCAGCGTATATCACCCAGAGGGATGCTTGGGCAAGCATTCTTGGATAAGTAGCTCAAAGAGAAAGTACAGAGTGAACTCAGTAGAGTTGCCGCCATTACCCAGCAAAGGACATATCACCCGATCAAAATCCAGCTTACCAGTGGCAACAAGGACAACAGAAGTTTTGTCCGTATGTGATGACTTCCAAGAGGGTTGCGACGATGAGAAAAGCTATGGATATTTTTCAGAATCAATATCCACATCCAACACATCATCCCTCAGCTTCAACCCGAGCGACTGTCACTTGAAAATGGAAATGTACATGATGACCAAAATCGCCAGGGTTATGCCAAAGACCTCATCGCCTATTTTGCCCAGAAAGTATACATCCAGGCATTCCCCATCATCGTCGTCGTCCACATCGAATTCGGCAACACATGATATGGACGAGGGACAATTTGTAGACCAGAAGCGCTCATACAACAAATGGAAACGACATCTACAAAATACTCCAGCATATGTTCTCAACGATATTACAAGAATTCCTGAAGCCATAGCCGGTCAATTTAGTCCAGAAGACTTCCCAGCATACACAGATGTCAGAAAATGTCAAAGAAACAACATTCAAAAGAGAGTGGTCATGGAAACTTACATTATTTAAAAGAAAACCATTGGTGAAATTAAGTGACATCTTAAGTTTTCTTTAAAATTTAAAAACAAAAATCCTGTGAAATATTTGTACAAATCTTAATCAAAAAGATTATTTTATAAACGCTGTACAAATTATGTACAAAGATATTGTGTAAAATGTTAACTTTAAAGATATATTGATATATTTTCGAAAATTTAAACGAATCTTAATCTTAATTTATTTATTTAAAAGGTTTTAAATTAAATTTTAAAATTCGTTAATTAAAATTATAAATTTACCTAGCCCAATATTTTTTATTTACCTTTCTATATATATTTTTGTAACTAAAATCAATACTAAGTTTTATAACCATGTAACAAATAAGTTTAATATTTAACTTTGCAAAACTATTTTTAGAACTTTAGATTTTATTTATAAAATAAATTTAATGTATGAATACAAAATTATTATTTAATTTTTAATAAAAAGATTTTAAAACAAAATTTCAAATTTTATGAAACAAACCGCTACAACTTTGAAAAAAAAAAATGAACCAATGTTGCAATCAATATTGTGCATCCTTTAAATCTCCAAAGAGAGGTACAGTTTCGTCATGGCTTAGTAGTTGCAGTTGGTGTTACAAAATATATCTTCTTTTTCTTAGAAATTGGATTATATTTTCTTTTTAAATTTCAAAACTAATAAATCCGCTAAAGATACTTGGATTATTAAATATCTCAATTCCCGGAAGGAGGTGTCATAAAAATATTTTGGGATTATTCAGAGACTTAAATATTCTAAAATAAATCCGCGGTAATAAACCAGCACAAGCCACATAGGAAACATTTATTATATATTCATAGTTTCCAAGAAATTGGTCACTGATTTAGGGATGAAGCTATCGACTGGCTACCTGTGTGACTTGTGATTGTGGCGGATATACACTCCCGGCCACTTGAATATATCCTGTGCTAGTAAAAGTTCAAGTTGAGTTTTTTTCGGACACAGTTGTAACATCTGTTTCTAAGCAACAACATTTTTAAGGCATATTAATAATATTCAGCTTTATTTGCAGAAATATCACACCTTTAGTAAATATGTACTATTGAAATTAAAATATTGCAACCTTTAATAACAAAATACATAGTCTAAAGTAAACCTTTGCACTGTTGTACCATTTTTAATAATGGATACTTCCACCCTAGTAAAGGGTGACTTCATTTGGTTATGAATTCTACAGTCACCTCATGTCCTGTCCATTTCACTCCATGTGTTTTTGATGTAATCATCCATTTTCCAATACCAAACATTTTCAATGCATTTTTAATGCTTACACTGTGTTCTGGCATATTAAGGGTATACAAAAAACCCCTTGAGTGTGCGCCGATTATAAAAAAAATGATATTCAGGTAAGAGGGTATGGGCCAATGAAGTTATGAAACATTTTTAACTTTGATCCAAACTTTACTATCAGAGTTGTATCGATAGCCACGTTATCTTGTTGGTACATGCAGGAAAAATCCAGACAAATTTTAGAAAAATGTGGAAAGGCCCTTTTCAATTCACCAACCCACGAAGCTCCGATAATTAAAAAAAAAAACTGTAATTCTGAGGTTCCATTGAATGAGATTGCTCCTCAAACCATTACTCAACCCTCGAATTTTTAAAATGATTCCATTTGAGCTTTTCCCTTCTCAAATCTTGATACAAAGAATTGTAGCCATCGGGGCCTTCGAAATTGAGTTTTTTTTATCAAAAAAAAAAAAAAAAACAATCGATGACACTAAATTTTAAACATCATTATGGTTTCAACAAAAAGTAGATGTGTCTCTTTGCCGTTTGGTCTAAGGGGAGTTTTGTTTTGCAGTTTACATCACAGCAAATGCTTAGCTCTCCGTTTGACAGGTTTCATGTGATGGGAAGACTAGCTGTAACGCTTGATTTCACCCTTAGTTTTTGCGGCAGAATCAGGTTAAATCGAAGCAGCTTTGCAGGATTGCTCCGACGACTGAAATTGCTTGATAACATCCGGCTTTCAAGTTTTTAAAATTCTTCAAAAAACCATTTTATAACATGGGTTCTTCTAAGTTTTTCTACAAATTTGCGGTTATTAAGTTATTTTGCTTTATTACGAGTATGACATATTTTTTAAAAATAACGTTTAAGACTTTTTATGTATATTAACAACAAAAACAAAAACAAAGTTAGTTTTTGTTCTTAACAAAACCTATCGGTGAAGGTATTTAGTACATAGCAAATTTTTTAATGATTAAAACTGAATACGAGTATTATGTCTTAAAAATATTTGAAACAGTTGTCATCAATGCGTCCGAAGAAAACTCAATTTTAGTTTTTAAAAACAACTGGGTGTATTCAAGTGACTAGCAGTGTAAATGTGTGGATTTGAGGGGGCTTAAATTTTGGAAAAAACAAGACACATTTTATAGGTAGTAAGTCGAAATCCCTTGTTGGAAAACTCTTTTTTGCAGGTGTTTATTTAATGAGAGAAGTATTATCGCCTTTTCTTTTCAGGCAACATCACTAGCTTTTAAGCATATCGTTGAAAAATCAAAAAGAATATTCATAAGACACAGTCAAACACCAGTGTTCTGATACAAGAATTCTTATTTCTTCAGCTTTCTGAAAATTTTATTTTTTACAAATGTGTAAGTAATCAGGTAATCAATTGGTTTAGAAACAATTCTCGGATGTCATATAATTATAATTACTTTTAGCTGGTGTTGGAATAAAAAGTTTGATTTGATTCACGATAATATCGATAAAATTTTGAAAAATAATAATGTCAGATAAATAAAATCGTCTCAAAACAAAAGTGTTAATGATTGTACCCAGTGAATATACAAATAAAATGCACGACTGGGTCGCACGAACTTGCTCCTATGTAAGAGACTAGGAATTTTAAAAACGAATGCTATTAAAGTAAACTGTTCATAAGGATAAAATGAATTTTTTAAATTCTTTTAGTAGTAAGAGATAAAAACAGAATGCTATGCAAATATGAATTTATGCAAGAACAAAAATTATAAGTCGTTGTAGTGGTTTCTTAACAAAATAAGGTTTTATGTAAAAAAATTTTAAAACATTTTTAAGAAAAAATTTTGCTATGCCAACTTTAGGTTTTTATTATTGTACGAATGAGAGTTAAATTTCCAAAAAAAATAGTAATCTGTTTTTGAGATATCGAATTTTCCAATAAAAAAATGACGTTTTTTTTTCCAAAAATTGAAAAAAATATTTTTTTTTTTAATTTTGAAATGCAAAGTTTTTTAAACTTTTTAGGAGCTTCTTTATAAAAAAAATCATTAAAATCCGTTATGCCTTTAATGAGAAATTCAAAATTCAAAAAAATCGTTCTATGGTAGGTACAGTCAAAAATACCTTGTTTTCAAAATTTTTTTTTATTAAATTATAGATCGTAAGAATTGAAAGAAAAATTTTTTAGCAAAATTCTCGGAACCATTTTTTAACATTTTTATGGAGGGTACCGTTATTTTTAGGTAAAATAACTTCTTTTTTCTCATATCTTGTAGATTATATTAAAAAAAAACTGTTGTGTACTGATGTACGCGCGGTAGAAGTAAAACTTATTTTCCCTCAAGCAAAGCCTCTGTAAGATTCTAGCGTATAAATGTACAAACATTTTGTATTATAAAAACATGTCGCTGTCTTTGACAGATAACGTGTCGTTTTGACATGTCACTGACAGCTGCATAGAAAATTTTGTACCCCCATCGCCGGAAAAGAAGTTTTACTTCAAAAAAACTTTTATTTATCAAGTCTTAAGAAAATCGAAAAAAAGGGTTTTCAAGAAATAATTTTAATTTTTTTTTTAAATCCAAAATTTTTTTTTGAAAATTTGAATACACAATAATATTTAAACTGCTGGGAAGGCTTAACATAAAAAAATTATCAAAATCGGTGGCACCGTTTTTGAGAAAATCAAAAACAAAAAAAAAATGGTTCCAAAGGGGTACCAAAAATAACCATTTTTTGTAAATTTTTTTTCATCCATCTTTAACAAAATGAATTTTTTTGATTTTTTTTTAAATCTGTGGACAGTTTTTGAGAAAAAAAAATATTTATAAAATTTCGAAAAAAATTCGTAGGTATGGCAGGTACCGCTATTTTTGGTCTTGAAAAAAAAAGAAAAAAACGTGTGGGGGGAAAAAATCAAAAACTTTATACACACATATACCTACATACATACTACTGGAATAAATCAGCCAAGTAGAAGACTTGGATTAGAATTGCTGAATTATTGATTCAAAATAGCTTTTTTGGCCTTTAGTCCACAAAACTTTGGCGTTTCGTCCCGGCGATCTCACTACAATCATCAATAACTCAATGAGTCCAATAATAGCGCTAAGTCTTCTACTTAGCTGATTTATTTCAGTAGTATTAGAGTTTGTACTATAAAAACCTTTATAAAGAAATAATGCCAGGCCAGGGGTATAAATCTTTCGGCGTTAATGATTACAATTTCATTCTTGGTTGGATATATTTCACATTGAATTTTTGTCAAGAAATTCATATAAGATGAACTGAATCTAACAAAAATTGCGTATTGACAAGGCCCTCACTGTCAACTGATGAGTCCATGTCACATCGCTGAGACAAAACGCCAATTTTTGTGGACTAAAGGCTAAAAAAGCTATTTTGAATAATACAAGATTTCTTCAAAATAAAATTCAAAACTTAATTTCGAACAAAATTTGTCAACAACACGGTAGTGCCGATGCAAGTACTTGTATGACATCAATTTCACAGGAGCAAATTCAGCTGATTTTTGCCCCCTTTAACTTCAGTACTAATAAAAAGAGAAACTTCAAATTTGCGATAGCTCATGCGTATATAAAATAAGAACTAAATAAGGACGCGAAATTTAAACTCTTAGAATAAGTGGTTCACGAGAAATAGGGCGTCGAAAATCATAAGAACCGGGACGGACTGACCTTTTCACTGATAATGAAGTACTTTTCGACATTAAAGAACCTTTGTAATTTCAGTAGGTCATTTGGTAGATATGTACATAGAAAAAATCCTTACATTGATTGTTTCCATTTAAGAGGCGAGACATTCGGTCAATTTCAGAATTGATTTCAATTATTTGAACACTTTTGATTATTGTAGAATCATGAAACTTGAAAGAGTAGTAGCTCCTGTCGTGCATACAAACAAATTTCATATTTTTTATATTTTTATTTTTTACTGACAGTTTAAAATGTTTTGAAAACTTGACCAATAAACAGACTTAATTTTGTTCAGTAATCATTAAGATTTTTCATAATTTGAAGTTGTCACGATATAACTCTGGATATTTGATATTTAACCTTCATAAGTCTTGATAGATTTAGAACTTGTCAAATAATTTGATCTCATTTCATTTTACGGCTTGGCTTTTGATTTACCAAAATGTTTTGAAATAATAAGGAAACAATAATAATTGTTTTATTTGAGAACAAGTTAATTAGAATACAAATAAAAAACTTATACATATTTAAATCAAGGTTAGTTACAAAAATACAAATAATATAAAGTGTGTTGATATAGAATGTTTTTTAACAAAATGTAGTCCAGAATTATTTTTATCTAAATCGTTATAGCCGTTTTTGAGATAAATATCCATTTTCGTAATATACAATATGATAGAAATAATTAATTTGAGTACAAACAAATGAAAACAACTTTAGTCGTTTTTTTTTTTAGCTTCTCTATCATCGTATTGTCAAATTTGATCAAAATCTCATGTTCGATTTTTCGTTTATAGATGGTAGTCAGATATGATGGAAAAAATAATGTCTTGCATATTTTAAGAACAACTAAGCATTTTGCTGTATTTATGGCCACCTTGATGCAAATACCGTTCATGGACAATAGCATAATTTCGCCTAGCGGACAGAAGTCAGCTTTGTGTTTTCATAGGCCGATTTTATAACGCTGTCAAGATCGGAACGGAATGAGCCTAGCTTAGAACAGAAGAACAGAGTTGTTATTCTCGAAACAAATATGAAAAGATCAGGATGTTCGTTCGTAAAACAATGAAGTTTATAAGAAGTTTGAGTTAGGAGATCATTAATGAAAATAAGGAAAAGTGTCTAAAACAAATTGGAGTCTTTGGGGTACACCATCATACATATTTTTAATGTCAGACTTCAAACCGTCTAGAACACAAGAATTTAAAGCTCAGGAATGTACTTTCTAATCCAACGAAGAATACACTCATCATGAAACGCTCGTATTTTTAATAAGAGAGCTTCGTGCAAAACCTTATCAAATGCCTTAGTGTTTATTTAGATCTAGGTATTGATTGATCGATTAAGCATCGTTTTTAATATATGTATATTGTTCTGCATATTTGCAACTTACAAATAAGGCTTTAAACTTTAGCCCAACAAATAACAAATAAGCCATATATGCAGTGTTGTTAGATGAAACAAAAAAAAACAAAAAAAGATTGTAAGAATAGCTTTGTTAAATATTATAAATAAATTGAATACATAAGAAATGGGTACTCTAGAAAAATTCATGCATTCAAAGACTTAGTTGAAAAAATTCTAATATTTAGTCATCTTCGTCTGAATTATTACTTTGATACATTTTCTAGCTTCAAAATTTTGGCATCCAGAACTCAAAGAATATCTGACTCGCAGAATGCTATAGGCCTTCTTAATCCTTTTAAGATTTCGCATAGTTAAAGAGCAGCATCAGGTTCTTCAAATATATTGTGGAAGTGAGATAATTCGCGAAATCAATCTACTAATTTATCTTTCATACGTTTTCCATAAATGTAGAGGAACAGTTTAAGCTTTAAAAATAATCCCCAAGATTTCCTCTTAACGACAAAAAAAACCTAAATCTAAGGGAAACCCTTAAACTGGCAGCTCAAATATGAAATATTAACCATTTATTTTCAATGCTTTCATTTTAGCCTTGCGATTTATAAAAGGATATAGAGTTTTGATCACCGTAATGAGTGTATTTAGTGTTTCCGGAATATGTAGATCTCAAGTTAAGTATGGTCTAGGTGTAGCCCAAGATCAAAATACTTGGCACGTGATTTCCATATTTGCCTGGATTCCATTAACCATATTGTTTATTGCTTGGCAAGTAAAAGGCTTTTCCTTTTCTTGTAAAATATAGATCCTGAGTTCTTGGAAGCGTTTAATTTAAGTTTCCAATAATTGCAATTTAATTCAACAAAATTCAGAGCAAATTAGAAATTGCTTTCAATTAAAGAACCAATTAAATTTGATCAGTAAATGCACGTTTATAGTTTTGAAACTAAGGAAAATCATGTGTCTATATCATATACAAAAATGGGCTGCGTAAAGGGGTATCTACACTTCCAAAAATTTCAGTAACATTGTTATATCAATTGTTTACAGAAAACCAGAAAATCCGCTTTAAAATGAAATCTTCTTGACGTAGTAAATTAGAAATTTCAAAGCAAATAGTTTGTGAATCTTTACTTGGTACCATTACAAAGTCAAACACTTTCTCAGGTACTTCTTCCTGGGATCAGTAAATTTTTAATATCTTTTGTTATTCTATCAATTTGGTAGAAGGAAATTTGATGTCTCCTTAAACCAAATTGTTCTTGTAATAAAATGTCAAAGTGTTCAATTTGTAACAACATTTTTTTTGAATTTATTTTTGAAACAGTTGTTTAAAGAACTTAAGAAGCAAACAAAGTTAGAAAATATTTTGACAAACTTCATTTAACCAATTTTGAATTTTTTTAAAGTAGTAAATTTATTTAGCTTAAGTTATAATGCATTGCAATTTGATTAACTTAACTTTTCTGTAATAATATTATTTTGTAACTTGAGTCACATTTTTTAAAATTTAAAATTTATTCTATAATCGAAAGAGGAACAAATACGGGTTTTTGACTGTTCGTCGAATACATACACCAGACCCTTTTTCCATTCATCAACTAAAGAATTAAAAACTGTTTTGTTCCAAAGAACTCCATTTTAAATATTAATCGTTACATGAAATACATCATCCGAAAAAAGTGAGTTACTTTTCGTATTTTCCAGATATTTTCCGAACGGAAATTTCTGTTCACTTGAATCAATTATTAAAGAATAAATTCCTTTTTTTGTACTTTTTGCTCAAAAAGTCTTGAGTTGATATTTGTGCTGACATTCCTTTTCTTGCCAACAGGACTTAAAGGAAAATAGAACAATTAAAGGAAAATTACTGTCGTTGTGGTATGCATCCCTGTGGGGATTTTTTCGAAACAGTCGAATCTGCTTAACTTATTCCATTTTTTTTTATATTTTTCGCTTTTGAAAGAATAGCAGATAGCTTAAATTTATAAATCAAACATGTTTTCCCCATTTCGGAATAAGAACTGTCACTCTGATCTCCCAATTTTTTATTGGATCATCTGAAACGAATAATTTGCACACCTACTTTTAGGCACCGGATTTATCGCGTTCGGAAAATGAACAGACCTTCTTGTGAGTTTGAACAAACATATGTTTGTTTTGACAATTTATTGTTAAATAAGAATTTCAGGATATAAAATTAAATTGCTAAAAATGTTTGAGGAGCGAGCACTTCGAAGGAATTTGAGGGATCACTCTAATCTTTTGGAGATGCGTGGGTGTGAAAAGGAATTAATCCTTATTTTTTTTTACAGATTTCATCAGTACTACAGGCAGAGGGTTTCTTTGCAGAAGGTGGATACCAAAAAGGAGTTTTCAAAGACCACGATGTTGGTTTGGCACAATCCTCTTTTAGTCTTATTCTTACTTTTTTTCACTCAAACTCACTCTTCACTTCTTCCAAAATTTCGCCACTTTCTCCCCATTTCCTTTAAGTGAAGCCCTTGACAATTTCAGGATTCTCCTGCATTTTATTAAGCAGCATATCGCTGCATATCGAAATGATAGTTCACAATAATTTCGGGTGAACTCACAATAGGCGAAAAGTGAAATGTCAAATTTTCCGGGTGGAATGTTGTTCGGGTGAAACTCACAATAAGGTTGAATGTGCTGTCAAAATTGACATATTACAATTCAAAGTGAAATGATAAGTTTAAAAGGACCTGTTCAGTCATGCAAAGCTGTTACAGTTTCAATAAATGATTTTTTCCGTCATTTTCAGCTAAATTGAATTTTCATTTCAGTAGGGTTTTTGTAAACTCAAGTTGTTTATTTAGAATTTGAAAAAATAGTGTTGGATGATGGTTTTCTTGTGTTATGATATCGAATTTATTAAGGACGTTGTTAAAATATAAGCGGAGATGACTGTTTATTGAAGAGCTAAGATTTGCAAACAAGAAAATTTAATGTGAAATTTTATTCGAATCCTGGAGTTTCTATTGAGAGGAACTTGTATATATACTTATATCATACATTAATATCACTTACTTTGTTATAGATTTAGTAGAGGAAGGGGATTGAATTAAGAATTAAGTTGTTTCTTGTGATTTATAATTAAATATAGGAGTGACACTACAAGACATTAAAATGAAATCAATTTTATATTCAATGAGTCTTAAACGAACGATGATTACTTGGGAAATAAGATTGATTAAGTTTTCAATGTGTTCATTTCATTTGGTTGGACAGTTTTTGTTCTTATTCAAATTTTATTCTAAATCTAAAAAAAATAAACTTAAATATATTCTTAACAAAGTAACAAAATTTAATTTTTTTTTGGCAGAGGTGGAAAGAGTACATTGGAAAGAATACATTTTATGTATACAATACATAATATTTAGCCAGAAAATAATGTTTTGAAAAATAGAAAATAAAAGAAGAACATAAACACTAACGCTCTCTTCGAATTTAAATTCAGCTAGTATACATCAAATCAATACATTTTAATTCGCAGCTTACAAAATAAGCTTTTGGTCTTCAAGTCAATGGCGTAAAATATTTAACAGTCTTGTGTTAAGTTATTAATATGATACTACTTAACAGTTTTCTGACGTATAAGCAGCTTCCTAGCATTTTCTTAATTTTAAATATTTAGCTATATTAAGGCTATTTTTTAATACATTGTTTCAGACCAGTCTTTTTGCAAAAGACTAAGTAAACAGATCTGTTTTGACATCTATAAGTGTCATCACGATACTTAAAAGGTAAAATAGGTATTCTTTGGTTTTAAATTTACAAATCAAGCAATTTGAAGGAGTTTTACATTAAAAAACTGCAAGCATAAAATTCTGATAAATTAAAATAGAATTCTAAAAAGTGCGAGAATCTCAACTGCAGTAGAGTAACTTTTTTTAAGTAAAGATTGAAATGAGTTATTCAATATCAAATACTCATACCTATGTGGTTTTTAGGTATCAATGATCACTTACAACCTCCAACATCTGTCATGTGGAGTTTTCCCATTGTGGAAAAACGTCCAAAATCTGAACCAACACATGTCGTAAGAAAGTTCCCCTTCAACAAAAACCTCTTTTTTTTTGTGGGAATTTCAAAAACACCATATTAATAATAATCGAATAAACTTCTCTAACGCCGCAATAACTGTTTTTGTTCCAACAACAACTAAGACCGCAATAAATCGATATTGCCATAGAGTGAAGAACTACGACTAATGTCGTTTGAAGAATTTCCTCCGTTGTTTTTCTAACCGCGTTTCAAAAATATTCCCATCTACATAGCTTGTGGGAAAATCATTTGTACTATAGATGAGCTTAGGTCCATATGATTTCCATTAAAAATATACATACATATATGAATTTTGGGTTTTCTGTTCTGTCTTAAGAATTAAGCCTCAATTTGCATTATTTTATAGTAAAGATCCTGTTTCAGTGAGCATTTAGAACTATACAAAATTTGTTTAATGGGCTTTTCTCAATTTTTTGTATTACTTAAACTTGAAGATATGTGATGGTCTCTCTATTATTTTCGCGATTGATACCTCTTCCGTGTTTTGTATCTTGATCATGATGGCGTCTTTGGTTTTTTATTACCTAATTAATTAAATCTTCTTTCGGCTTATATTCAAATAATGGCGGAAATGAAATAAACGTAAAGATATATTTTCTGTGTTTCAATATTTAAAGACTTCCATCGAAATAACACGTTCACAATTCGATCAATGTCTATAAGGCCCTTATTTGTTTTCCAAAATCGTCAACACTTCGTTATGGGTTGAATCGTGTCTGTTGGTTTTTAAATGCGGGACCATTTCTTGCAGACTCATTTTAATGTAGGTAATGTTTCTGTGGTGTGCTCACTAAATTATATTATCGCGTTCAAAATGTTCATTCATGAATTTCAGCAAATAATTGATCATATCTTAACGAATTTTCCACAGCATGGTTTTCGTCAATAAATGAGGCGTTCAAAGCAACGATTGAGAAAAGAAATTAACGACAGAAAGTTTTCTGTTGACAAAATTTGACAAGTGGAATGCATTTCCCAACTCAGCTGATGGTTTGTGCTATATTTTACATTTCTCTCTTTTAGCACCGAGCAAGGATCGAACTGTCAAAAAAAAATTATGTTACTTTTTTTGATGCATTTATTCTTTGGCTTAGAGCTCGATTAGGGGTTGCTAGATGAGTTCGGTAAAAAAATACCCATTACATCGACTAAAAAGATGAGCAATGCTTTCTCATTTGTGTTTTTTCCATGATGCATTGAACATCAACAATGGCAATTCAGAGTTTATTTGTGTAAGCTTAACGACCCAAGAAATATTTTTAGCTGTATAAAAGCTTGAAAAGCTCTAGCTATTCTTAAAGCTCGTTTATTCAAGAACACGTTCTAGATGAGCCCTTAGAACAAACATGGAGCTCACTTGCAGGTAATTAATTGATTTTGAGCACGTATTAAGAGCACCTTTGACCTTTCGCGTCTTTTTCACTTTAGACATAATTCACTGTAGAGCTGCGTGCTTTTACGAAGGCTTCGATTATATTTTTTATTACTATTAGTAAATCCAAACCATACTATTAAACACGAGATCAAATAATTATTATGTTGGCAAATTAGGACCAAAAATTGTCTCAGAACTTGTGTTTATTTACAAAACACAATGAGTAAACTTAAAAGCTATAATACGTTCTACGTTGTGTGATTTATTAGTGCGTTTTCATTTTTATCAGAAATGTTGATATTGTACTTCGAAATATTACAACGCTCTTCTAAAATAATTTGTTTTAAGAAGATAATACAACTTTTTAATTTTAATTTTGAAAAAAAAAACTTTTTATTTTTCTCGTTTGATGTTTGATATCAAAATATAGGTACAACTAGTTCGTCTTATGGTGTTATGGATACACCTGTAGGTACTTGAGAACGTAAACGACATTACGAGAAGAACCTTCTTTCGCACATGCGCATTTGGCAAAGTTCTACAAGACCATAATTAAAAAATGAATTTGGTGGTGCAACAGCTCGAACAGAACCAATACCTAGTGACTTATAGCTTTCAACAATTCCTATATGAGTGTTACAATAAATGGAGGGGACCTACAACCAGATCTAACTACCGATTCCGAATGGCTAATGAGAAGCAGTACTTTTCATAGCAAGAGATACTCCTAGAGGATTTGTCAATTCCTTGCAAGAGGCAGTTCACCCCGAGCAGCGACCGGGAATCGAACCCAAGGAATTCTGCATGACAGTACAAGGCACTAACCGTTATGCCAAGAGGTACTACAAAATCATGTTAAACGTAAATCTGCTGACCCGTACAGTATCTCTCCCATTGTTCTGAAAAGGTGTTCTTCAATGCTGTCTAAATTCGTTAGTAAGCTTTTTGTTCAACTCTACTTTCCTGGTCTCTTTCTAAGTGGATGGAAAACCGCATTTGTTCAGCCTTATTTCCTCCTCTTTTAGGTATCTTCCAATTGCCCTCACATTTCGTCTTTCCAAGGTCAAGAGAGTGCTGATGTATCATCAGCTTGGATAGTATGGCAATAAGCTTTCTTATCAAAAATACTCTCTAATCTGAAACTTCTAGCATTTCTGTACTTGATATTGATAGCATTATTCAATGGGGAAATAAAAATCGTGGAGAATTTAATGTATCAACAAATAATGTAGTCTGCTGTCCTTAAATCGAAACCCACCTTCCATGCCGCTATTCATGAGCGGCGTTCGCATAGAAGAAACGTACAAAATTTCAGTACTCAGTATATGCATCATAGGCAACCTTCTTTGGAAAGATCGCATTTTCTACATCGACAAGTGCTGCTTAGTATCTAGGTTTTCTACGACGATGCAATTTATCGCTTGTGATCTGACTGTTATTTATAAAGCATCTATTTGTTCCCACAGCTGAGAAGGTATTCCTATAATTCACTTGAGAGTCTCTTTGATAGAATTCAAAATAATGGATAAAGTGTTATGTAAAAGAATGACAACGAAAACTTGAACATTGCAGAAATGTGTCAGGAATCTCAATATCTTATCGATATTTTTATAAAAAATGTTCTAATGAACTAATAAGTGTACAGGTGCATTGTTCAATTTAAACAATTAAACCGTAATGCTCGTACTTCCAGATTCCTTGCGGACGTTTTTTCAAGAATAGATATTGTTGTTTTTTTTTTTTAAGACGCACTACACGGATGTGGAATGCTTTACAAAGCTCTATTTTTCCCTTCAAATTTCATATTCATATCGGTATCTCTTCTTCAAACCTTTCTTATTTTCCAAAACGGTTCCACTATGTTTAATCATTTTAAGGGTAATCAAAATCGGCATATTATAAAAAAAAAGACTTGTCTAGAAAGGAGAATAATTCTTGGAACGAACTTGCGATTTCAATCACGCGATTTTTTAGTCGCAAAAATAGAACAAATGAGTTTAAATAAGAATGAACGAACTTGATACCAACAAATCGTGACGATTTAGCATTTAGGCTACCGCACTTGCGATTTCAATCGCACTATTTTTAGTCGCAAAAATAGAACACGAATTCAAATGAGAATGAACGCACTTGCTACCAATAAATCATGACGATTTAAAAGTCGCAATTTGTTTCATTTTGCTTGCGATGCGATTGTCGTAAATTTAAATGAAACACATGTACTCAAATGAATATGCCCACACTTGCGATTTAAATTACTACGACTTAAAAATCGTAGTCGCAAAGAGAAATTGGCATGCACGCACTTGCGATTTTTAATTCACGATTTTAAGTCGCAAAAAGTAAGACACATGGCCTTAAATCTGAATGCACGCACATGCGACTTAAAAATCGTAGCGATTATAAAAATGAAACAAGTTCCATTTTTTCAAGCGATTTTTCTGTCGCTATTTATTTGTAGCAAATGCGTGCACTCACTTAAAAAGTAGTGTGTTTCATCTTTTGCGATTAAATAATCGCGCGCAAAAAAATCGCAAGTGCGTGCATGACAATAATTTGTAGCGACTACGACTTTTTAATCGCCTCGACAAAAAATCGCAAGTGCGGTCCTAGCCTAAGGCCTTTTTAAGTATAAACGATTGTTTATTACCATAACAGCGTAAAAACAGCAACCACGACAACAATTCAAGAATACAAAAACATTATAAATCTGTCAGCGATGAAATTATTTACTCTTTTAAAAATAAAACCACTTTTCCAGCTGAATCACGAATTATTTAAATTTTCCGTAAGCTACATAGAGGCATTGAGAGCAGAAGTGGCGTAACCCTCATTTGTTTCAATTTTGACTTTATAATACACAATGGTCAAAAATAAAATTTCTTTCAATGCAGAAGTAACGTTACTTATATTTGCTCATAATTCAATACAAAAATGCTGAAACATTGTTTCTGCACGGAACTTTTCCTAGAGCAGAATTGGTGTAACCCACTTGGGCAAAATAGAAACCGTCCGTTTTGTGCCAATATATTGTTTCTCATAGTGACTATCTTGTCAATCAAATCGATCACAAAATTCTTATGAGTGGCCAGGCTTACTTAAACCTTGTGACCAAGACTTTGGTCTTATCGAAAAGCAGAAAAAGTATTTTAAAGACATTTTTGGCCCTATGAATTGGCAGAGGGTTATAGCAGCGGCAAGAAAAAATAATCCATTTCAAATTATTGTTATGGATGAATCTATGATACTTTTGAAGAAAAAATTGGAAAAGAATATAACAAATCGGAAAATTAATGTAAATAAAGGGAAGGTGGAATGGCTTAAAATTCAGTGGCTATAATTTCTGAAAAAGATATCTTTCAATATTTTTTACACAAGTACAGTAATAACGAAGGCGTGCTTTTTGATACTGTGATTTTGAAAAAAAGAACACCTGCACTCATCACAGATCTCGAACTATTGTTTCCAAAATGGAATGCCGTAAGTGAAGCAAAAAAGAAAAACTTATTGGAGTTACTTAATTATATCCCACCGAATTACCACGACTTTTATAAAAGATTGAAAACTGTTTCTTTGGACAGAGACGTTGGGCTGGTTGAGTACGAAGAAGAATGAAAGTACCTATCATAGTAGTGTAAACTTAAACTTAACTTTCTAACTATTTTGTACTTAAAAGCGATAATATTTTTTTTTTTCATAACCTGTTTTTCAAATTATTGGTGTAACCAACTTTCTTTTTTAAATTTATTCCAGTATCTAAGAAGCAGTAGTGGTGTAACCCACATAAAATCCAGTAATTAATAATTTAAAGAGAAGATTAAGGTCTTAAATATAAGATATCCCACTAGTTATGTCATAACTGAAGTTTATTAACTATTATTTTAAATAGGAAGCTAATAACAAACATTTCTTTTTCGTTAACTTTTTAAACCGTGATTTTCTCAATAAGTGAATATTGGGGTTACGCCAGTTCTGCTCTCAATGCCTCAATATTAAATAAAATATTTTTAATAATAAACAAAAGCAATTAGAAATAAAATAAAGAAAGCAATGAATACTTAATTAATAAATTATTTTGAATCGAATTATCGATTATTTCGTATCTCCGGAAATATTTAAATATGTAAAATATATGTATTCAATATGAAATAAAACTATAAGAGTACATACAACCTCATCAAATGCAAATTAAATGATTTAAATCTCTATTTATTTTGACAAGTAGATAATTAAAGTTCATGAAAAATAAATCACTGCCAAAAAATATAATATTTTTGAAATTTAATACAACAAAAATTACACAACTACAAATCTCATTAATAAAACTGTCTGCACTCAAAAAACAACCATTCAACTTTATTTAACACTCTTTAGCACTTAAATTCGACTCAAAATATTCTAAAAGTGAAAATTAAATTAAGGGGCATTCAAAAAGACTAAGGCATTTACCCTTGTCAAGGCACTGGCATCCTAATCCCTTTTCGTTTTCAATTGTATTGTCAGACTTAACCACAACCCCTTCCACCTGCCTATGTGGAAAATGTTCTACCCTCTGACATATTACCCCCATTTACCTATCAACGCATCATCATCGCTTTTGTGATGGGACATTAAGGCAAAGTCTCAAGGACTAAAGTTTAAGCATTTCTATAAAGGAAGATACTAAAGACCGATTAAGAGACTTTTCGAAATGAAATGTCAGCCAAGACTTGGTCGAAAGTGGACTCCAGAGAGAGAGAGAGAGAGTGATAGGGGGGAGGAAGTGAGAGATGCATATCTGCGTGGCCGGAAAACACCGCTGGACTAATCGATTATCCCTATCAAGTTGCCGGAACCCCGAAGGAAGCACGTTCTTCGCATTCAAATACAAATTCTCGTATCTCTGATGGTTGAGAGGTGACGTTGATGGAACAACATCCTCGTTAAACAAACTATTCATACCCACCCACTCTTGTTTTGTGAACAAGTACATATATAGTGACTATCTGAAGTTAACTTTTTCCAGCCAGCCATACAAGACAAGTGTTCTCCGATTAACTCTTACAAAGTGCTCCCGGGGGTATAATTTCCTCAAGGATATCAGTAGACTAGATATAGAAAGCCTTAGATATTCTTCTTTAACTTTGAAGGATGCACTTAAATTTCGTTGCACCTCCAGGCATGTGCTCTCTTAAGTGACAAACTGTCCCTAGGCAGTAACTTTAAGATGTCGATGTCAAGGATGAGAATAAAGATGGCTCAAGTTTTGTATGCGCCTCTGAATGCCACATGAGTCCTCCAGCTAAGGAATTGAAGACGTGATGTTGTTATTTTGTCTGTGTACAAAGTCATAGTTAAAAGCTTTTGTGTGGCTTTCTAGGGCAATTGCAATTAGAACTTGTCTCCTCTGTAGTTTCTCTTTGACGGTGTTTTTGTTGGCTTGTTTACACAGTCGACGCTTATAGATTTTTAATGTTCGCCTTCTGATGAAAGGGTCAGGCTATTGTCGACGAACACACAACGCATTTTATGTCAAGTGGAATCATAAATTCCGACCTTAAGTGTTAAAGTTCAACTATTTAATGGTGCTGAGGGTTAATTCGAATACAACAAAATAGACGGTCTTATTTTATTATTTGTTCAATCATGCACAGCACATGTGAATGTACGGTCAAGGATAATTAAGAACGTAAGGGTTATTTATCGCCTACCTCGAATGTGGATTATTATGATATTTATAATGAATGATACTGTAACTGAAAATCGATTGGAATTAAAATTATTGATTCGTTAACGAGGAATTAAGGTTAAGTTAAGGTCAGTGCTTGTTATTCAGCTTTGTAAGGTACAAGGACTTAGCCAGAATGTGAACTTGGGAAAAAACAACTTAATTCTCCTGGGTAGCGGAAATCGATAATCAAAAACAAGTTTCGGAGGTTAACCTGATAGAAACATTAATTATAACCGGAACATATCCGAAATAAAATGGGAAAGATCGATCGTTCAATATATCATTCGTATCTCGGATCTCTAACTTTATCACCAAAGACTATTACTTTCTATGATCTTCGAAGCTAAGTTCCTTAAGATTCTCTTCAAGATGTTCCATTCCATCAAGTTGCTGTGTCTTTGAATGCCTTCCCAGAGCTGTTGCTGTTGCTTTAATTGATTTTCTGGTAGTGTTTAAAGCTTTGTAGGATATCTGCAGGATCTGGTTCAGTTGAATTTTTTTGAATTCATCATAATATATTGCTACTATAGTGTTTCTTGTTTCTTTCCTATGAAGTGCATGTTTGCAGTTTTGCAGGATCTTTCGGCAGTAAGATTTGGACATTCGGTACGTTATAAAAAAGCAATATTAATTGTTTGGCAACTCCTTCTTTTCCACATTAAGGACGAATGCGATAAAAGGCAAAATTTGGATTTTGTAGTATAGCAGTTGCTTGGCGATTAAAAGAAGACAGTTTATTGAATTTTACTCCTGAGTACTTGACGCCGCTTTTAATATATTTAAATATTTCTGCTGCTTTTGGCTGAGCTTAATCTTCCCGGGTCATCTAAAGCTTGGACTTTTATGAAAACTAAAATTCTTTGCATTTATTAAGTATAGTAATGGGTCGCTTTCCCGCGAGATGCTATCGTTTTTTTTTTTTTAAACAAGCCTTACCCCCATGCATAGTTCCATCATAGTGGCCTTGAATTCAAACAAGAAGAAGGCTGCTGTTGTAGAGAACTATCCGCTCTGCGTGCATTCGGTCTCTAACAAATATGAACAGTTCAATAGAAAAGCCCTTGAGCATGCACGTGTTTGCTGCAAATTCACCAAATACGATCGTGAGCATTATGAAGAACTCTGAAAAAAGGGTCGTTTGGCTTTTGATGGTTGCCATGGCAATATCATTTCAACTAACTAACGTCTTGGAGAAGGTCCAATGTGATATTTACAGTTAGATCAATGTCTCTCAAAAGAAATGAAAATGAACTTGCACACAGCATCTTAAACATCAATGAAAAATTATTTAACTGCAGAAATCGAGTAAGAATATTTTAAATTTGGATCCCATCCCTATTATTAATTGGCAGTTTTCTAGAATGATTCAGAATGCCTGAATTGAGCAACTTAAAGTTATAAATAAAAGATTAAAGTCAGCTAATTTTATTCACAATCACGAAATTAAAAAGTAAATCGTTACTTTTCAAAAATTTTTGTTTTTCTTTTGTAGGCTAAATACATATCGGACCATTGTACACCATAAGCTCACTCATTAATTCATAAGATATATTTTACCAGAAAACTATGATTACTTGTAATACAAATCTTCCAAATGTTTCCTCCACGTTTGGGGTACAATAGGACATGTGACGAATAGGTGAATACAACTTCTGAGAAAAGAATTAAGAAATAGTCCAAGTCCCGATTGGTATTTGGCTATTAAATAGTGTCACGACATCTTTTAATCACTTGTTATTGACAACTAACCCGTGGGGTTATGTTAGTCGCGTTGCACTCTCACGATAAATGTCTGATGATTAATGATTGATTGATTGATGTCCTTGAAATAAAAAAAAAGTTGTGTGTACTGACGTACACGCGGTAGAAGTAAGCAAAGTCTATGTAAGATTCTAACCTATAAACGTACAAACATTTTGTATTCTAAAAACATGTCGCTGTCTTTGAATAGTAACGTGTGGTTTTGACATGTCACTGACAGCTGCATAGAACATTTTCTACCCCCAACGCCGGAAAAAAAGTTTTACTTCAAAAATAAATTTTTCACTTTTATACTGTCTTTTGCGAGGAAGTGATTAGCTCTCCAAAGTTATATCTTGTCATGATAGAGTTCTTCCCATCTTAGCCGTTCCGACTTATTTTATTTATCATGTACTGTACAATCTGCTTATAGTGACTTTAAAAACATAGCCCGCTTCAGAACAAGTGTTGACCAGATTTGTTTTGTCGTCAAGCAAGTGGTTAAGTTGTGACATCTATAAGATTTGTTCGCTTATTACTTACGTATAACTTATTTTATGATAAATTTAAAGGTTTAAAGCACACTTTAGGACATATCTATACTACTATATATATGTAAAAGTGTTTATAGTTTGTTTGTCCGCTTTGCTAAATATGACAGCAAAACTAATAAGAAAAACAAAAAGAAAAACACTGAAAATAATACATACATAAATTAATAAATTTATTTATCTGTTATGTTATAAGCCCCATCTAAAAGTGAAACATTTGCTAAATAAACTAATCTCATAAAATTTATAAGAAAATCGTATGGAAACAATTAGAGGAATTCAATTTTTGAGTATGTTGTCGTTTCTCTAACATTCTTTATATTTACAGTCATCTTAATGATAACAGCGCCAATGTTCATATTTGCAACCCACTTAAGGTGTAATTACACGCGTATTTATAGGACCCTGTTTAGATTGTGACTTTTCATTACGCCATCCATGACGATGTTTTTGTCGATGAGATCCGTGAGGAGCTCTGTACACAAAACAGACTCTAACAATTCATCCGGATTAAAACTTAAATCCGGATGAAAATTCTACAAATTCAATGTAAGTGCATCCGGATTTTATTTTTAATCTGGATGTATCGGGTGAATAATAGTGTCTGTTTTCATATTTATTTTACTGAAAAGCTCACACATTGCGACATGCTTTATATCCGCATAGAGACTCCACCCATCGAGAATCTATCGATGTGCCGGTTTCCATAAATATTTTCCAATTCATCAAGTAAAATTAGGTATTTTGTTAGAGATAGATTTATTTTAAGGGTGTGATATGAAAATCACCCTTTTCATAGTACGATAGTAAAACCACATTATTGGCAATTGACAATTTAAGTTACTTCTAAGTTGAAAAACTATTTCTGAGATATCTTGGGTTCAATTTATTTGCAGGGTAAGCTCAAAGTTACCACCAGCACTGAAAACTAGGCGCAAATATACTAAAACTTGCTAATATTTTTGTCATAAAAAAGGGTAGTATTTTCAATCCTGTACACGAATAAAAGAAGCTTCATAACGATTCTCCTCTTTAATTGGGGATGAAAATAGCCGCGTTTTATTATTGCCAAAGATCCGTATAGATTAACCCTCGAAAATAAAACGATACGGATCATAGTGACAGTTGTGTTGTATGCCCATCTCTCTCTTGCTTGTGTTTGTTGATTTTCAATTTGTTGTCCTTTTTATTTACACTGTAGTTTACAGTACCTTACCATAAAAAGCCATTTACTCGCCAGAAAAAGAACTAATTTCTGGATCTTTAAAATAGATCCAGATAGAGAATAGGATACCAAATTGTTTGTGTAATACATGTTAAAAAAAAGAGGCTGGGTGCGACCCACACTGATAACTTCCCATTTGTGGTCTTAAAAACTTTATATTTAGTTTTTTTCAAATAACCAAATTTTCAGCGAAACAAACTTTAGCTGTAAAATTCAAACAAACATTACTTTAAGATTGAAAAGCATTTTAATTATTTAAAGAGATTTGAAATTGAGATTGTTGATGTATAAGTTGTTTCCACATTACCCAGGATAATGAATGCCAACCAAATTTTGTACCAAAAAGGAAAGGATAAGTCAAATAGAAATAGGACCTATGGATGGAAGTCGGTCACATCTTCCGTTATTCGGAAGGACACATTTTATTTAGGTTTAAAGAAAAAATTCTATTTCCGGTCCCTAATACAGCTTCTTTATTGACGACCGACCGCGGCTCATCGTCATCTTTATGCAACTATCATTCATATTTCTCGGTAGCTACTAGAATTACTCAATCGATCGACCGATGATAATATCCTTTGTCACCGCTCCAAGTGGCACGCTAGCGTGGTTGTTGTTGCTTTTAAAAAAAATATATCGCTGACCTGCATATGAAAAAAAAATGGTCGGTCCATTTTTTTGCACATTTAACCCTTTGCTGCACTCCTTGACATGTTCTCGGTTCCGCAATGTGTTTGTTGTTGCATTTTAACACCTCCATTGAAGAAGATGGTTTGGGTTACCTAATGTGGTTGTTGTTGCACATTTAACCCTTTGGGGAGCTCGTTAACTTGTTTCGGTCAGGTACTGTATCTGTTGTGGTAATTGGTATGATATTTTGTATACATACTTCGATCATAGAGCAGTAGATGGAAGATCGAAGTAGATGGTTTCATAGTGTAATTGTTGTTGCGGTTGGATATACAATGACTCCTGTTTTAAAAATCGATGATGCTTGTGGCATACATATTAGGAAATTTGCTTTGTTTTGTTGATGATGAGGATACTTCGTCACTCATTTTATGTTTTTTTTTTTTACAGAAAATGTGTTTAACTAATTTTAAACTTTTCTATTTAAAATGTTAAATTTCTTGTAATAATTACGAAGGTTGGTAGGTACATATTATATACTGAATTATAGATTTCCGTGTTTTTTAATATATCTGTGTTCCTACACCTAAGAAAACCTTGAGTAGAATTTTACATCTTTTTCATGGACAAAAAGATAAAAACATATTGTGACGTTTTCTTCAATTTTACCATAGCTATTAATGGAATTTGAATATGTGGGACTTATGGGTACAACTGAACAACCTTATTCATATACGTATCTACAGTACATACATTCTTCTAAAACCTAAATTGATAATAAAATTATGTATTATATTATAAAAATTACTTTATTATTTCGGTTCCAAACATTTTAATTGAAAAAAATTTAAAAACGAATATTCAAATATAAAAGATATGGTTTGGTTATTGATGGAAGGGTACTTACAAAATATATCTGCTCTAAAACTAGATATATGTCAAATATAAACCATTTGTTAGAAATTGCATTATGTATAAAATTAAATAATGGTAAAGTCAATATCATTGCTCGTTCTCAAGATATTCTAGTCGAAAAACAAATATTACCACTTTTTAGTAGATTTGTTTTATATTTTTGTTAAAACTGTGAGTTCGATACTTGTCAAAATTTAACCATATGTTAATAATTGTATTATGTCGATACCTTACCGTAAGAATGTACTAAGCGACACTTTTTTCGAAAATGACTTTTTGATGAGGAAATATACTATATGTTAAGGGCCACGTTTTGGCCTGGGTTTCGCCAACCTATTATGCATGAAAAGGAAACTAGAGTACAAATAAAAAAATTTATCAACTGCCATGTTTTCTCATTAAAATAATGTTGCCCCCTGAAATTTGTATTATCCGCCAAAAAAAAGTTATGCTAAGCGACATTAACAAAGATCTCATTGTCGTGAGCAACAAAAAATTTTTTTAGATGTAACTTAGTTTAACCAAAATTGTCTCTTAGCACACTATGATTCAACTAGAACTTTCTTCATTTTTTTCATTTCCTGAACAATTTTAGAAATGTCGCTTAGTATACATTCTTACGGGAAGGTATCGATGTATAAAACAACATACTTTAGAAGGCACTATCGGTGTTCATTCCCAAGAAATTTGACTTGAAAAACAATTTTAACTAGTTTTCACTAGAATTTTTAATAGTGTTTTTATTTAAAAAAAAAACTATTAATTCAGTATTTGCCAACATTTAACCAATTGTACAAAATTAAACTATGTATAAAATAAACTAAATTAGAAGTCAATATCACTACTAGTTCTCGAGAAATTTGTGTCGAAAAACAATTTTTACCAATTTTCAATAGAATTTTATATAGTTTTTTATTTTTTGTAAAAAAACTGTAAACTGATTTTTTTTGAAATTTTCACCAGTTGTCAAACACATTATTTTTCGTAAAATAAAATTATTTTGAGTTTCAAATTGTTTTCCGTTCTTAGAATATCCGGGTTATGAATTTTTTTTTCAGTTTTTTTTATTTAAAAAAATAACGGTATGTTCATTTTATTCCAAATGCATACCAAATCTGTATGACCCTATAATGAGTACATTAAATTTTATTTGAAATCAATAGCATTATTTTTTCGTGAGATATTTGAAAGTAACCAAAATTTTTCTTTTTTTTTTAAACCGTTATAGTGAAAAAACTACACACTGAATTTTAATAAACGCCCTTTCAGCCTCTTTCGAAGTTATTATCTATTAAACAAAATTTATTTGAAATCGATATCTCTACTCATTCCTGAGATATCGACGACGAAAAATGGTACGAGAACGTACGGACGTACGAACGTACGTACACACACACACACAGACATCTCTCTAAAAATGATTGATATAGCCTCTAGGAACCTTGAAACGTCGAGAAATGTCAAAAATTCCAATTTGACAAATCGGACCGATTACAATAACTCCCTATGGGAAGTTAATAATCCAGATCCGGATCCACATATCGACGGTTAACTATGAATACCTCCTAACATAAATTTTTGTAAAATTCACTTTTTGATGCAGTTTCGCTAATAATTTCCATCTGCTTCCCTGAATTTTTAAAATTTCAACAATTTCACATCATAGATATTCAAAACTGATAATTATGCATAAAATTTTATTATTATACGTTTTAATTTTGAGACTATAATCAGTTTTGTGTGTCCCCTGTAAAGTTTACAAAATGCGACATAGGAGATATTCATAGTTAACCGTCGATATGTAGATCCGTAGATAATAAAACGCACCTAATGTTCTCCTCAATTGTAGAAAATGGGGAATAGGTATTTACTTTGCATTTGACTTCTAGGAAACGTGTGAAGTTCCAGTAGATGTGTTTTACACTAGGAATTTATAATGCGTAATGAATTTTGTAATTTATACCGAATTAAATACTCAAAAACTGTTTTTTTTTCGTTGTTTTTTTTACAAGGCATCTTACGCAAATTAGTGTGATTTGTAAGAGCATATATCTTTGTTTATTCCATGAACGCATGGCTTTTTATTCCCTTCAGGTCCATCTCTCTTCCCAAGCTTACAAAAAAATTAGTATATACCTTTTTAAAAAGTTAATATAAAAATATAGCTTAAAAATAAAACTAATAATACTATGTATTTGTTTAAAAAAATGTGTCATGCGTCCATTACTTAAATTTGGAAAGTTTTTGAATCATGATTTTAAACCATTTGTTCGCCTAATTTTAGTATTCAGTTTAAGTATTGCGTATTGCAGTCACAAAGTTTTACCAAAAAAGACCCGGACAACGCCGGGTTAATCAACTAGTGACCAATAAGTGTCACTAGAGGTAATTTTCTTGGAATATATATTAATAATAATATATTAGTATTAAAGATATCGAACCTGTTATTCAAAAATATGTATGTAGCAGGTAGAAATAAAGGCTCTACTGTAAAAATTAGGAATCAATCATACATATATTCTCACCATAAATCCATTTATTTACCATCATAGCATCAGATCACTCAGGCAATCCACTAATTAAATTACCCTCAATTTTATGACAGCCCGGGCAAGTATTATCGATATTCATAGTTTTCGAAATACTATAGTATAAGTTGGCGTCGTTTTCAAGATATTATTCATTCCTGTGACAACTTCGGCCACATAATAGTGTAGAGAATTTATTTTCAAAACAGAATGGGCGCTGTACAAAGTGGTGTTTCTCAAAAATACGGATACAAATATATCCTGGACAAAGTTCGAAATTTACGCTCGAAAATAAAGAAAACCAATTCACGTTTTCTTGCATATAGTGACAGGATTCCCTCGGAGACAATAGATGAAGCTGAAAAATTATCAAAAAAACCAGGAAGGAAAACAAGGAGAAAGATAACTGGACAAGTAAGGCGTCCCAGAGCTAAAGTCAGTGGAAATGGTATTATAATTGTATGTGCTTGAATAATAATAAAATATTTTATTCCGAAATTTAAAAAACATACATAAATGTATTTCAATAAAAAGGTTGTTAAACCAGAACAACCTGATAAGTTTTTAATTTGTGAAGGACACGTTTTTATTAAAAAGATGCAATGTACGGTCTTGTAAGTCATCTCAAAAAACAATACTCAAAAGATTAGGTGGTTTCTATTTAAGATTTAGATTAAGAATTTTATTTTTCAATTTGTTTTATATACAATTTGACTTAAAACTAACTTATTACTAAATTAAATCATGTTGGCTCAACAATAGGGGCCCAACGTTCTTCATTTGGCTTTACACAATGCTATTTGCTTACAATATCATATTAATGTTTTCTTAACCTAATTCACGATTTTTTTAATATTAACTAAATAATAATTTTTGATGTGGTGGTTTCTATTTAACACTAATTTCGTTTATGCATTTTTTGCATAAACGATCTTCGAGAGATTGTCGTAACTACTTAGGTGTGATTGATATGTACGTATGGTTCGTAAAGAAATGGAACTATAGTCTTATATTAAATTTGTATGTCATCTGTTTGGTCAGTTCTCGACTACACCATGCACCCCGACGCACAGTGTGGGAATTCGCGAATTTAGCGGAATAAAATTAATAACGCTTGCATTTTAAATTTTTTTGTAGTTTTTTCATTTAGTTCATTGAAAATGTGGGGAGAGTACGATAACTTAGGCGACAAAAATTGATAACGGATTTTTGTAGAAGGGTCAAATACAAGCGTTTTTTACTATGGGAGGGGGGGGTCTATCTCGCCCCGTTTAGGAGGTAGGGGCGATTTTAGAAAAAATGACTTAAAATGAAAAAAAAAATATTAAAAAACAACGGCAACACTTACAATAAAGTACTATACCGGTTTTGAAAGCCAGAAGTCTGTTCTATAATCGTAAATTTAAATTAAATTATTTATATCAATAGTTTTTGAAAAATTTGCATGCAAACTCAAAATTTTGTTAAAAAAAATGAAAAAAAAAGTTTAGACCAATTTTTTTTCAAAATTGTGAAATGAAGTGCTTAATTGGCTTTTTGTGGTCAATGCTACTATTAATTCTGAATCGAACATAAAAAACCGAATGGTTTTGTCCCTTCTAGTTTTTGAGAAAATTGAAAATTACTAAAACTACTTTTTATGAAATTTTTGATTTTTGGTATTTAACTACGGTGATTTCATTTTAAGGATTAAAGTTAATGTGGTTCATTTGTAGGTAAAGTACAGCAAATCATTTAGGGTTACCAAGAATACACCAGAGGAGGTAGAATTGTATGGCATTTCGCGTCTCAGTCAGTCAGTTTGTGAGTAAGTTGTAATGGTTGACGAGGTGGTCTTCAGTTCTTACGAACAAAATTTCTTAGCCCAAAAGGCCGCTTGTGTCTCCGAGCATCAAAATGCACGATTAATAATGAATTGAGTCGTGGTTAAGGTTTTAACTAGACTAATTTTATTTTCCAAATTTTCTTCTATTTATACTTACAACTAGTTTTACATAATATCATTTTCATACATATTCTTGTTCTACTTCTTTAATTATTTATTTTGCCTATGACCTACACTACACTGTCCCACATAACGTAAGAATTAAATGTCCACTTGACAAAATACACCTTCGGTTGTATTTCCTCATTAGGCATTCTGAATGCTCAGTCAATGTGTCGCATATGATTGCAGTCATAAGCAAAAATCGATTTATGCACTTGGCGCATAGTGACCGAACATGCTTAGTGTGTAATACGATCAGTTCAATGCACGATGGTATCGCTTGGTGACGGCTGATGATTAAACACAATTACATGTAGGTCGACATGCGTCGAGTTCATGAATGTTTACATTATTATTGTTTTGATTTTTATTGTTTACATTTTTTTTTTATTAATTGTTTTGGTTCTGTTTTTATTGTTTAGATTTATTTTTGGTTTTTGGGTGTTACACACAACAAAGTCAGGTGTTACTTAAAAACAGTCAAGTCAATTTTTCAATATTCAATGCATTAAAACCGTGTTTACAGGCATTTTGTTTTTGATCACAAAAGAGATAATTATAGCAAGCACCTCCCGAATCTCTAGCCAATATTGAGGCCCATGGAAAAATGTGCCGATAGATGGGTTTAATTGCTCTGAGATTAACTTTTATATGGATTGCACCAGAGAAACTTTTAAATCATTAGTTTTAAGCAAAATTTAAGTAACGTTATTTCTTAAAATAAAAGATTAACTATGTAAATCATTTAAATGTAATTTGAATTTTATATACCCACCTACAAATTTGTAACTATATATTTACTTATGTATCTTAGTCTGTAAGAGTATAATATGCTCTGGTTGAGAAATAAATAATAATAATAATATTGTATTCTTACAATTTTTGTCACCTTTTTGAGTTGGAGTTGAGGGGAGTTGAAGCTTTAGTTGGAATAAGACCAATCTCTTCTAAGAACGCGATGCTTTTGAAATATTTTTTTTGAAATATTGAAAAGTTATTTAATTTAGGATGATATAGTGGATGATTAGTCGCCATTCTTTATTCAAAGAAAAAAATACTTCACTCTTACAAAGGTTGAATAACGAATGACCTTGGTAAACAATAACCTGTACCACATTAGCATTAAAAATGTTAGACACAAACAATAAACATACATATTAATTAAGGAATTATATAAATTTGCTGCATTCGTACATGTCTGAACATTTTGAATGTGCAACTTTGGGCTACGTACATATATTTAGTAGACATTGGATATAGACCATAGGGTAAATTCAAAGTTTCTTTAAATCCAGATTCTGTAAATGCAAAAGAAACCTTGCATACAACCAACCTCGCACCTACCCCAAATCCTATATTGTGCCCAAGCAGGGGGGTTGCAGGGGGGCAGCATGCCCCCCCATACATATCTCACTGTTTATACACCGTAATGCGTAAGCAAGCAAAAAAAGCAAATATCCCATAAAAAAGTAGTTTTAGTTATTTTCAATTTTCTCAAAAACTAGATAACATAAAATCATCTAGTTTTCAGTTTTTGAATAAGAATAAATTAGAGCAACGAATTTTAGGAAAAATAATAATATATAACTTTGCAGTTTTGAAAAATTAAACTTTAAACTGTTTTTTTTATGTTTTTTTTCACCAAAATTTGAGTTTAAAACTCGTTTTTTCAAAAACTGTGCATAGATTCCACTTGATTTAAAAATTATCTAATAGATCAGAGTACTGGCTTTAAAAAAAGGTATAATACTTAATTGTAAGTATTACCGTTATTTTTTAATATTTTTGTTTCCATTTTAGTACCTTTTTTATAAAATTGCCCCTCCCGCCCAAACGGGGGGAGATAGACCCCCCCCTCCCATAGTAAAAAGTGCTTGTATTGAACTGTTCTACAAAAAACCGTTATAATTTCTTGGCGCCTAAGTTATCGTACTCTTGCCGAAAATGTCTATACAATCAAATGTAACTCACATTTTGGTCCTATTTTATTTAAGTTTTTGTAAAATGAGCTTTGAAGTGACAGGTTGTTTACACCAAAAAGTACTTTTTTTTTGAAAATCATAATTTACAAGAAAATCTTTTGAGGAATGATGTATTGTTTAATTTTATTACAAATATGAATAAAATAAAGAAAAAAGTTAATTATTATCAGAATTTACTAGTTTTTTTTTGCAAACCGATATGTCAATGTCGTTATTTATGAACTAAAGAAACTGCATTCTGAAAAAGGGTATTAAAACGTACAAGAAATTCTATTTAAAAGGAGGTTTTAAATTAGTTTTATTTCTAGACAATCAATGTTTTTTTTTATATTTATATTGGTAAATTAAAAGAACCGAAAACTTCCTGTCAAAAAAAATACAGTTTCACTGGAATAGATAATTTATATTTACCAATTCTGTTATTCTTGTAAAATAAAAAGCAAATTTAAAACAATTTTATTTAATTGTTTTTTATATGTTTTGTTTTATTGTGAACAATTTTATCTTTACTATAATTTTAACTACATTCAACAATTCAACATAATGTATATATACATATAACACATTTTATTTACATTTTAGATTAGTTTGCAATATCCAAAATTTCAAGAACCTTAGGCTCTAAATTACTTCGTTTTCTTTTAGGAATACACCTTAGGCTTGCTAGATATGGATCAGACCAAAAAAACATAAATGTTAAAAAAAGAGCCAAGTTCTTCTATACAAAAATCTTTGTGTAAGAAGTCAGCCGTGAAAAGTACTGAAATCTAAAAGTACGCCAAGTTCTTATTACTTCATGAAGGTTTAACACCGAATATTTAAAGTAGAATAATATTGAAACAGCTACAATGTAATAGAGAAATTTTATTATTTAATGACTACTGACTAAAATTTGATGGACTTACTGGTCAAGTTTTCAAAACCTTTTGAATTGGGCATAAGAAAAAACTTGCCAAGTAAGCCCATCAAATTTTAGTCAGTAGTCATTAAATAATAAAATTTCTCTATTACATTGTAGCTGTTTCAATATTATTCTACTTTAAATATTCGGTGTTAAACCTTCATGAAGTAATAAGAACTTGGCGTACTTTTAGATTTCAGTACTTTTCACGGCTGACTTCTTACACAAAGATTTTTGTATAGAAGAACTTGGCTCTTTTTTTAACATTTATGTTTTTTTGGTCTGATCTCACTCCTTTTTGCAAAGATTTTAATATATTGCCATGTCAAAATCTCGAAAGATACGGAAGGATAGAAGGGTGGACCCTACCAACTAAAATCAACTTAGTTTATAGCTTCCTATTTCTTTTGGTATATTTTCTTTTTGTTAATGGTTGTTTTGATTTGGGCTTCAATTATTTCTTCTTATCCTGGCAAGATACCTGACACTAACAAACCTACCTTAATTACAGAAATCGGAAGTGTTCCATATAAATTAAACATTTTCTCAGAAAGTGGGCATATACCACGCCCCTGAATGGAAAACCTCGATTTTTATTTTTGGTACTTTATATGCGATTTGAGACCTACCGTTCTACCAAATTTCATTGGTCTACTCCAATCGGAAGTGCGTCATATATAATTTACATCAGCTCTGAGGAACTGGGCGGATACCACGCCCCTGAAAGGAAAACCTTGGTGTTTATTTTTGGTTCTTTATATGCAATATAAGCCCTACCGGTTTACCAAATTTCATCGTTTTACAGCAGTCGGAAGTGCCTCATTCAACCAACACCAATTCGGAGAAAGTGGGCGGATACCACGCCCCTGAACGGAAATCCTCGATTTTTATTTTTGGTCCTTTATATGCGATTTGAGCCCTACCTTTCCACCAAATTTCATTGTTCTACTGCAATCGGAAGTGTGCCATATATAATTTACATCAGTTCTGAGGAAGTGGGCGGATACCACGCCCCTGAATGGAAAACCTCAAATTTTATATTTTTTTCTTTATATGCAATTTAAGCCCTACCACTTTACCAAATTTCATCGTTTTACAGCAGTCGGATGTGCTCCATTCAACCAACACCAATTTGGAGAACGTGGGCGGATACCACGCCCCCTGAAAGGAAAACTTTGGTGTTTATTTTTGGTTCTTTATATGCAATATAAGCTCTACCGGTTCACCAAATTTTATCGTTTTTCAGCAGTCGGAAGTGCTCCATTCAACCAACACCAATTCGGAGAAAGTGGGCGGATACCACGCCCCCTGAATGGAAAATTTCAAATTTTCGATTTTTTCCTCTGGTTGCATGACAAGACCTACCGTTGTGCAAAATTACAAGGTTCTACGATGTCGGGAAGTGCTCCATAATTTTGATGATCTGTCAGTCAGTCAGTCAGTCAGTCAGTCAGTCAGTTACGGTTTTTGTGATTTTTGAGGCCTTATATCTCAGGAACTGCTTATTCTAGAAAATTGAAATTTGGTGAGGCGCCTCTGCCTGACTAGCTTAGCAAATATTCGGAATTTGAAGTTTTTGACTTTAGTGGTACTGAAGATAGGGAGGGGTCAAAAATCGCCTGAGTTTGTTCCTGTAAAAAAGGGTGTAGTGCCAGAACTTGGCTGGGCACTACCGTGCCCTTTGATCTGATGTAATAAGCAGCCTATGAAATCAAATTTTATGTAAAATACGCATAAAAAGCACTTTTGCTCTTCAAATAAAAAATTCGGTTTTTTTATTTTTAAATTAATTTATTTTTGTTACTATCATTGGAACACCCTTTATCCGATATAATAGTTTTTTTATTAATTGATAGTTTCCGTTTTTAATTTTTTAAATAACTTTGTTCTTTTTTTTCTTACTGTTAACTTTGAATTTGAACACCCTGTATTTTTGTTGTAACTATCAAATTCACAAAATTATTTTTTTTGGAACACCCTGTGAAACAACATTCATCTTCTAACCAAAGCCCTAAAAGATATTCGATTTTGACGGTATGCCATCATTTTTTTGCTGGATAGTCATTTAGAAACATTGAAAAAAAATATATCACAACATGATTGGGGTATCAAATTTTAGTGATTCTTGATAGATAATAAATCAAGCTTTGCAGTGAATATTGTTTCGAGGCGCAATAACGCGGAATAACTAAAGTTTTGCTCTAATAAAGGTACAAACATCGAAAAAAAAACACATTTTTTTAAATTCAATCACCAAAAGAAAAATGTGAAACACCCTGTGAAATAAAAAATTACTTACATTCTTATACCTTGATATCTAGAAGATATAAAAAAAATAAAACTTTTATTAAAACACACACCAAACGCACGAAAAAAAATTAAGAGCAAAGTAATCTCTTCCAGTAAATATACAGAATAAAAATCACCAACTGCAACTTCAATGCAATTTTTTTTTGTTTACATGATCCCCACCCAACAGTGCTTTTGTTATCACTTTCTACAATCTTTTAGCTTTAAGAAAAACCGGTTTTGGTATCAATCGAGACTAGTCATTTTTCGAATTAAATTCCGCTAAATTCGCGAATTCCCACACTGTGCGACGGCTGGCATAACATCTAAAGTTGTAAAAGGTATATTGCCTACATTTTAAAACTAAAAAAAAATGTTAGTAAAAGAATAAATTCAAAATTAATTAATTTCAAAAACTGCTTCAACAATGTTCAAAAATTCTTTTTCATAAATTCACATTTGTTGAATAACTTCTTGTATTAGCTAAGACTTAACCTTCTGCCAAATGGTGGTTGCTGATGAATTATTTTCTGCGTTTAGTCACATGAGACGTATTGTAAATTTTTTCCCTATAAATTAAAACATTAAACTTTTTAAAGTCTACACGGTTTTACACATGATGATACGTCTTAAATGATTAAAATTGTGTAGTATACACTGCTGGTGGCAGGGAAGCTGGGTTAACTTTGTTCTTTGACATTGATTGATTGAAAAGTTTGTAGTGAACTTTCAGTTTCATTGTCCATGTAGCCTCCATATAAAGAAACAAGCAGGATTCGGATGATTTTATTAAGCCAGATCCCCTGTAGGAGAATTGAATAAAACTTTTAGTGGTGAAGAGCACTGATGTCACACTCATAAACGCATGAAAAAAAAAAGCTTCAATTGATTTCTTATGCTTCAAAACTATTTAAAGTTTTTAACTTTTACACTAGAAAATTGTTACTACAACAATTTTTGCAGGCGACCACTATAGCAGATTAACCCAATAAGCGATGAATTGCGCCATTTTAATACTTTAACTCGTGTAAGCCTGAGGATGGAATTGATATGGGAAATATGTTAACTAGAACAGAAACCAATCTGATTGAGTGATCATTCGTAAACTTCCATAAGCCCTCAGTCCGCTAGGTCAGGATCTAAAGAAGTCACAGAAGTAACTAAAGTTCGACCTAGAGCCATTTCGTCGCGTTGAGAAAAGAGATCAAGCTTTTGATCTTCAATTCCTAAAGTTCGTCAATGTCGTCAAAAAATATCCTTCCTATAATGATTGAAATGGAGGACTGTTTCCTTTTTCCGCTGCTCCCCACAGCTATGACAGTGAGTGTTGTGAGGAATACCTAGTTTCGCAGCATGCTCTCCAATTAGCCAGTGTTTGCGTTTCTGGCTTTGTAGCTACGATCCTGTGTCAAGTGTTTGGGACTTATCAAAGGTGAGCTAGATCTTTCTAACCAGTAATTCTGCTTAAAACAATAGCGAAATTGGGTAGCCTAAAAGACCTTGAAATATTCAGAGTCCCAGAAAAGATTCAATTAATACAGGAGTGAACTTTCTTGACACTAGCAGTACCAAGTCATCTTTATACTAAAAGCCATAGAAGAGGGTGCAGAATTCAGCCCTTTTTTAGGACAATGATGGATTATAATCTTAGTGAACCTTAGTCTATTCAGGTGGACTTTAAACAACCTCAAATCTTTAAATCAAAAGTGTCTTTCCCGAAATTTATAAAAAAAAAAAATTAAAATTGGTCTGGTTTATCAATCTTTTTATTCAAATACATTTTTATTTTTCAGTTATAGACAATTTTAGCAAATATTATTCAAGCACATACAATTATAATACCATTTCCACTCACTTTAGATCTGGGACGCCTTACTTGTCCATATATCTTTCTCCTTTTTTGGCTTCCTCGTCGAAACTTATTTGTTCTTATTGGCTTTTTCCCAAGTTTTTTCAATGATTTTTCAGCTTCATCTATTGTGTCCCATGGAATCCTATCACTATATGCAGGAAAATACGAAGGACTGAATTGGCCAGCTACAGCTTCGGATAGTCCAAGAATACGAATCGGTCTCACTGCCTTTGAGGGGAATTCGAATTCAGTTTTCCACATTGCATATTTCTTAGCATTTGATTTTGACTCTCCAGGGATTCGACAACAATTCTTAAGATGACGATGTTCACAGTGCAAGCATGGGGAACTGAGAAATGATGAACATCTGGGAAAACTCGTTGAATCAATTAGAATTTGGTTGTTTTTCTTCTCGAATACACTGCAACAGGTTTTCCTTATTTTCAAGCGTAGATTTCGAAGTGTGTCCCGGAAATTTTTGTATCCGTATTTTAGAGAACCACCACTTTGTGCAGCGCCCATTCTGTTTTGAAAATTAAATTCTCTTCACTATTAACTGGCGCAAGTTGTCACACGACTGAACAATATCTTAGACACGACATCAACTTATACTAATACTCGTAGTTCGAAGATTATGCTTATCGGTAATACCTGTCCGAGCTGTCATAAAATTGAGGGTAATTTAATTAGAGAATTGCCTGAGTGATCTGCTGCTAAGCCAAATGAGTGGATTTGTATCAATACTTGCTAATTATTAGAGTAAAGCCTTTATTTTACATTATATATGCATCTACCTGGTAGTATGTTGGTAATGACAGTGATTTAAATTATGCTACACATATTTTGAAATAATAGATGGGTTAGCTAAGATACTGATATATTCCAAGAAAATTACATCTAGTGATACTTATTGGTTATAAGTCATAACATTTATTTATTGCTCTTAACAAAAATTTTCAACAATTTTACTGCTTAAACATCTTGAATTCTTGGAAGAATTGTGTTTCATAATTGATTACCTCGTTTTCGTTCGTTTGAAAATTCTGAAAAATAATATCTTTTAAATATCAAGCTACCCAGGTATGTAGTATATATACAAGTATGTATATGTGTACATGAGGCACACTTAAATACTATTTCTAAGAAGTGATTATTCAACTATTGTTTAAAGACATAAAACAGCGCCACGCGGCGCCATTAAAATACTGATCAACATCAATTGTCATCTCAGAAACTACAAATCTTCTTTGTGGTCTCTATGTTGTTCGCATAATTACAATTCATAGAAAAAAATAAAATATTTCTTAAGAATATTTATTATTTGGAATTATTCAAATTTACTAATCATTTAATTATTGATTTAAATAAGTTAAGCCCGAAGGGATTTATAAATTTAAAAGACGTTGCTTTTTAAAACTAATCTAAATGTTATGAAAATATTGAACATTTAATAAAGTGTAAACATCTTCGAAAATGGTGTTTTTTCTTAAATTTTCAGACTTATCCTTAAAATTGCAATAAGGGACAGAAAGAAGAAAATCAATTAGTTTTGATTTCCAGTGGCATATTTTAAGTTTTGGTCTGTATAAATATTCATACTTAAACTTTGTTCGGCAAAACTATTTTTACCTACTTCTTTTTTATTCTCCTAATTTCCATTTTTTAAATTTTAAATAGTTTGCTACTTTAGCGCCACAACAGCCTAGTAGCAGTACTGCAAAAACACGTTTCATAGTAGTACCTTTGCATATGAAACTTATAGTACTATATCAAGAAAACAAACGATTGTGGCGACATCTTAAGCATAGGGACAGTACTTGCTAGATTTGTCTCTGCTAAATTTAGTATAAAAAATAATCGCTTTTTACTTGCGACTTAAAGGTACTATAAGGCAAGTTATGCATTCGTAAAAAAGATAGAACTCGAGATTTTGATCAAAGTTGACATTACGATGATAGCGAAGACTAAAAAAGTGGGTCTCGCAATTCTGTCTGTCTGTCTGTTTGACTACAGCCTAAGCGGCTCGGCCGATTTTCGTCAAACTTGGTAGATATCACTTTTCGTTTTTTCCCCACATGTTTTTTCTTTTTTTTTAAGACCAAAAATAATGGTGCCTGCCATACGAATTTTTTTCCAAATTTTATAAATATCTTTTTTTCTCAAAAACTGTTCGACAGATTTTAAAAATAAAAATATAAAAAAAATTCATTTAGTTAAAGCTACATAGGTAATGGTTAAAAAAAATTTTCAGAAAAATTGTTATTGAGAGTACCCTCCATGGAAACTTTTTTTTGTTTTTGATTTTCTCAAACAACCGATTTCGATCATTTTTTTTGCTAAGGCTCCCCAAAAACATAAATAGAATTGTGTACTCAAATTTCCAAAAAAATTTTTTTTGTATTTAAAAAAAAAACTTAAATTTTTTTTTTTCAAAACTCAATATTTCGAAAACCCCAAGCTAGATTTTTTTCAAAAATCGTATTTTTCTCGAAAACGGCGCCTAGAATTTTGATAAAATTTTTTTCTTTCAATTAATTTGTACGATCTTTAATTTAATAAAAAAAATTTGAAATTAAGATATTACAGCTTGTACCTACCATAAAACCATTTTTTCGAATTTTGAATTTCTCATTATCCACATAACGGATCTTAATGAAATTTTTTATAGAGAAGCAATATTTTTTTTTGTAAATTTAATTTTTATTCGAACAATAATAAAAACTTTAAATTGGCGTACCAAAATTTTTTCCTAAAAACCTTTTTAAAAGTTTGTACATAAAAGCTTTTTTTAAGAAACCACTACAACGACTTATAATTTTTGCTCTTGCATAAATTCATATTTGCATAGCATTCTATTTCCATCTCTTACTACTAAAAGAATTTAAAAAAATGATTTTGTCCTTATGAACATATAGAATATTCCGAACGCATGCCTTAAAGAAAATTCATTAGTAATATATGATGCTAGAAATTCAAATTTGTGTTGTGAACGCTTATTTCGAGTGATGTTTTGAATGCAAAACAAATATCCCTTCAAGATGCGTCAAATAAAAACAACTGACTTTTTACCTGTTTTTTTTTTTATAATCTACCCGCGCTCAAGGGATCATGATTACCCTTTAAATGTTTCAACACAGCGCGGGCGTGAAGTTAATGAAGAGAAAGAAGGATAGGAAAGATGTGTGGCACGATGTTCTGAGACTGTTGGTGGTTGTCTCAGATATTTTTATCTCCAGGGATGGCGGCTGAGCTAAAGCGGAGAAATGCCATGTCTTATTTTTATGTCGCTTATAATTCACATTATTTTATTCGTGTTCATCCTTGTTGGGCATACTAGCTTAACTCAATTACATGTTGTTAGTGTTATGCCTGAACAACATGTAATGAGTAAACCAGCAACCCATTGATGACAATTTTTTTTAGAAGGTTTTTAATGGAATTAAAGCGATATAGACGACGGCAGGGATCGAACCTGTCATCATGAGGTTGACAGGCGAGCACACATCCATCGCGCCACGGCCACCCCCATTTGCATAGACTGCGAAAGTACTTTCAAATATACAGCTCTCAGGATTCTTTTTTTGAACAAGCCCTCTATAATTATTGCTACAAAAATTAATATTAAAGTTGTTTTCATTGTATCCGATTCAATGTGCCTTCGTAACCGCCGTGATCAATTTAAACAATCTCTTGAAACAATCGGTCCTTAATTAAAATTTAGAACTGATATATTTCTTAAGCTGTCACTTTATATCGTGTCGATGAGTATTTTAAACAATATGAGCTACTTAACCAAAATTTGGGATTTATTTTTATTAACTTCTTATGCTTTTTATTTTAAACCATCGTCGGCGTCGATCCTAAACAATTAGGCTACACACTTCTTACTTGAACTGGTATTTAGGCCCGGTGCACACATGCGTTCTTCTAACGCGCGGTACCTCAGCCTGCGAGTCTTTTTACACTCAAAATAACGCGCGATGCCGCAGAGTCACCGCACTCGTGTGTGCATCACTCAATTCATTCGTGAGTACTGTAAGACGCAAATGCGGTGACGCTGCGGTACCGCGCGTCAGAAGAACGCTTGTGTGCACCGGGCCTTAAATTTAATGAACTTAAGTTTATAAGAAAATATTTTCCCTTAATTATGACGCAAGAGTAAACATATTTTGTAATTACATATTTCTACTTAGAAGGACATCAAGCTTAAAAAATAAGAAGAAATTAAAAATTAAATCTCTCACAGTAGGATTTTAATTTCCAAACTTTGTTATATTTTGTCGAAAATATTTAAGCGGCATCAAATAAAACCTAGGCCCGGTGCACACATGCGTTCTTTTAACGCGCGGTGACGCAGCGGCACCGCCTTACAGTACTTACAAATGAATTGAGTGGTGCACACACGAGTGCAATGACGCTGCGGCATCGCGCGTCATTCTTGCGGGTAAAAAGACTTGCAGGTTTCTGCGAGACCGCTGCGTCACCGCAGACACGGTTCCGTCTTTAAGTACATTGTTTGTTATTGAGCAGTGCACACATGCGTGATTTTGACGCTAGTTAAATTCGAATGAAAGATGTCAAACATGGAAGAATTGGATATTGATTTTTTTTATCAAGAAGATACAAAAATTTCAAGAAATATGGAGTGTTGCTTCCGATTCACACACCATGACCGGAAAACGAAAAGAGCTACGTGGATATGTATTAGTCCAGGGGCCAAATTACCGCATCAGTTATCGAGTAATACGTGACTGAATTATGTGAGTTTGGCATTACCGCTTACGTTATCGAGCAATAAATTACTCCAATTTGACATTTTCATTCGATCACTGATGGGACTCACTCACTCGTCACTGAAGCGGTAATTCGGCCCCAGTATTTTGTGAACTCACCAAATGATTTTTCACTCATTCGAATATAGTAAAGAATATTTCTTTTTTCTATCCGATATAATCAACAATAGTTTTTATGCATTAGGTATGCGAAAGTCACTGGTTTTTTCCTTATAAACCTTCATTGCTGCACTGAAAACGCGAACTGCAGATTGAGTTTTCCGAGAAAAACTCGCATGTGTGCATTTTATTTTTTATAATCGGCGCACACTCAAGGGGTTTGCATACCCTTAATATGCCAGAGACACAGTGTGAGCATTAAGAAAAAAGGGAAGGGTTAGAAAGGAGGTGTCGGTGTACATTGGTTTTGAATTCTTGAACATTGCAATGACTGGGAAAGACAGGGCGTGGCAAAGAATTCAAGGGTAAACTGATGGGCATTCCTAGAAGTGCGAGTATTACGGTTAAATTGTTTAAGGGGAGGAATGCAGCTGGCTATTTCACTAGAGCATAGTCCGTTAAAGTAACGGTAAAAAAGGGTGAGGCAAGAAACATTACGACGATGTTCGAGAGACGTAAATGAGTCAATGATGTTATTATCACCAATCATTTTAAAAGCTCTTCTTTGAATACTGTCCAAGAGACTTAAATAAGTTACTGGAGCACCAGCCCATAGATGGGAGTTATACTCAAGTTTTGGACGTATATAGGTTTTATAGATTGTAGCCAGATCAGAAGGAGAGAAAAATTTCTTGCACAGTCTAGGAAAACCCAAACATCTTGCGGCATTTTTGGCAACATCGCGTATGTGAGTGTTCTACAAGAGGTGGTTCGTGATGCACATACCGAGAATACCGAAATGTTCAGTTTCATTGATGCAAGTGCCACTCATAGATAGTAGTAGAATAAGACAGCATTGGGTTTTCGAAGCATTAAATTCGACACGGTTTCTTATTCCCCATTGTACAATGCTGTTTAAGTCGTAATTTAATGTGCTTATCATATTTTGTCGTTGTCGAAGAGGAGGGATGTGAGTCTGAAAACGAATATGAAAAGCTAAGAGTACTATCGTCAGCGAAACAATTAATTGGATTAGAAGTTATAGACAGGAGATCATTAATAAAAATGAGGAAGAGGGTTGGGGACAAAACGGAGCCCTGGGGCACACCAGCATTTATATTGTGGGTTTCAGACTTGAATCCGTCTAGTACAACTTGTATTGAACGGTTCAAAAGAAAATATCTAATCCAAAGAAGTAGGGATTCGTCGATCCCGAAAGCACGCATTTTCGATAAAAGAGCAAGATGCCAGACTTTATCAAATGCCTTTGAAATATCAAGTGCAATAATCTTACTTTCTCCGAAACAATGTAAAGATTTGTTCCACTTTTCGGTTAGATAAACCATTAAATCACCTGTGGACCTATTGCTATGAATACCATTAAGTTAGCTTTATCAATAGAGCTAACGAAAGGAGTGTCATTGACAACAAGCGTAGGAACCGAGGAAGAGGAAGAATTCCTCACATTTTTTACAAATGACCAAAAATTCTTACTGCCTTTGGGACATTGCAGTATTTTTTGCCTTGATTTTTGATCATGTAAAATTTTGGTCCGTTGAATATGGGCGTTGCAGGCCTTCCTGGCTTGTTTGAACTTTTTCCGGTTTTCCTCAGTTGGGTTGGCTCTAAAACACCGGAAGCTTACCTCTTTTTCCTTGATAACCTCTTTACAGCTCAAATCAAACCATGAATTATCCTTATGTCTGATACTTTTAACCCTATTCGGGATAAAATGTTTCATTCCCAAAAAAATAATGTTAGTTATCATATCTGCGCTGGAGTCTACGTCACTATCGAGGAAGCATAGATCCTGAAAAAGTTATTCAAACCGTTCCAGTTGGCTTTCTGGTACTGCCATACGGTTCTTCTAAGAGCTCTTTCTCTAACTGGATTTGTTTGACACGAGAAATTTGCAGATATGTATAACACTATGGTCAGATGTGCCTAGAGGCGTCAATACACTTATTGTGTATTTATCAGGGTCAGAGGTAAGAAACAAGTCAAGAGTATTTTCTGCTCGGCCATTAACGTCCGATATTCGAGTAGGCTCGTTGACATGCTGAGTAAGGTGGTTAAACTCAGCAAAAATCTCAACACACATTCCTTCGGGTGTTGTCTGGCCCGAATGGAGAAGCCAAGAAGAATTGTGAACATTGAAGTCGCCCGTAATAACGATTTCAGTGTGAGGATACAGGGCAACAATTCTTTGGATGGAGTCGGACAGAGTATCAAATTCGTGAGAAGTTGAAACTCTATCCAGATTTGGGCTTCGATAAAGAAAACAATAGTGAATGATGTACTTATTAATGGAAAATTTAAACCACATAAAATTGAAGAAGAAGTTGGTGCAGCGACCATATTGTGGTAAGAACTGATATGCAACATAATTCCTAATGTAAATGGCGAGACCATGGTGGAAAAAGAATAATGGCACCAAGCTATACCCATGAATAAAAAATTCAGCAGGATCGGAATCCTCACCTACTTGGGTTTCACTCAATGCCAAAACAGCTGGCCTGTTAGAAACAGTGTGGATATACGCAGCCAGAGAATTCGCTCTCAGCCCACGAATATTACAATGGTCTACTCTAAAATAACCAAAACCAAAACAGACGAAATCTAAGAAAATCACTGTGTAAGACTAATAAAAAGTCGTTTCAACACAACATCACTAAAAAGTGTTGTGCCTTTAGTAGTGACGTTGAATCGATCCGAACCCTACCAATCAGAACAGTAATTCTCTATACATCTGTTATCGTACGACCCAGCAGATGCAAATACTGAGAAAGCTTATATACTTAAGCTCAGCACAATGTATGCACCCGCTAAGCCACACAACTGTAGGAAAAAAGAAGAGGAGAAAGGAAAATATCACTTACTGTGCTCTGACGAACATAGGTATTTTTTGTTGTTATCCCCTAGGTATGAGTGTTTTTTGTTTGTTGTTGTTGGTTTTTCTATTAGTTTCGTTTATATATTGAGTCTTGTTATAATTTTTTTTATTAATTAAAATCGTCTATTTAAATGTGTGTTGTTTTTTTTTTTTGTATTGTTTGATTTTGTGTATTTTTGAAGTAAAACTTCTTTTCCGGCGTTGGGGGTAGAAAAATTTCTATGCAGCTGTCAGTGACATGTCAAAACGTCACGTTATCCGTCAAAGACAGCGACATGTTTTTAGAATACAAAATGTTTGTTCGTAGGTTATAATCTTACAGAAGCTTTGCTTGAGGAAAAAGAAGTTTTACTTCAACCGCGCGTACGTCAGTACACACAATTCTTTTTTTTTATATATTTAAATTCAAGGCGTCGATCCTTATTCGGAATTCCCCCCCCCCCCCCCCCCCACCAAAATGCACTTTTTTTTCTAATGATTTTATGGTAAAAAAGTGAAGTATAAAAAATGAATATAGGCCATAGGGTAAATTCAAAGTTTCTTTAAATCCAGATTCTGTAAATGCAAAATAAACCTTGCATACACCCAACCTCGCACCTAAACCAAAAAAAGTGTTACTCCTCCATAATTTGATGTTTTTTATCAACAGCAAACACTTTTTTATCGATTCGTTAAAAAAAAGTTCATTTTGGTGGGGGGGGGGGAATTCCGAATAAGGTCCATGGCGTCTGCGACGGGAACGGGGACGGAGGCAGAATTATGAACGGATACAGAGCACGGCACTAGGACATCGACCGACCTCCTCTAACATTCACTGACAAATCACTGACAAACATTGAACTATTGCGGCATCGCAGCGACACCGCTGCGGGAACGCGCGTTAAAAGAACGCATGTGTGCATCAGGCCTAAATGTTATATGGTATTGTTTTCCTTTTTTAACTTTTAAGAGGACAAATAACAATTTACTTAGGGCGGCAAAAAATCCAGGTTTAAAACAGTGTTCACATGTTCTCAAATGGTCAATGCTCAATTGACATTTTACTCCAATCGTAAACTAGGTGTTTTTAAAATATTGTACGTTTTATTGGGTGGATACTTAATATAATCCTTAGTTTTATTATTTTTGGTGAATTTTTTGTAACTCAAAAAGACAAAAACTGCTATGCGTCCGTCTCTGTTGTTTTGTTTTTGTATCTATCCGGCTTCCGATCCAAAAAATATCACTGCCTCTGTCGAAGAAGCTGCCTACAGTCATATAAGCAAAACACTCGGGTACATGCGATAGCGTGCTCATTAAACTAGAAGTTCGGTCTTCCTTTTATTCTCGACCTTGGGGACTTGGATTCGAAAACACTCTTGGCTGGAATATTATTATCCTTCCACTTGATGTAGTTGACGTGTTTTTACTTTCCGAACAACATCAACATCTTGGTACAGCTTATTTAAAGTCCGCAGTTGTATTTTCTCCTCCATTCACTTTCCTTGCACGCCTTGGACCAAATAACATTCGTGCCTTTGCTTTTTTATTTCAACCTTAATTTTTTTCGAGATTTGCAGTTTAAATTAGTTTCTATAATAACAGCTTGTTCTTCTATGTGTAAGCTGTTTTCCTTAATAAGAAACAGTACGATAAATGCATTTATATCCAATTATATTCTAGGTATAAAAACGAAAGTGTATTTTTCTAAATTAGATTTTTCGTTTAATTAAACTCTACAGTGTTCAGATGCGAAATAAGTTCGAAATAGAAGTTTTTTACATTCAATAAAAAAAAATCCAACTGGAAAAAGTGAGTCTGGTATTTTTAATGGCTCTGATGGCGGCAATGAAGTGCAAACTATCGTAATTTCGGTTTTATGTTGCTTATAATGGAAAGAGGATAAACCTCTTAAAAATATTTTTGTATGCGAAAATAAAACTTAGTAAATTAACTAAAAAATGAATTTTATGAATTTTTGATCCTATTCACTATATGTACCTAACCTGTGAAAAAAAGCTTATTAAAAAAAGCTGTAGTAGTATGAGGGAATGCGTAATGATAAATGTGCTGAAAGTTTGGAGGTCACATAATATCATATCTTGAAAAAATGTCTCTCATCTTTGCTGTTTCGGATTGAGACATAATTGTAGGTCCCCACCAATTCTGCCAAGTTAACACACTTATACAGAAATGGTTACGAGTTGTAAGCCATTAGGGAATAATTCCGCACAAACTGTCACGCCACCAAATTTACATATTTATTTATTTTTGAAATGACAATTTGCGACTCATAAGAACAAAATTGCTGACACAAAATGAAAACCAATTCAAATCATTCAGACAGATTTTCCATCCTTAATAATGCAAAATATCGTTAAAAGTAAAATTCAGAAAATTCGAAAATCTAGAAAAAAAATCACTTTCACAGAATAAATCTTCCCATCATCATGGGATTGTTCACTTTAGTCCCTTCTTCGCCATATTTTGCACTTACTCTCAGCTTCATCTAATGTCATCTAACAAAACCACCTACTTAATCATACTCGTACTTCAATTCGATGACACAGACGACACGCACAGAAGTCGGTTTCTGTGGGGCTTACATATATGAGCTCGTATAATACTCCCGTAAAATGACGTTTTAGGTACTCTGTATGTTACTTTTTTATGGATTTCGTTTTATTGGAAAGAATTATTTCATAAATTTACTACCAGCACGAAGAACATGATAACATTACGAATGAGAATGCTCTTTCTGCTCCGTTTAATTCGATTGCAATGTGTTTGTCATGCAGCATCGGTCTTGGGATCACTGCTGTCGAAGGTACTTATATATTGTACCGTTTAACCTTTTGCTCCCTTAGTACTGATGGTTTTCAGTACATTTATCTAAAAAGACTGACAGCAATGCGGATACAGTATAGAAAGATAAAGAAATTATTCGGGGTTGAAAAAACAATAAATTTTGTATAACCTTATTCTATAGAGCTCCGCAAATAATAAAAATCAAACATTGTAATGCAAACCAAATCTCAGTAAAATGAACTGGCCATAACTATAAGTTGCATGATACCCAAACGGTACCCAATAAGTGGGATATTATCATTCTTGCTGAAGTCCGCCTATACATTTCCATAACCGTTAAGAGCTAATGTCATACAAGTTTAAAATTTTAAGTTGTGCTCTATTGTCCGACATGATGGTAGTCTTGGTTCAATGATACATCTCCTTGCAATATTAAGTTTTATTTAAATTTTAAAATTTTTTCACACGAAAACTTGACCTCAATAGAACAGGTAAAACTAAATTTTTTCTTCAATTGATAGAAGATAACACAATAAAGGGTTACTTCTAGTTTGCAAATACCAACGAAGAAAGTTGAGTCGATCTACGGAATTTGTTAGCTTTAGTTTCTTACCACAAAGTTTTCTTCGGAAATATCAGGCATATCAAATCATAGAATCTAGGAACCTTGTCGCCTAAAAGAGGGATGACTTTGCGTCACATGTGGTAGTTCTAATTTTTAGAATTTCCAATATTCAAATTTCCAAATAATAAAAAAAAAGAAATTTTCTACCAATTTTTAGATTTTGGCGATCTTAAATTTTTCTTCTTGTTCTCTCTAAGCTTTCACTCTCAGATCTTGTAGAATTGTGCGGCCTGTTTTTTTTATTTCGAATATCAAAAATTCATTTAGATTTGGTTAATATTAATAGAATGGCGAGCTTTTACCCGGTGGGATCTTGCATAGAGAGATATTAAATATCTTTCCTCAGATATACATAAATACCCTCTTAGTTTGAGATCGCAAACCCTATAAGGAAAAGCTGTGGTAGGGAAACTGAAATGTCGCAATTCTAATTTGAATTGTCAAATTCCCACTAACTAACTAAATATTGCTATGCAAAAACATTTGAAGAGTTATTAGCTGTACAGTGTTTTTGAAAAATAAATTGTGGTAGAAAAGAAAATAATGTTTGCTGTTGATTTTTTTGGTTTTCTGACAATGCTGGTTTCAAATTATTAATTTTGCCAAACGTTATTACAAACAAACAGATTTACTAAGTTACTGGAAAAACAATAAATTCTTAAATCAAAATGTTGTAGGTTTGCGCTTCACAATAATTGTACGTAACGGAATTCTCATCGGAAATTTAGTAAAAATTTGTTCAAGAAAATAACGCGGATTCCTAAGTCCTAGACAGAACAAAAATCGACAGCACAGCACTGATTAAAATGCCTTCGCATCACATTGCATATTCACCAGGAAAGCATGTAAAACCTCATTCCGCGAAATACTTTGAGAAGTTTAGTATATCCATTCTCCAAGGGGTTTACGAGTAGAAAAAAGGTCTTCTATTGTAACTGACATTGAAAACACGAGAATATTATTTCATTAAAAGCATGGGGTGCTGTTGTTCATGGTATTTTACGAGAAAAAATATGAATCGTGCAAATAATCGTTGTTTTATTTCGCTTTGAAGCAACGAACCTTTTGGTAAGCGATTCACATGTACCATCAAAGTGAAAACATGTGACTTACTTAGAGGAAAGAGTGTGTTTAAAGTAAGATTATTATTTTTTTATTTTTTAATAAATGTCGAGGGATGTTTCTTTGTATAAATATCCTGCAGCCATGTTCTGTAATTTCTGTTGTTGAAATTGTAACAAAATATTCTATTGACAATAGGTTTGAAAATAATTGAATTTCTGTATTATGGCTGAATAATTAAAATACATCTATTTTCCATTGAAAGTTTTCATTGATTTCCACTTTTAGGTGAGGAGATTTCATTTATTGCTTCTTTGAAATTCTTGAGAGAGAAAATAATGAAAAAATGTCCTCTTCTAACAGAAGGATACACGATATGATTTTTCTAAGCCGTCTTTAGTCTTCTTAATTGTACCTGTGAACAGCAAGAAGGAATGATATAGAAGTCGAAAGAGACATTATTTTCCAGGGACCAAGGAAAATATCTGCAAATAGGAAAAATCGTATCGTGTAAATTTTTAATAAGTGTCAGTATTGATTGCATAATTTTGGCCCTTACGTAAGTTAACCATTTTGCTCATATGTTACATTGAGTTTTGAACTGTTAGTATTTTAACCAAGGGGGACAATTGAAGCCTGCTTAACTAGATTGCCCTCTCGTACTCCGTAATAGATTTATCGTCCCAGATGTCGACAAATGTTTTTTGCTGCTTTGAGGAGGAATTTAACTTATTTCCGTCTATTAGTGACATAAGTATGTACTGAGTATATGAGTTGGCTCGTATCAAGAGATGCTTTGTTTTTGACCAATTAATCTGTTCACCAATTTTGACTTCAGGACGATTAAAGAAATGTCTTTAATTAACACCTGGCTGTCAATGAAAATATCAATATAAAAAATTGACTAGTTCACATTATGTAAGACCCTATGTGGTCTTACATCAAACTGCAAGTACTTGCACTTGAAAAAAACTTTGGGAATTTAGAAGTCGTATTGATCTTTTTCATACTGGGCTATCTGAAAATATGCCTAATACTACTTCATTATTGACCATCCTCAGGGGCGTATTTACCCTAGGGCTAAAAGGGCTACAGCCCGGGGCGGCAAGGCTGGTAGGGGCGATTGAACGATTGAACTTTCAAAACATACAAGCAAAAGGGCACAAGCCGCCCCTAGCAATCGGCCAATTTATAATATTTTTTTTAAAGTGATTTTTCAAAACATACAAGCAAAAGAGGGCAAGCCACCCCTAACAATTGTCTAATTTACAATATTTTTGAAAGATAAAGATTTAAAAAAATGCGATTTTTTGAGTTTTTCAACCATGACAATTTTTTCAGTGCCGTGAATGTCCGGCTGTGAGAGAGTTCACTGTAACATGTCATTCTTATTTTTTATAAACGATTTCTTATAATGAAAATTCAGAATAATAATATTTACAGACATGTACCTATTCTTTGGAACGTATTCCAATGCAACGAAAACATTATCAAAAAAAAAAAAACACTTGTTGCTATGTAGCTCTAAAAAAATGGGCTAGAAAAACTTTAGCTGGACGGATCTTAATTTTTTGTTTCTAAGCCATTTACAAAGTCCCTTTTTATAAAAAAAAAGATTGTGTGTACTGACGTACGCGCGGTTGAAGTAAAACTTCTTTTTCCTCAAGCAAAGCTTCTGTAAGATTATAACCTACGAACAAACATTTTGTATTCTAAAAACATGTCCGTCAAAGAGGATAACGTGACGTTTCGACATGTCACTGACAGCTGCATAGAAATTTTGTTACCCCCAACGCCGGAAAAGAAGTTTTACTTCAAAAAAACATCAAAAAGATATGTTTGTTTGTTTTTTTTTTTTAAAAAGGATAGTGGTTTCTGCTTGTTAAATTGGTCGACCACATAATTCACAAACATTTTGTATTTTTAAAACATGTCGCTGTCTTTGACTGATAACGTCACGGTTTGACATGTCACTGACAGCTGCATAGAGAATTTTTTACCACCAACGCCGGAAAAGAAGTTTTACTTCAAAAAATTGAATGTGCGCGCCTAGCCTTAAATTAAATCGAGAAGAGAAATACAAAACTCCCATGCCACTTGACAAGCAAGTTGCCTCGCTTTGTTTGTATTACCCTAGGGCTGCACGTGCAAGTATTGGCAAGCATGTTGTAATCTTGTAATGTACACAAGCACTTCTTATTAACCCGTACAAACCCGAGCAACTTAGTAGTCACCTGGCATTAATTCAGTATCCAGGCAACTTGGAAAGCAAGTACACTGACAGCGCCACTCTTGTAAAATTAATTATTAAAGTATTTGATTGATTAGTCGGGTGACGTTCAAATTTATAAATACCAAAACAAATGTCGGTGGCGTGTGCGATTAAGCGAATAAATATTATTAAAAAGTATAATTTGAAAACTTTCAGGCAACCTGATGGTCATATGGCATGCCGTCTATGACAGCAAGAATACAAATGCTAGTGGATATACCCAACTTTTTGTCCAGTACTTTGTATGCGAGGGTTAGGTGTTGGTAAAATTTATTTGGATTGCAATATGCTTGTCAATAATTATTCGGTTGCATAGCCATTGCGCGTCTGAACCTATAGTTTTATGTTTATCTTTGAATGCAGCCATTTGAAATATGTAAATTCTAAATCGTATCCAACTTCGTGTTTTACTTTGCACATGCTAAAAACATGTCGCTGTCTTTGACGGATGGCGTGACGGTTTGACATGTCACTGACAGCTGCATAGAAATTTTTTCACCCCCAACGCCGGAAAAGAAGTTTTACTTCAAAAATTATAAAAATCCATCAAGCCGAATTCTAGATATGTATAAGGTCACACACAAAATTGTATTGTTTTTATATACCTAACAAATCATGCCTCAATTTTTGTTTAATTTTGGCTGACTCGTGTCCCTATATACAAATACCCTTCCCTTCGTCAATTCCCTTCGGAAATCCAGGACAAGGAAACACATCATATTTGTCTTTGTCTGAAAAGATTATAAAAATTATATCAGTTAGAGTCACAAAAACTATTATGGATCTATTAAAGATCTAAATACTTCTCGTTGAGCGTTGATTCCACTCCTGACATAAGCAATGTAGACCAGCTTTAATTAATTTTAAGGTATGTTCTAAAGAACGCAGAACCCGTTGAACGATTTCTCTGCTTTCTGCCAAGCAGAAGACATGTTACAAGCAATTATGGATACTTTTAAGTCATTAAACATTGACATAGAAAATTGCAGTGGTCAATCTTATGATAATGCAAGTAACATGTCAGGGCAATATAACGGCTTACAAGCAAAAATTAAAGAAAAATGTAAGTATGCAACATACGTACCATGCGCTGCACCTTCTTTAAATTTGATCGGATCATCGGCAGCTTATTCTTGCCCAGAAGCTGCAAAATTTTTCGGCTTATTACAAAACATATACTTTATATCTAGTTTTAAATTCTGCTTGTATTAAGACTATAATAAATATGTTTTTTACGGCATCAACAGAGCGAGCAAAGCTTTTTAATTAATTTTTTAATGGTTCCGAAAATGTCACATTAAAAAATTTGTCACTTACACGTTGGTCAGCCCGAGACGATTCCTGTACGAGCTTAAACAGAGATTGGGACCAAATAATATCGGCTCTCAATGCCGTTAAAAATGATGTCCACCAGAAAGCTTTAGTGAAAACTGAAGCTAGCGGTTTATTGTCCCAATTGAAGTACCTTGAGACAGCAATATTGTCTCAATTTTGGAGTTCTATACTCAAGCAAATCAATATTGTATCAAAAAAAATCCAAGGTGTTGATACAGACGTAAAACTGTGTCCAGGCTTCACGAAGCACTCATATTGTTTGTGAGAGAAAAACGAGAATGCTTTGATGTTTTTGAAGCAAAACCTCTGAAAATTACAAAATGGACCAAAAAAGAATCTTCAAGAAGAAAAAATGAGATGATGAGTGTCGCGAAGGGGAGGTTCTTTTTTGTGGTCGTGAAAATTTCAAAATAAATAAATTCATCCCTTTTTGCGACAAATTATTGAGTGCGCTGAAGAGAAGAAATTCATCCTATGAGGTAATAACAAATGGTTTTATTTTTGTATCCAAGCTTGATCACATGAGTGAAGAAGTAATTCGAAAAAATGCAACCACTCTTCAGAAGTTATACTCGGTTGCTCTTGGGGAAGATTTTCAAGAAGAGTATGCCTTACTTAAACATTTTTTGGAGCAAAACCATACTGAAAATATGAGTTCAAGGCACCTTAACTTTCATATAAGAGAAAAAGAATTGAATGAAGCATTTCTATATGTTGAGGTTGCTTCAAGAATATACTTGTGCACTGCAGTGACAAATTGTGGTGCAAAAAGATCGTTTTCCGTATTGAAACGAATAAAAACCTATTTAAGGTCTCGCATTAGCGCAGAACGCCTTAATAGTTTAGCTTTATTAAATATAGAAGCTGAACCGACAAAAAATTTAGATAACAAGTCTATTGTTAATGAATTTTGTAATCAATATACACAAAGAAAAAAATTTGAAAACATCAAATATTATGCATTTTGTGTTTTTTATTATTATTTTTTATTACTTTATTTTCATTGTTTTAAAAGGCGGCAAAATTTATCAGCCCGGGGCGCCAAATCCCTAAATACGCCTCTGACCATCCTGGAGCCATTCTTAAAGACCGATACCTACACTATTTTATATTATGATTCGGTTTTCATTCTAGAATTTTTTGTAGAGATTTTTAAGTAAGAGATTTTTTATCCTAGTGACTAACAACTATCAACCATTTCTGTGTACATGTTAGCAGGAATGGAAAATGAGCAACGGCACCTCTAACAGGGCCTGATCCCTATTCTGGATCAGGAGCAAATATGATGAAACATATAATAAACTCGAAATAGTCGATCAAAAATATAGACAGCACTCTGAAGCCGAGGAGAAACACGCTTAGAATAATTATGGGTTTCCTCACTGGTGACTGCAAACTGAGAAGTCACCTGAGTGGAGATATTGTAATGCTCACAAGGAAACACCAGATCATATGTAAGTTAGATGTGATTCAGTCGTATCTTAAAGGCATAAATATCTAATAGAATAGATCAGATAGAATAGAGTGAAATACAATCTCACAAAATACTGTGTTACTGAAGTACTCAAGGAAGAAGGTTTGGAGGAAGAGAGGAAGAGAGCGATCTTACTCAGTTCTCGTTGGGGGAACAATAGATCTAAAGGTCGCTGTCGCTGAGCATTAAACCCCCCAAAATTATTTATTCATCCATAGCAGGAATGGAGGTAGCCTAAAATTCTCTGTTGAGACTTAACCAGTGCTGCAGTCACAATTCACCTTTCAATTCAATTCAATTCTAATTGATAGCATTAATAGAGTCCAGCGCTTCCTTATTGTAATATTTTCAAAACTGTCAAAGGCGCCTTCTATGTCAAGAAAGGCTCCCAGATTGAATCACAGTCGTGCCGATGACTTAATAAAGTGCCGTCTCCACAAATTTCAGCCTGTGAGAACCACTATTGTTTAGTTTTTGGTGTATATGTCTGTTTCTAAGGAATTGAGGAGGAAATGATTACTGAAGGATTTCGGAATAAAATTTTTATCGAAGTCTCTTAAAACCAGAGATATATATAGGTAAGGTTCAGATATCCTCCAAATATGTCCGATTTAATGAATTGGTAAAATTATGTCTTAAAAAAATTAGAATTTATTAAAAATGTCTTAAATCAAGTGCCACACTGGCGTATTCCGAAAAAATAGTTCATTTGCCCAAGCTGATTTTCTACTTTTCAAGATCTGATTTCCAATTTTTAAAATTTTACTTATGTTAGACCTTCTGTTCACATGGCAAGTATTTATGACACATTCTAGGAAATGAAGACTCATAAGATAAGCTAAGGTCTCAGTGAAGATTAAATAGTATATGAAGTTGAGTTTGAACCTTTCGACATGACTTTCTTAAGAATCCCAGCATTATTTACAGACTCAATGTTTATTAAAAAATTTCCGCAGGCTGTTCCTCTTCTTACTTCGGTTTTTTAATTTTTTTTCAGATCTTGAAGAGATCCCAATCAACAGATTCGTTATTACTATGTTTAGTTCCTTTGGAGAGCCTTTTTGAGAAAATATCTCGTAGTAAATTTTTTTTACATAAAATCCATCTTGTTGAAGAAATAAACGAAAGGACTAAGCCTTCCAAATTTTATGGACAAATCTTTTTTAAAGACGAGGCTTACTACTTGCTTAGGGACTTTTGAAGTAGCAATTTTGCAATAAAGCTTGTTTTGTTTAATTGAAATTCTCATTTGGATGAAATATGTAACTTTAAGGTACTTCTCTCTCACTATCAATTATATATTTTTATCTTTTCTGAACTGGTTCAATGTTCATAGTCTATCTAATAAATATCAAAACCAGCACCCATTATTTTAAACATTCGAAAATATTTCTTAATACTCCTGCAATAACCCTCTCCTATATGTTATCTTTTGCCATATATTCAAGGTTGTATATAATTTTGGTGGAATAATTGGATACGTATAACATTACTCGTATTCCTAACATCATGGCTATTATCATGATATAATATTGTGGTAATTCAATACTCGTATTATAGTCATATGAAATCGCACATCAATATCCAGTTGATTATCCTGATATAATTATGTGCTCCCGAGACGAGCAGACATAGCTTAACCGAAACATACTTCTATCTTCTGTTACACAGTAACCTCAAGCGATGATACTCTGAAAGTTCAGTTCAGTTAAATTTATCTTTAATGAGCTGCTAGGTTCGTTACATCTAATTATCTAATTAATTAAGTGAGTGAGGCCTGAATACAATAATTCAATGCCACACACACCATAACTCCAAGGCATTCCTTACTTTATCAAGAATAATTATAACAATAGTTAGATATTGGATATTCACCCTAACAGCTTTTGTCATCAAAATCAGAATCAACTTAGAGAATGTGTGAAGTTGACAAGGGGAACCAACAAATTCTATAGCTTCCTTCTCCGAACTGCTGGTGCGGAATGTAGAAACTTATTTTATGAGAAAGGTGAAATACTTTCTCAAGGATACACTTTTATTAAATGCGGGGGTGCGAAGGATAAGTGATGTGAATTATACGGTGCAGCAATAAGGTATTGTTATGCGGACTATTTGCTTTGATTGATTGCAAATAAAACGTGCAAAACTTTGCGTAATGATATCCATGAACTTCTCATTAGACTAATTGAATTCTCAGTCGTAACACCAACAGTACTTCACTGAAGACAGCATGAATTCTTCTATTTCCCCACGAGAGTACAATTATTATTGAAATTCCCCTTTGCTTAGACGAAATGAAGTTAATTTTAGTTGGTTAGAAAAAAAAAAAGAACAAATCCAACATTGATTATTTGTTCGGAAATGGATGAATGAAATAATTTTCACTTTCAAGATCGAACTAAAGTTTTTGGATTTTATTATCGAAAAAAAATATTTTATTGTCTTACTTTCTTGTGAGAATCGACATAAAGTTTGAGTTCGACATAATATAGACTAAGTTGGAATCGATTGGTGATGAATTTTCAATTATGAAGGACAAGTATTGGTTTAAGAAAACGATTAATGCGAGATTTAAATCAGACATAATATTATTATGATCATAAGGAACGCCATAAATGTGGCCAGTCTCCTAGCAATTCTGTATGCACATCTGTATCTTGATCTACACCCTTAGTTGCTAAACCAATTTTCTTCAGGCTAGGAACTTATATTATAAGAATATTCTATAGAGGAGAATTTTAAAATATTAAATATAAATTGCAAATCAACATTCTCAACAAAAAATAAGTTTTTTTTTCAAAACTCAAGATTTCGAAAACCCCATGCTCAATTTCTTTAAAACTTTGCAATCAAAAGTTTTTTAATACAATCTACAAGATACGAGATATGAAGAAATGTATTTTATCTAAAAATACCGATACGAAATGGGCACCTAGAATATATACAATATAATTTTTAATTTAAATGACCTACTGTACAAAAATGTTGGTCAAAATCGTTAGAGCCGTTAATGAGAAAGTCGAAGAGGACAGGTACTGTTAATAACATTGTTTACCAATTTTTTTTTTGACAAAATTAATGTAAGGGCGCACTTATTTTTTTTAATCAAAATCATTAGAGCCGTTTTTGAGATAATTAAGATTTTACATAACGGCTGGATGTAAGTCTTGGAGTAAAAAAAAATTCAATTTCTCCTCTTGGAACGACCGAAGACTCTTAAGTACCAAGTTTGAAGGAAACACCTCCAGTAGTTTAGGCTGCAGGTCGAGGTACAGATATAGAGGCATACAGACATACAGACGGAATTGTCCGTCCTATAGTACCTACAAAAATCGCAGTCTTTTAAATTGGATATATGGTCATTGGTTAATAATGATAAAAATTCAAAAAAGAAAAAGCAACAACTTATCTGTGACTTCAGGTAATTCAGTCTTTAAACTGAATTACCACAAGCTAGTAAAATCTTCTCGTTTTAGACTTAGGCGATACCTTATAGTATTGTTATAACCTTGGAACTTAAACTGCTAGTGAAAAATAACCTTAGGTTGAACAATGTGCCTATACATTTGTTAATTAAGTTAAATTTAAGTTAGTTAAATCCTTACAAACTACAATTATTGAATTAATTATAAAATATATTGGTTTCTCATTTATCTATACTTGTGTATAAAAAAACAAAGAGTTTCTTAAGGAATCAAATGAAAAAGAATAATTATTCATTCCGAATATGTCTCGTGTCCTTGTTTGATAAAAGTTTGCAAAGTCCCAGATTTATACGAGTATGTCATCATGACCATTAAGTTGAAAGACAACGTAAGCAAAACAAAGTAAAACAAAACAAAAATATGTTCATTACCTGGTTGTATGTCGTTGCTTTAAATTATCAAGGCTTTGCTATTGCTTTTAACTATAAGGTAAAAATTAATTAAAAGTTACATGAAAGCCACATGTACTGATTTATAAAATCTCTGCAACAATAATTTATAAAATAGCGTCATAAGATTGATTCATCATCATCATCATCGGCTCGACAACCGGGTTCCGGTCCTGGCCTCTTTCAACAAGTCTCTCCACCTATCCCGGTCTCTAGCCGACGCCATCCAGTTGCGCACCCCAAGGCTTCGGGCGTCCTGGTCTACGCCATCTCTCCAGCGCAAGCATGGTCTACCACGCTGTCGTCTACCATAGAATGCACCACAAAGAACTTTCCGAGTAGGTTCCTCTTCGCTCATGCGAGCTAGGTGCCCTGCCCACCGGAGTCTACCGAGCTTAATTTTTGTCACGATATCTGCTTCAAGGTAGATTGCGTACAGTTCATGATTGTACCGTCTCCGGAATCGTCCTTCCTCACATACGGGGCCAACAATTCTCCTTAAGACTTTTCTCTCGAACGCAGCTAAGAGGTCGGAGTGCCTTTTGCTAAGCACCCAAGTCTCGGATCCATATGTGAGTACTGGCAGGACCATGGTCCTGTACAGCAGCAGTTTTGAAGTTATGGTGAGATTTCTGGATTTGAAGAGTTTTGACAGACTATAGTATTGACAGACTATAGTAGGCTCTGTTGGATTTGAGAAGCCGCCCGCGTATTTCTTCTTCTATATTGTTATCGGCTGCTACTATTGACCCAAGGTATTTAAAGGATTGCACCGCACCACTTCAAATTCGTGCTCCGCAACCTTGATTGTTTGACCAACTGTTCCTCTCGCATTCGACGCCACCATGTACTTTGTTTTACCTTCACTAATGTGCAGCCCCAGATTTTGTGCCGCCTGCTCGATCTGGATGAAGGAATCCTGTACAGCTTGTTCGGTTCTTCCGATGATGTCGATGTCGTCTGCGTAAGCCAGTAACTGGCTGGACCTGTTGACGATGGTCCCTCTTGTTGCCGTGCCAGAGTCACGGATTGCTTTCTCCAACGCCAGGTTGAAGAGGAGGCAGGCCAAACCGTCCCCTTGTCGGAGTCCATTAAAGATGTTGATTGGTCTGGATAGCAATCCGGCTATTTTTACTTGGCTTGTTACGTTGGTCATGGTCAACCTACATAGTCGTGTCAATTTATTTGGGATGCCGAATTCTCTCATGGCTTTGTAAAGTTCTACCCTGGCTATGCTATCATAGGCGGCCTTAAAGTCTATAAACAGATGGTATGTTGGGATGTTAAATTCTAGACATTTTTCCATCGCCTGCCTAAGGGTAAATATCTGATCAGTTGTTGATTTGCCTGGAATGAAACCACACTGATATTGTCCGATGACGGTTTTAGCGTATGGGGTTATCCGGTCTTGTAGGATAGAGGAGAGTATCTTATAGGCGGTACTCAACAACGTGATACCTCTATAATTGCTGCACGTTGTGACATCTCCCTTCTTATGTATGGGGCATATTATGCCTTTTCGCCAGTCTTCTGGCATTTCTTCCTGCTCCCATACGTGCACTACGTATAATATCATGAATTGCTTGACGTAAGGCTGGCCCGCCGTGATGGAATAATTCGGCTGGTATGCCATCGGCTCCCGGGGCTTTGTTCTGTTTAAGCCGGCCTATAGCCTTCTCAACCTCTTCTATGCTTGGTGGCGGCAACATAGAGTATTCTTCTTGAAGTAGTGGAGCCTCCACTTCTGCAGTGAGCTGACCATTTAGCAATTCATTAAAGTACACTTCCCATCGCTACAGTATGCTTTCAGGATCGGTGATCAGATTTCCCTCTCCGTCCTTGCAGTATGTGCAGCGTGGTGTGTACTGCGTCATGTTTCGGACGGATTGGTAGAACTTCCGCTCCTGGTGCGGACCTCGCGCTCGGCTATTTTCTATTTCACAGATTAGGTTCTTCTCCCAGGCTGATTTTTTTTGTCTGTGTAGCCGTTTTTCTATTCTTCTGAGCTCTTTATATTCCTCTTCGCGTGCCCGCGTTCTATGAGATTGTTGCATTGCTCGGTACGCAACATTCTTACGTTCAGTCGCTAGCTTGCATTCATCATCAAACCAGTCGTTCCGATTTTTACGACTGCTGCCTAAGATGGAGTTGGCAGTGCTAATGACAATATTCTTAAGGCGTGTCCACTTCTCATTTACGCCCAGCATACTGGCTCCAGGACTTACTCTCCCTAAATCAAGTGATTCTAGGGCGAGTCCTAACGCATTACCAAAGGTGTTACTGGTGTTTTCATTGCGCAGGGCAGCCGTGTTGATTCGAACCTGATCGGCGGATGCAATGCGTCTTCACTTCAATTAAAAATTAAATCGGCCGCAACTCCAAAATGCGTTTGGCATGGTTACGATAGTAATCTTATCGATTTGGATGATGTAGTGGTCAATTTTAATCAGCTCTTATGAAAATTAAACCAAATTCAGACTTTTTAAAGGAACGCAAGTGAGGTAGAGCGATGACTTTGAATTCAATTAAAAGTAAAAAAAGTTCAAGTATATCTTGAAGTTGAAGTCACTTAAAATTTAAATTAATTTAAATAAGCTTTTTAATAAAAAACGGTGAGGGGCCTAAAAAATTCCGAAATTTGACCACGTTCAAATTTAAAGTTTAAAATTTTGAGCAAGCAATCAACTTTTCATCAACTAGCCTTTTTATCATAATCTTACAACTAACTTACTGGCCCTAATCGGGCACTCTAAGTTAAACTATATAATGACTTAATACTAATGCCTTTCGGCCTAGAAACTAAATTAATACTAAAATTCAAAATCGGTTAATTTATTTTTTGAAGAAATAATTATAAAAAAAAACTTAATTAATTAAACTATTGTTTTTTTTTATATATAAAACTTACAGGCTACGTAAAACTATATCAAAGATATTTAGAACTACTTAAAACTACTTAGAAAAACTAGAATAACCACAACGACGTTTTCGAGTTTTTTATATACTTTTTTGCCACCCTGACTATCTCTACTTAAAACTAAAACCTTTACATTATGTAAGTCGGCGACGACACGAAATAGATTCGACTTTAATTGTGGAGTAAATCGGGATTGAGCCACCAAAACTTCTCTTGTTTCCTCTTAACACTTCGGTCTCAATCGGACCGCATTGTGCGAGCACGTCTCGATCATAAAGAAGTCGTCTATCCACAGTTTTACGGTCGACGTGGCCTCTAACTCCTGGATTAGACCTCGAATGTTTTAATGTAGGAATGCATTTGGTGGAATACAGCCACTTAAGTCCACACTCTCGAAATATTCATTGTTGGAGTAATAAGCCCAAAAGATTAAGCTATTAGCTGAGGCCATCTCTCTTGCAATGTGACCCCGAATCAGCTTCAGTAAGGAATTATCTGTTCTGTTTATATTGGTTCCGTTGTATAGAGCCCGGTAGGAACTGTGGTATTCTGTGTAATCCGAGGCAGCGCCCGCGCGCCGTAAGCATTTCCTATCAAACACCCGAATCTTTTCCATTTGAGATCCGACCAAATACCATGGTACTTTACTACATTTTTACTCGCCAGTGGATTTCCATATTGCCCCACCATCACCAGCTTGCGCCAGTTCTTTCTCGTATTCGTTGGGGCTCCAGCCAATTAAACAAAATAGTTTCTGATTTCTGAAAGTTGATTTTCAACTTCCAGTCATCACAATATCGCTGTATCTTGTCGAAGTCACGATGCAAGATGCCCCAACTTTTAAAGCTGTTCTGTACGCAATAAGATCGTCGGTATGCGCATTTAGCTGAGTTAGAATACCTATCAGATCTAGTACTCCTTTTGGACAGTTGATGAACTCCTTTCTCCTTTTGGGAGTGTTTTTTTTTTTCGTCACGATTTGTACACTGAGTTGTGTTGCTGAAGAAACCATTTCTTTTGGAATGGAGACCTTTGATAATGTGAGAGTAAGTTCAAGAAGACTAATTTTGTATTCCATTGGAATATAAATAAGTGAAATCGTCCTAAAAACTAATGGAAAATGAAAAAAAAAATAATGACCCATTTTTTGAGATTTTGAATTTAAAAACAAAAAATGATTTTTTTTTTGTTTCAAAAAATGCAAAAAATATTTTTTTGTGAGTTTTGAAAAGCAATGTTTTTCAAACTTTTTAGAAGCTTCTCTGTAAACAAAATTCATTAGAATCGATTATGCCGATAGTGAGAAACTCGAAAATATGGTTCCATGGTGGCTACAGTCAATAATATATTTATTTCAAATTTGTTTTATTGAATTATAAATCGTTAAAATTAGTGGAAAGAAAAAAAATGTTATCAAAATTCTAGGTGCCGTTTTTGAGAAAAATAAGACTATCGAAAACCATTTTTTTAACATTTGTATGGTGGGTATCGTTATTTTTACATAAAATACAATTTTTTCACATTTTGTATATTGTATTAAAAACTTTAAATTATCAAGTTTAAAAAATCGAGCATATGGTTTTCAATATATTATTTTTTTTATTATTTATTTTTTTTTGGGAAATTTCAATAGATAATCCTATCCACACTTTTGAGGAGCTTAAGTTTTTTGAGAAAATCAAAAACAATAAAATGCACGACGGGATCGCACGAACTTGCTCTTATGTAAAAGTACTTTGGAATTTAAAATACATTTTATAAATATATTTATTTATTTATTTATCATCAATCAGAGATAATATTCTCTTATAGACTTAGATATAATTATTATATACATTAGTTTATTATTAAATGAATAACCAATTTTTAATTAAATAAACTTAACAATTACAATTGATTCGTTACTTCATTGCAAAATTATTTCGTTTAAAACATGTAATTTAAAAGTTTCTCTTGAACAGTTTCTAAAAATGTCTATTCTATAACAAACAACATTAGTTTCCCTGATGCAACGAGTAATTGGCTCATTCAGGCCATAGTTAGTGCGATGAAAGAATTCATATAATATATTAGAATCCCGAACATTTCTTTGAGGAACTCGAATTTTAATAAGATTTAATAAATGTGGGCATTTTATGTGATATGTTAAAATATCTCTGATAAACATAACAGAGAAGCAAGAACGTCGACTTTCCAGAGTTTTGATACCAAATAATAAGCACCTTGTGTTGTAAGTCGGCATGTCAATTCGCCAATTTAATTTAAAGAACAAATATCTAGTAAAGCTTTTTTGAACTTTCTCAATTCTATTACAGGAGTTTCTGTAAAAAGGATTCCAAACTATACTCGAGTATTCCAAAACAGATCTTACTAGAGAGTTAAAAAGAGATTTGAGCGAATGAGGATCTTTGAACTCTCTTGTGTTTCTCTTTAAGAAACCGAGCATTTGATTAGCCTTATTGACCATATAATCAATATGTGGCAGAAACGATAGCTTTACATCTAAGATTATTCCTAGATCCTTTTTACGATCAACGCGTTCTAAACATATATCATTTAGTTTATAATTGAACAGAATAGGCGTAGAGTGTCTGACACAAGACAAAATTTGACATTTAGATACATTAAGATGAAGATCATTACTTTGACACCATTCAGTTAATCTAAGTAAATCTTCAAGGAGTAATTGACAATCTGCTAAACACTTAATTTTACGATACAACTTTAGATCATCTGCAAATAAAAGACATGGGGAAGATACAAAAGTTGAAGGTATGTCATTAATAAATAATAGGAATAATAATGGACCCAAATGACTACCTTGAGGTACGCCAGATGAGACAAATATATTATTAGAACAGCAATTTTCAATTTTTACAATCTGAGTCCTATTAGAGATATAAGATTTTAACCAACTCAGTAGCTTAGAATGAAATCCAAGCGAAGACAATTTATGTAAAAGCACCCTATGATTCACACGATCAAATGCTTTTGCAAAATCTGTGAATATAACATCTGTTTGTATGTGATCTTCAAAATTATTTATGATGTAATTAGTCATCAATGATAAATTAGTAGCTGTTGATTTACCTGACACAAAACCATGTTGGTATTCCGATATATGATTTCTTAGTTGAAAAGATAATCTATTGCAAACAAGTTTTTCAAATAATTTAGGCATTGCAGAAAGTTTGCTAATAGGCCGGTAATTTCTAATATCTTGTTTTGATCCAGATTTGAATATAGGGGTTAAAAACGATATTTTCCAACAATCTAGAAATTTGCCCCCAGATAGTGATGCATTAAAGATGTCAGTAAGTGGTTTAGCCAGTGAAGTAGCACATTTAAGCAATATTAAAGGTGGAATACCATCAGGACCTTCATTTTTACTTGCATCAAGTTCAAGAAGTACTTCCTCTACTTCAGAGACATCCAAGACCATAGAACCTATATCTAAAACCTTGGAAACAATTGGTAATTCGTGATTTGAAAAGCTGTCTAACGAGTAAACAGATTGAAAATATCTAGCAAATAGGTTGCATATTAAATGGATATCACTGGTTGTTGAATCTTGGAATTTCATACAGCTTGGATAACCAGTAGTTTTTCGCTTAGAATTGATAAAATTCCAAAAGCATTTACTATTATTCTTTATATTAAATTCGATCGTGAACATATACGAGTTATATAAAAATTTATTTAAGATATGAAATTCGCGTTGAATGACAATATAATTTTCTCTTAGTTCAGCGCTGTTATAATTTCTTTTATGCAATTTAAAAGCCTTATTCTTTTTATTTTTGAGATTTATTAATCTTTTGTTGAACCATACAGGATTTGAACTCATTTTCAAGGTCTTATTTGGAACAAATCGATGTATTGCTTCTTTGATAGCTTTCATTAGATTTTCATAAGCGATTTCTAATTGTATATCGCTTTCGTATAAGAAAGAAGAAGCCCAAGGAAAATTAACAAAATAGTCATTCATTGCATCAAAGTTAGCCTTATTGAAGTTTGGAACAAAAGTATTATTAACATTATTTTTCTTAATAAAATCATAAAAATGAAAGTTACCTTCTAACGCAACATGGTGCATAGAATTATTGACAAGTGGCAAGTCAGATTTTTCAATGCAAATATCAAATTCTTTATCAACAAAAATCAAGTCAAGTAATCTCAAATTATCGTTAAAAAAAGTATTGATTTGAATTAAATTATATTGACTGTAAAAATCAATGATGTTTTCTTCAATTTCTGAATTAACATTGTATGGAATTAAATATTTATCATCTAAATCTAGAATCCAGTTAATGTTACCCTGATTGAAATCTCCTAAACATATAACATGTTGTAAGTTATTAAGATTTTCCAAAATAATTTTACAATTTTTAAAATGCATATTGTACACCTCAAGAGAGCTATTTGGTGGAATATAACTTAATATAAGAAATAATTCAATATTATTATTAAAAAAAAGTGTTACAATTAATTGATCAATATCAAATTCATAGGTATTAATACTTGAAAATAAATCAACTTGTTTACATGATAAAGAAGAACGTATGGCAATCAAAATACCCCCTCCTCTTTCCATACCTGTTAATAAACTACATCTATCCTTTCTAAAAACTGTATAATTTCTAGAATCAAACAATTCAGATGTTAAATGATTAGAATTCAACCAAGTTTCTGTTAACAGTATTATATCATATTCACAAGATGCAAACATCAAATATAAATAGTCTAATTTAGTTCTTATACCTCCTACATTTTGATAATAAAAAGAAATTTTACTTGGAGATTGTGTGCTATTTAAAGATGAATCAGCAATATAGTCTGGATATCTTGAATATATAGTTGAATTATCATATTCTGGATTGGTGATAACGCCAACTGAATTTAAGTTAGATCGTCCGATTGATGAACAAATTCGTTTTTTGGCTTGTTTAAAAATTGTTTAACTTTAACTGATCTAGGCCAAATAGTTGCGTCACTCAGTAATTGATCAAAACAGTCTGCAGGAACACTCAATTTGAAATTAACAAATTTAATATCTGAAGCAGAAATGTCTTTTTTAATAAGCTTGTAGCACTTTAATTCATTTGCAGGAATATTTGTTTGAGCAGAGATATGGTTCACTAAATCGTCAGGAAGGGTTTTAGAATGGAACTTCGAAACATGTAGCCACTTTCTAGGAACTATAGCATTAAGAGAACTTGCACCTGTTCCAATAATCTCACGATGTTGTTGTTTTGATTTTTTTCCATTAAACTTCCAATTCGATTTTTTGTTTACGAAATTAAGTGGGTTATTTACTTCCTCAAAAATAGGTACAGCGACAGCGGCGGCGGCAGCGGCAGCAGCAGCAACAGCAGTGTCAGCAGTGTTGATGATATCAACAACGATGACGTCATTAGATGCATTCGATGGTGTCATTGATTTTGTATCATTATTATTATTATTGTTTTCGTCTTCTTCACATGGTTCTTCGTTCAACCCAACAGAGCCACCTTGTCTCGATGCAGTAGAAATGTCATCAACATTGTTGTTGCTTTCAATAACAATATGAGAGGGAGCTGCATCAGTGTTACAAACCGGTTTCTTAATTTCTTGTACTCTCTCTGTTTTATCTATACTTGTAGACGTTAAAAGAGGGCACACTGTTGGTAAAGGTGTAGAAGGGGTAGACACTGAGGTAAGAGCTAGACTAGTGATTAGCGTTGGAAGGGAACCGCAAGATGAAGGGTTAGACGGAGGTGGAGGTACATTAAGTTGAGAATTATTATTTTGCATCATAGACGATGAAATTTTGTCCGTATTCTTTTTGTTTTGTTGTTTAACCGCAGAACACTTTTTGGGTAATTTAACCGTGGGTTCAATGCACTTTTCTTTATTTTGGCTTCGCGTCATTACTCCCATGGTATCGTTGTTATTGATAGAAAACAAATTAGGAAATTCACGTCTAAGGCAATTCAAATTCAATGTTATACCACTGATGAAATTATCAATGTTTTTCATGTAGTTAGATAAACCAATAGTGGAACATATATCGCACTTTATAAAAAAGTTATTATTAGATTTAATGATATTATAATCAGTTTTTTTAATTTTCGCACATTTTAGGTGCATTAATGAATTGCAGAGTGCACACGAAACAGATTCGATAGGCTCCGCTTTATTGCAGATTTTACATATCATGATGATAGAGGCAAAAGAAAGAAACGACCGTCGCGATTGAAAGCTAAACTGGAAGTGAAAAAACATGAATTTAAAATGAAATTGCCGTCTGATTTCTAGAAAAGTATGAATTTATGCAAACAAACTTAAAAAAATCGTTTTATTATTAAATAAATAAATTTTTTATATAAGAAATTTCTTTAAAATTTTTCAAGAAAAAAATGTGGGATGCGAATTTTAAGTATTTAATAATATTGATTTTAGGAAATAATTTCAAAAAATAATCGTTCATAGGTTTTGAAGACATTGATTTTTCAAAAAAAAAAAAATGTTTCAAAAAGATTCAACAAATAATTTTTCGAATATTTTTATATATGTACAATATTATTTTAAACTTAAGGGCGGTCCTGGAGAAAATTTTCGGTTAAAATCGTTAGAGCCGTTAATGAGAAAGTCGAAAATCAAAATAACGGTTCTATGACAAGTACCGTTAATATCACTTTGCCCCAAAATTTTTGTTGACCAAAATGTAGTCCATGTCTATAATATCACACCTAATTTTTTTTTATAAAAATCGTTAGAGCCGTTTTCGAGATAAATAAGATTTTGCATTACGGGTGTATGGGGGGTACCGTTAGTTTTGGAGCTAAAAAAAATTTCAATTTCCCCTCTAGGGAATCACCGAAGACCCTTAACTACCGAGTTTGAAAAAAAATACCTCCAGTAGTTTAGGCTGTAGTTCGAGGTACAGACATACAGACATACAGACAGACAGACAGACAGACGGAATTGCCGGACCCACTTTTTTCGTCTTCGCTATCATCGTAATGTCAACTTTGATCAAAATCTCGAGTTCGATTTTTTTTCCAAATGCAGAACTTGCCCTATAGTACCTATGTACATATATCGCAAGTAAAAATGGTTCTAGGGGGTACCATTTATAATTATTTTTCGATTTTTTTTTTCAACCATTGTCTAGATATGACTTAATCAAATTTTGTGCATTTTGTTTTAAATCTGTGGAACAGTTTTCAAAAAGGAAAAAATATTTTCTAAAATTTCGAAAAAATGTGTGTGTGCTTCCAACAAATTTAATTGGCCGTTAGGCTGTAGTCGACAGACAGAAAGAATTGATTTTCGTCTTCTGTCAACTCTGATCAAAATCGCAAGTTAGATTTTATTTATGAATACATAACTTGCAATATATTACCTATGTGCAAAATGTTACAAGTAAAAAATTTACTATGTGTCGTAAGGGAAAATATTCAAGTCTAGAAGTCGTTTTCAACCGAGCACGCGAAAACCCGTTTCTTAAATAAGTGCAATGAAGAATCGGTTTCAAGAAGAATGAAGTTAAATCAGCACAGAATGCACGCAACATATAATCGTAATAATCTGCACGACTAGATTGCACGGACTTACTCTTATGTAAAATGCCTTGGAATTTAAATTGCTTGTAAATATAACAGCATGGTTTTTACTAGAGTAAAATAAAAATCTGATATGCCAATTTTAAGTATTTTTAATAATATAGGCGCAAAATTTTGAACAGACTATTGTTAAAGTTTTAATATGATACTATACTTAACAATTTGCTAACTTTAAAGTACTTTACTAACTCTTTCTTTATTTTAAACATTTTCTAACTAATATCGTACTAAAGCAATTTTCTTAATAAATTGCTTCTGAACACACCTAAGGTAATGTCAGTTCATGTTAAAAACTAAGTAAGCAGACCTGCTTTGATGTTTGGAAATTTCAAAGAGTCATGTGAAGTTAGCACGATACTAAAAAAATTAAATTGGTATTCGATGGTTTTAACTTTAATAAAAGGGTAGAGAAAGTATTCAACTAAAATGCGCAAAATCATCAATTTTAACTAGTTTCATACTAAAACAGCTTTAACATCGTACCAATTCAACTAAAATTTTGCGCAATTGATTTTCAAAAAAAAAATTAGTTTTTTTAAAAATCCCAAAAGAATTTTTTTTCGAATATTTTTATACACAATATTATTTTAAATTCAAAGAAGCTCCTGTACAAGACTTTGGTCAAAATCGTAAGAGCCGTTAATGATAAAGTCGAAAATCAAAAAAACCGTTCTATGTTATGCTAATAACATGTTTTCTTGCAGATTGTACCTTAACGTCTATCTCTATATGGCAGATAGAGTTAGTTTTCTAGCTTAAAAATTATATTTCAATTTGTCGTCTAGGGAATCACCAAAGAACCTTAAATACCGATTTTGAAGAAAATCACTTTAGCCCTTAGCGTTAGCCTACAGGTCGATGTACAGATATACAGACAGTCGGAATTGCCGGACCCACTTTTTTCGTGTTCTCTATCATCGTAATGTCAACTTTGATCAAAATCTCAAGATCGTTTTTATTTTTTCAAATGCAAAACTTGCTTTATAGTAGCTATACGCAAGTAAAAAATATGTTTCATCGAAAGATTGGTAGTTTTTTTTTCAAATCAATGTAACCCAACAAAAACGAATGCGAAAACAGGCTACCGAACAATTTACAATATTATTATATATGACCAAACTATAGTGTTTTTGTTTTGTTATTTCATCGTTCTTAATGAAAATAATATATTAATTTAATCTATCAAAAATTTAGGGTTTTTTCGAAAGAAAGAAAAACCGAATATTAATGGCAAACATAATATATGCACAAACACAGCTACAGCAGATTTAGTGCCGAACTTCAAATTTAATTATATGAACATCAACTTATTGACCTTTATAGATTTTGTATCGATTCAAATTTATGTGCAGAAAAACAATTTTCTATCGAATATTCATTGGAAAATAACACTTACTGGTTATATATTTGTGGTTAACTGGCTATTAATGCAACAACATACAAAATATCCATTCGTTTTTTACAGCCATCCCATATTCCCTAGAGTACCTACACACTTAGATTTTGGTTTTTGCCAAAGTTTGGTTTGTGGTTATTTTATGATTCCATAAATTGTGTAGCCTGAAAAATGCTTGATAAGAATAAAACCACATAAAATATCATGAAAATGGGTATTCCAAACCGATTTCGTATTTTCAATCAATAAATAATTATATTAATTTACTATCGACCGCAATTTGTAACTTTATTAAGTAGGGTTCAAATGGGTGTGAATAATATGTAACGATACCTCATTACTTGTAATGAGAGCCTTAAATATAAATGCATATGTATAAACATAGTCAAATTGAGAATTCAAGCCCAAAAATTATGTTATAATTTTTACACATCGTACATGGGGCTTTCAAAGAGAAATTTCTTTATTAGTAGCCTTATATTTTTTTTTATTAATTGATTCAAGAAGTATATGCATATATATGTATATGTTTATATATATATATATATATATATATATGTTTATATATATATATATATATTTGTTGTAGTAAATACAATAATAATAAATACTGGTTTCAGATAGTGATAAAATCCAATTTATTTAAGTATTGTATTTTTAAATTAACTAAATACACAAAAAACCCAAATAAACTAAGATAATTTTTTAAATTCAACCCACTTGTCCTAATCCAATTACCCTAATCCACTTGAAAATACTAATCGTTTGTGTTACAAAAAAAAACAATAAGAAATAAATTAAAAGAAACATTGAAGAAAAACAAAAAGTCGTGACATTCGTTGTTTATTAATTTGCTGCGTATGCTGTGCACTTGTTCTGCCAAATTTAACAATTTGTTGTAATTTAATTATGTACAATTATAATTTTGGCAAAAGTGCTTGCTTTTGCAAGAAAAATTGGCCAAGTGTGCACTTGTAGAAGGAAAGAACAAAAGCACAATTACTCAAGGACTCGATTAAAGTTTCATTCAACTTTTCATCAAACATAAAATCACATCACCCATTCGGAAATACTCGTGCATAGTTGTTTTTGAGTGGAGTATGGTATTTTCTTTTATTTGTCTATACATATGTATGTATGTAACTCTTCATTTGTATAATACGAGTATTTAGAGCTTTTGGATGTTTATGTCATTGGCAGGGATTCAAATAAAATCAAATAACTTTTAAAAAGATTTAAATATGAAGTGAACTTGAAGAAATACATTTGCATACAATACATAATTCTTTTCTCGTTTTCAGATACAAGCTGGATCATCAATTACCTCAAGTGGATTCAACACCAGGAGTTTCAGAAGGTATGATAATTCAAATAAGATATTTCAAAATATAATACAGTCTGGGAGGTTGTGTTGGATTTTGATATGATTTTTAAATCAAATCATACGATAGTTAGAGATATAAAAAAAATGATATTTTTATTTTAATCATATTTTAAGGTTACAATGTTTCAAGGGATATGTATGTATGTACCTATATAATGTATGTTTATAAGATTTTGACTTGGGTCAAAAATGAAGAAAACTCTTATTAAAATATTTCAAAACGCACACTGCCTTATTCGAAGGTAAAAAATAAAATTACCTTATTCTATCTAATTTCACTTCGCCGACATTTGTCAGTTTTATTTCTGTCTATTTGAAATCTGTCACTTTATTTCGGCGACTTTCACTTTGATAGTTGTCGCTTTGACATATATCAAAATGACATCATATTTTTTGTGCCGTTTTTTGAGACGTTTATTGAGAAGCAAGATGTTAAAGTGACAGATGTTCAAATTGACAGATATGAAATTGACCAAGGTCGATGTGAGAGATGTCAAAGTGACAGATCACATGTGAAAATGATATATATAAATGTGACATCAGTCATTTATCAGTTTGACATCTGTCACTTTGGCATCTGTCTATTTGGAATCTGTCACTTTGACATTGACATTGATCATCAAGAAAATCAACAATCTAAAACTTTGGTTATTATAAACGTAAACAAACCCCAGCTGATTTATATTATTATTCATTGTATTTTTGTATTAAAATTTTACGCATATTTTGGTGTCATTTAAGATTAAAAATGGATATATTGGTATTTTAACATAATCAGCCGCTTTTGGACGCAAAGACTATTGCCACTCGTTTGCATATCTGCTCCATAGCCTTGAATCGCTCCATTGTCTTGAATCTTCAAATATAGAAAGGTTCCACGAAAAAAATGGATTAATTTAAGATTGGATTGTATACAGTTCAAATCCTTTAAATGAATGCACCCAACTAGTTGCGACCCGACCCCAATACCGTATAGCCGCAATCACTTGCAAATCAATTGCAATATACCCTCCTCTTTTATTATCGCTTAGGAAAGGCTGAGCTATAGCTATTAATTGCTTAATATTTTCTTGTGAAAATCGGTACTCTGACAGAAAATCTGCTTCCTTCAGAGTCATGGGAAGGAAACGAGTGTTGTACTGATTTGGCCTTCTACTTCTTTCAGTTAGAGCGTTTAAAAAATTTAAATCGTTTACAAATGCAAAAAAATTATCATTTTTGTCTTAGTTAACAAAAGAAAAAAAAAAGATTAAATACGTGCTGTTGTGCCTGCCAGGTTTTTCTTATATTTATGGTTTTTGAATATTACAACAACAACTTGAGTGAGCTACCACCAAGTGGGTTTTTATTTGGCTGGAGTTATAGCTATTTCACGGGTGCCAATCCGATCATCAGACTCCTATAATAAAAACCCACTTGGTGGTAGTTAATTCAAGTTGTTGTTGTAATATTCAAAAACCATAAATAATTATTTCCTGTTCAATATCTTTTGGATCGATCACTATAAATTACGCACCCTTAAGAAGATTGGGTAAATTTACTGACATACTCTTACATTATATTTATGCTTGTCGAATCTATGAGGAGAAATGTTATTCTAGTGCTTATGTATACTCACCTATTTTATATAAAAGGTGGCAGAAAATATGTCACCTACCGGAAGATAGGCAGCAAATGTCTCTTCTACTTTGACATTTGTAAAGTAAACAGATACAAAACACACGTGAACAAGACATGAATTGATATGCCAAAGAACGTCGGGTTACAACCCTTGCGCCACCTTGTATTTTTTTTAAACTTAAACCTGAGTGTCTCTTTTTACTTACTTGCAGCATCTCCTTCTAGACTATCAAAAGGTTAATAAAGATTAATGATGTATTTTTATTTTTTCAACAGAATGGGGCTCTGGGTGGAATGGACCAGACTTCATTGTCGAGGTACAAGAAACAACGTTAAACATCGACCTGCGCCACGGAGACACGACATTAAATTCAACTTCTCATACAGAAACAGGTAATTGATGCACAATATGTCTCCTTGTACCTTTAATCTTTGATATACTCGTAATATTAACTTAATTGAATTGTCACCTTCGTAAGAGTGAGCTAGCTCAGTTGATACAAAAAAAGCTGACTATAAAAAGCAGAAGTAATTGGTAATTAAATTGTACTTCCAAAAACGTATCTAACAACCATTCATGCTGTTACGCCAATTTGGAACATCCTTGCGTCGTCGTAAAGTAAAGCAAAGGCATTCGGTCATAAAGCTGGATAAATTGACCAAAGCGAAATAAAAACCAACATGCCTATGAATACAGAACGTTTCAATTATTTTAAATAGGGTTATAAAAGATAGAGAGAAACGGAAGCTCTAGAGGTGTCAGATGTATCAGCAGCTATTCCACAAATTGGTTTTCGAAGAACCCAGATATTAGAAGCTTATTTTTATTTCACTGTTTTTTATCCTCATAGCTCATACATTATTCAGATGCATTTTATAGACCTTTCTACATCACATGACACTTGATTGTTCAAAACTTTTTACTAAGTTTGGCAAATAAACACTATAACCAGAAATTTTTACTGACAATATATTTTATGAAAATGTAATTAATGTTCAACTTATAATATTGTGACAGGTAATTTAGTTCAAGTGAAGTTACAAGTAAAACAAAATAAAATGCACGCATGGATCGCATGAACTTGCTCTTATGTAAAAGTACTTTGGAATTTAAAAATAATGTACATATTTAATGAGATAAAAATATTCAAATGCATAAAATTGCCGTCTGATTTCTAAAAAAGTATGAATTTATGAAATAGTTTTATTATTAAAGTAATTTTTTATGTAAGAAATTTCTTTACAATTTTTCAAGAACACAATTTGGGATGTCAATTTTAAGTATTTAGTAGTATAGACTTTAGAAAATAATTTCAAAAAAAAAAAAATGGATTTTTTTTTTCAAAAAACCTAAAAAATATTTTTTCGAATATTTTTATTTACAATATTTTTTAAAACTTAAGGGGGCTCCTGCTTAAAATTTTTTGTTCAAATCGTTAGAGCTGTTAATGAGAAAATCGAAAATCAATAAACGGTTCCATGACAGGTACCGTTAATAACATTTTTTTCCTAAAATTTCCAAATGCAGAACTTTTTCCTTAGTAGATATGTATATCGCAATTAAAAATTATAAGCCATTGCGGCTCTTAGAGAACCTTAACCTAGTGATTTACAATTCTCAACAATTTTCTGCCGATTCCAAACGCACTTTTTCGTAACAAAAAAGATACTCTTGGAGGATTTGTCACTTCCTCGGAAGAGGCAAAACACTGTTTGCAGCGAATCCAAGACCCTCTACATGACAGTCTAACGTACTCGGTATTATACCAAAAAGTGACAAGTACGAGTTATAATGTTTATTAATATTTTTTGGATGAAAGGTTTTAGGAACAATTTCTTTTCGTATTTTTAAGAATCTTAAGAATATCATGTTAAAAGATCAGACTTTTTCTTCTGAGGATTTTTTTAAATTTTTCTGATACATATAACCGAATTCAAGGGGTTATGACTTATGAATTCCTTTATAACAGTACGAGCCATTTGGAAAGTAGTATACGACAAGAAAGGAAATACCGATGCACTTTGCTTTTGAATGTATAAACATTGCATTGAGAGGGAAACATTGAGCCGGGTAGAGCGCTTTCCACATTTGTGTAGTGCGGCAAAAAAAAATAATCTCTGTACTTGACAGTACGTCCGAAATTAGGCTGAAGGGTAAACTGATGCGTATTCCTAGAAGTACTAGCAACTGGCTATTTCACTTTAAAACTGTTTATGAAAATAGAAGTGGAACTCCGAATCCTGGATGTGGCTACTGAATTGCAGGGTGTTCCATGAAGTTATAAGATAATTTTATCTCATGGTAGAACCATAGATAATAAAGTATTTTTTTAATTGGCTCGGTTAGATTTTCGGGGACTATGTTGTGCTTTTGACATCTTTCAAATCTGTTGTTGATTATTCTTGTTATTTAGTTATTGATGCCAAATCACCATACCATGATTGAACACCATGTCCAAATGATAAAACTTAGTTATCAAAATTAATGTTCGTTTGTGCAAATGTTACACTCATTTTACGGTAGACGTGGTGTCCCTTCAATGCTTGGTGACAATGACCATAGACAACGCCACCCGCCGTTTGTAGGCTGACTTAACTTTGGATTGTTTGGAAGAGGACCCCAATTTTGGCAGAAAAATCATCTTCAGGGACAAGGCGTATTTTTGGATGAATGGCTATGTTTTTGGTATTTTAGGTCAGCAACACCATTATTTCGTACTTTTTTGAAAACGATGTTGGTGAGGGCGTTCACTGTCAATGGCGAGCGCTACAGAATGATGATAACCAATTTTGTATGGCCCAGATTGAACCATATGGACCTAGACAATATTTGCTTTCAGCACTAAGTGCCACACAGTGGATACCACGATTCTGCATGAACGGCTTGAGTATAAGGTTATCTCTCCTAAAGTCGCAGGTCTATACAAATAAACAATCAACTAATGTCCTTTAGGTGAACATAGGCCATCGCTAAAATTCAGCCGGATCTAAACGAAAGAGTCATTGATAAATTGAACCACTCGGATCTTTGTCACCGAAAGAATCCAAGGCGGACATTTGAACGATATCATATTGTATACATAATAAAATATGTATATGGGCTTTTCAAATCCAAAAGAAAATTTTGTTAAAACCTCACACGCAATTTTATCTCATTTTAACATCTACTTGCCGATATTACAAAGGTATTCCATGCAGTGAAAAATTATTTTTCTTCTAATCATAAATCCAATGTAGTTTTAAACAGTAACCAGATCTTTTTTTACGTTGACGAAAATAGCTTTTTTTTGTTTTGTATAATTAGCGCACACTCAAGGGGTTATTACTACCCTTAAAATGATTATCACATTACGAGCGTTATGAAAACAAGAAAGGGTTTAAAAGGAGATGCCGATGTGCATTACCTTTAAGTTTCTGAATATTAAAATGAGAAAGAAAAATAGAGCTATGTAGAACATTCCACATTCGTGTGGTCCGGCTAAAAAATTATATCCTGTATTTCACAGTACGGCTCAAAATTAAACTGATTTTAACTTTAATAAAATGTTAGAGAAAGTATGATGCTAAATAAATTTAAATTTGTAATTAACTAACAGTTTTAATTTTATTCTAAAGTCATTTAGTTTAAAAAAAACTACTCTTTTCGTAGGTTTTTTTTTTTAACCTTTTACCTATTTTTTGAGTCTTTCGCTTAGAGAATTGAATAGGCCCTTCTTTTCTTAGAAATCGTCAATTTAACATGAATCATTAAAAAACTTCAAATAACATCAGAATTGCAGCTCGATTTTCTGTTCTTACTGAATTATAAACATTAAACTCATCATAACGTCTATACGGTTCAACAAATATTCAAACAAAAACTACCTAAAAAGTGATCACTGGCGTTCAGTACTATTTTAAAAATTTTGTTCATAGATTTCTTTTTTCTCACTTACACATTGTAACATATCCATACCAAAACTATCAGATCTGTCAATTTCAATGACAATGTCTGACAATGACCTGCCAAAAAGCTGACAATATTGAATAACCTTGCTGTGCTTGGTTGTCATTCAAAAGATTGGCAGATGTTGTCCCAAAGTCTGGGAATTTCACTATCAGATTGTTGGTGGTTTTTCATAACTTCCCATTATTGTTGAAAAAATTAGACGGAATCCTTTTTTTTTGTAAGCCAAAACTGCATGAATTTTATGCTTTTAAATATTTATGTTTCTCTGATAACATCTATTATTAAAATTCTTAGCCTCTTGAACGTTAGAACAAGTACGTGTGACCTAATTGTGGGTTAAATCGTAAAAAAACTACTATGCTAAATTTACGACCATAAGCGATATTAAACTAAGATTATTTAAAAAAAATAATAAAATGTTCATCTATTTATAATCGAGTGATCTGGAGTGTATATTTTTTGTTCTATCTTCAGCAGGTCCCAAACTCATCATTCGCACCGAAGAAGTTCTCATTGTTGGAGTGGTACTGATGCTGTGGGTTGGTTCGATAGTATTATTTTTTAATCGTTGGGGAAAAATTCGTATGCTGGAACCATATCAGCCAAAATTCCAGCAGCAACATAGGTCTTCCTGTCCGCTCGTCGATCTGGACTCACTGCATTCACATCCGGTAAGTTTTTTTTTTTGAATTTTTGATTTCTATGTGTAGATATTAACATTACGAGTATACTCGTAGTTACGAGTATATACCTATACATACACAGGATTTTGTTATGTTTCAATTTGTGGGGTCTAATTGATATCACAGACTATGAACAAATTGTGTTATTCAATTTCATTCATTCATCAGATTGCACCTAAGCTTTTTATTTAGTTAATATTTTGCGCGTGGCCTAAGATATTAAAAAAATCGCGTGCTGTGAATGCAAACTATGTATATTATCTCCATAGAATTAAATCTCATAAATATTCACTCCATGCGAACAAACAAGTAATTTGAGACAAGACACACTTGTTCCATTGAATGTTTTAAGATTTTGAATCAAGGATGAGCTTACCCGAAATAATTTCCCTTTACAATATGTTAAATGTAATGAAATGTAGCTACATTGCTTTAGGTTCTATTTGCATAATGAAAGCAATATGAAAATTGTGTAAGAGATATATTTTCTATTTAAAATCTTATGACAATACGCGAATTACAAATTGATAAACTGATAACAGGATGGAGTTGAAGACAACACTCACGAAACAGGGGAGCGATTGCGATAGCGCGAAATTTGCTAAAACAGAAGGCTTACATTTAAAAACATTTATTAATCTGCACATGCACTGCGACTCTTTTTATTGATTTGGGAAAACAGAATAACTAAAGAAAAATGAAATTGAAAATTCGAAAATATCACCACAATCCCTTTTGTTAAAGTTAAAAAATCCATATCTTGAGAATGAATGCAGAAATGCTTTAGATTACCAATACTAATATAAGTTAAGTTAGGACCTAAAAATCGACAGTCTCTTTAAATTGCTGCTCTAAAAATACTCAATAAATTGCATTTCGGGGAGGTCTGTCAATTATTTCGGGACCACTCATGTGAATAGTTCTCAAGACCTTTTATTTTTGATATTTATTTTAAGATATGTATAACTGTAGAAATACCCAAGAAACTAATTTTCCGAATTGTTTTTGTACTATTTTTATCTACCCAGTACCAGATTATAAGAGCTAGTACCTGGTCTAGCTAAACTGGCTTAATGCTTATGTGAAGAAATTGGGAACGAGAAATAGTTTAGTTTAGTTTAGTTTAGTTTAGTTTAGTTTATTTTCATCAATCAGATTACAATCTTTATAGACTAGATACTTAATAACATAATTGTTGGGGGCTATATACTTATAAAATTAAATAAATTAAATAGATATTACAATGATTGATATTTTTTATTTACAATTATTCTTACAATTAATAAATACAAATTTATGAAGTTTATAAGGAAGTGATGGTTTGAATATTATTTAACAAATATTTTTTGAAAGTATCTCTCGAAACATCAAGATTAAAATCAATCCTATTGCAAATTAAATTAACCTCTCTTGTGCAACGCGTGATGGGTTCATTACGGCCATAATTTGTACGATGAAACTGCTCATAAAATTGAAACCGGTAGCGTGTAGTTCTAGAGGGTGCATTAACACAATTAACTAGTGTTAATAAAGGAGGACAATTGATATGAAATGTTACTATGTCTCTTATAAACATAACTGAAAAATAAGCCCGACGATCATTAAGCGAAAGCATACCAAACAATAAACATCTGCTATGATAAGAAGGCCGTGCAATCCTCCAATTAAGCTTATAAAAAGCATACCTTGTAAAATTCTTCTGAACTTTTTCAATTCTGTTAATTGAATTATTGTAATAAGGGTTCCAAACAATGCTACAGTATTCAAGAACTGACCTTACCAGAGAATTGTAAATAGATTTTACAGTATACGAATCTGAGAACTCTTTGGTGTTTCTTTTTAGAAAACCAAGCATTTGATTTGCTTTGTTTATAATAAAATCATAATGTGGTAAAAAAGAAAGGTTTGTGTCTAGTATAACTCCTAGATCTTTCTTCCTAGTAACACGTTCTAAATTTGTCTGATTAATATTATAATCAAACACTATGGGATTAGAATTTCGAAAGCATGACAAAACTTGACATTTCGAAACATTTAACAAAAGGTGATTTTTCTTGCACCAGTTATCGAGCTTCGACAGGTCTTCCAAAAGAAGAAAACAGTCCGTTTGACTAGAAATCTTACGGTAAAGTTTGAGGTCATCCGCAAACAAAAGGCAGTTTGAATTTTGAAAAACATCCGGTATATCATTTACAAATAACAAGAACAATAACGGGCCCAAATGGCTTCCTTGCGGAACACCTGATGGGACTGAGACAAATTTTGAGAGCGAACTATCAACTTTTACTATTTGAACTCTACCAGTTAAATATGATTCTAGCCATTTTAATAAGGAAGAGTGAATGCCAAGAGAAGATAGTTTATTTATTAAGATTTGGTGGTTGACTCTGTCAAATGCCTTTGCAAAATCTGTAAAAATAATATCTGTTTGAAAACCATTTTCCATATTTGTTATGATATAGTTGGTTATTAATGATAAGTTTGTTGCCGTTGATTTCCCTGCTACAAACCCATGTTGAGAAACTGAAATATGTTTCTGAAAGAAATCAGTTAGCCTTTTGCATACTAGCTTTTCAAATACTTTCGGAATACAAGAAATTTTGCAAATGGGTCTATAATTAGTTATATCCTGTTTTGAGCCAGATTTAAAAATTGGTGATAGATAAGAAACCTTCCAGCAATCCAAGAATTGCCCATTGGCTAATGAAAGATTAAAAATCGACGAAAGTGGTTGAGCTAATGCAATACAACATTTCCTTAACACAATAGCAGGAATCCCGTCGGGCCCTTCACTTTTATTAACATCCAATTTAGATAAAACTTCTTCAATTTCAAATGGACTAAAAACTAAAGAGTCGATATTGACTACTCTACTTATATAAGGTAGCTTTTGGATTGGAGGAGCATCTAAAGAGTAAACTGATTGAAAATAGTCAGCGAATAAATTACAAATTGTAGGTAAATCACTAGTAATTGTATCCTGATACTTCATACTACTAGGAAATCCACTTGATTTGCGCTTCGAGCTTATGAAATGCCAAAAACGCTTGGCATTTAATTTGATGTCACTTTCGATAGAAAACAAGTAATTTCGATATAAAAAGTTATTAAGAAAATCGAATTCTCGCTGACGATTTAGATAATCTATGCGTAGTTCAGAATTATTCTTATCAGATTTATACAATTTGTATGCCTTATTTTTTCTGTTTTTAAGATTGGCCAACCTTCTATTATACCAGATAGGACAAGAATTATTTTTAGAACGCTTTTTAGGTACAAATCCATCAATTGCCCCCATCAAAACGCTTACAAAAGAAGAATACACGCTATCTAATTCAGATGAACAAAAAACGTTATCCCAAGAAAAAGACAAAAGATAATCAAGCATACCGTCATAATTGGCTTTTCGAAAATCATAAAACATATTTCGATCGTTTGTTACTTTTTTTAAATAATGATAGAATTTAAGATTTCCATCAATGGCTATATGGTGAATTGAATTTGCAATAACTGGGAAATTACATTTATCAAGACAAATAAGAAAATCATTATCAACAAAAATCAAATCAAGAATTCGATTAAGACTGTTATATTGAGAATTGATTTGTATTAAATTATATTGACCAAAAAAGTCTATAACTACACATTCTATTTCAGATGAGACGTTAAAGGGAACAAGACACTTATCTTCGGTGTCAAATGTCCATTCAATATTACCAAGATTAAAATCTCCTGTAAATAATACATGTTGTGAATTTTTTAAATTCTCTAAAATTGATTTTGAGTTGTTTAAATGAATATTATAATAATCTAAATTACTCTTAGGAGGAATATAGCTTACAAAAACAAATAATTCGGATAAACCTATTTTTACGCTTACAATAAGCTGATCTATATCAAAGTCTAGAGTAGTAGAGTTTGATTCCAATTCAATTAGCCTACATGCCAAAGTGGCACGGACCGCAATCAGTACTCCACCACCTCTTTCCATGCTTGTCTTTAAATAACATCTGTCTTTTCTAAAAACAGTATAGTAATTTGGAAAACATTCTGTTGTTAAATGATGATCAGATAACCAAGTTTCAGTTAAAATTATAATATCATAAGTTAAAGAAGAAAAACAAAGTAAAATATGCTCAAGTTTTGTTCTTAGCCCACCAACATTTTGGTAATAATAAGATAAACTATCAATACTTTTACTTAGCTTTCTTTGAGCTACAGATGAAACAGCATTATCAGGAACAATATTTATAGGTACAATACCAGCAGCAACGATTACATCTTCGGCAAGGGCAGTGTAATTTGGTAATTTTACTTTGTTTAAAGATGAAACAGCATTATTAACTGGGTCCGATGTTAAGTTAGACTGGGCGATTGACGAGAAATTTCGTTTTTTGACAAGTTTATAAATTGTTTTACTTTTACAGATCTAGGCCATATATCTGAATCACTTAATAATTGATTAAGACAGTCTGCAGGGACCCTTAATTTGAAGTTGATAAATTTTAAATCAGATACTTGAGAACCTTTTTTTATAAGTTTATAGCACTTGAACACATTAGCAGGTATTTTAGAATTTTCGGAAACATGTTTGACTAAATCCTCCGGAAGAGTTTCAGGATGAAACTTTGAAACATGCAGCCACTTTGTAGGCATTAAAGCATTAAGAGAGCTTGCACCTGTTCCAATAAGGTGTTGTTGTTGTTGTTGTTTTAATTTTTGTCGATGAGTCGAATTTGGTTTTTTGTTTACAAATTCAGGTAGTTTGTTTATTTCTCTATTCTGATTAGAAATAGGGACATCAGCAGGAAACAACAAAGCGGAATCAACGATAACAATTTCTCTTTCACACCCATCATCAGCAGCAAAAGAAGAAACTTTTCCATTCTCATGGACGACCATATCAACGGCAGCAGCAGCAGCAGCAGCATTGTTGTTACGAGTATCATCATCACCAACGTCATCAGTTAATTTTGTTTTCATATTTCCATCTTCTTCTTCTACTTTATTATCGATGTTTTCGTAACAGAGTTTGTATTCGAATAATAGAAATATTAAATTTATTATAGATTATAATGATAATATAATGATTCTCCCAATTTAAATAATATCTAAAAACACATTGTGATTAAAACTTTCATACCAGCACTTAGCAGGAGCACATTAATACCATAAATTAAATCCCTTAGTTGACCTAATAAGGTATTTTCTATCTGCATAAATCTGCTGGTATCTCTCAAACCTCTTGACCTCTTGCCAAGTCATGGGTGGAGATTAGATAAGTCGTATCCCTTAAATTTGAACATATACATAAAGACGAGTGCCCGATAAGCCTGAATATTTTTCTGTTGAAAACTTTCGTCGCATTATGGACATCCATATAACAGATATACCATATGAGTTTTGTCTTGTACATTCTAAGCAACCCTATCTTACTCGTAGGTTCATATAAGAAAACAGCTAAGCATAATGTAGATAGTATAGGCAGAATCATAGGAATGGCTATGATAGGTATAAGAAGCTTAATGGCCAAAAACACTTAAAGTAGTTTATGGAAAAGTCAAGCATCCACTGGGAACATTCACAATCCATCTTTCCAAAGTCATATTATATAGAATAGTTGGGTATGTGACGTGAATTTATATTTGTTGAAATTTAGCAGAGTAAAGATTTTGTGATGAAAGGCTTGATGCAATGTTGATTTCTTCAAAGTATATACACACATATATTTTGTATTCATATCCAAAGAAAGTGGCTGAGCTCATGGAATTCATCGAAGACCTAAATACAATCAAAAATTTGCCACCAAAGATTTTTCAACACAAGAATTGTATACACTGGTTCATCACTAAGTGTAGTGTTACTTAGTACATAAACTTAATTTTAGTATAAAAAAAACAAAACTGATACTCTTTTAATATACTTTCAATTTTATGGCAAGTTATGCATTCGTAAAAAAAAACAAAACTCGATAATTTGATGAGATTTTAACATTACGATTATAGGAAAGCCGAAAAATTGGTCTCGCAATTCTGTTTGTTCGACTACAGCCTAAACTGCTCAGCTGTTTTTTTTTTTTTTAACCAAGTGAGTATATAGCATTTTTAAGACCAAAATTAATGGTACATACCATAAAACTTGTAATTATTTTTTTTAACTAGATTTCAATTAGTACAATAGTTAACACTTAAGATTGGTTAACCAAATTTTTTTCTTAAAATATTGTTTTAAAAATTTTATATACAAAGCCTCATATTTTAAATAACCGCTACAAACTTAAGAAAATATTGAATGGAATTCAACCTTTTATCTTAGACTACTAAAGGAGTTGATTAAGGCATTAAAAAGCGAGTTTTATGCTTATGAACATTTTTCTCTCATTTTTAAAATTCTAAGTCTCTTAAACATAAGAGCAAGTTCATACTACTCAGAAGGCCTCTAACATTTTCGTTCAAATTTAATATTTGTTTCAAGTTAATTTCATTAAATTTAAATTGCGAAGCTCGTGAGTTAATACGAGTACATTATCGTCTTTCAATGAAAATGCCTTTCTTAAAAAAGTGGGCGATATTCTGCAAAAGATCTCCCAATATTTCTAAGCAAGAGACTTTCCAAATTCAAAAAATCCATATTAAATGTATCATAATAAAAAAAAGTGGGTTAGATTAACGTTTACTTCTTTTATTAACACACTTTGGGAGAGAAACATTGCACGCTCAAACTGGAAATGAGAATTTTTATGTTTAAATTAGTTTGCTATACAATTGGACTTAAAACTAACTTATAACTAAATTTAATCATGTTGGCTGAACAATAGAGGCCCAACCTTCTTCTGTAGGCTTAACATAATGCTATTTGCTTACAATCATATGTATTAATGTTTTCTTGATGTTCATGATTTTTTAAAAATTATTAATAACCAGAAGACCCGTGCGAAAATTTCGCACATTCAATAGGTCTTTGCAATTAAATTTTCAAATAGAATGTTTGAACAAAATAAATAAATTCTTTATTGATATGAACATATTAGTTTTACATAGTTTTGTAAACAATATTTGATGTAAGAATGAAATCATTTTGAATTTTTCGTTTATCATTTTCTGTAATAGATATGTTGTTTGATTTTTTGACTTTTGAAAATGCTACATACAGTTGTCCATGAGTAAAAACTGCATTTGGTAGGTATAATCCAAATGTTTGTCCTTGAGACTTGTTGATAGTCATTGCAAAAGCAACTTTCAGTGTGAACTGCCTTCTAACCATTTGGAAAGGCATATAGTTGGGTCAGATAGAGTAAGATTTATGCGGGTTATAACAAAAGTTTTCCCAGATTCAATTAGCTGAGCCGTGATAGTGTACTCATGTAGGTATGTGACGGGTTGGTTACGAAATCCCGAATCACAAAATCCCGAATCACAAAATCCCGATTCACAAAATCCCGATTCACAAAATCCCGAATCACGAAATCCCGAATCACGAAATCCCGCCATTTCAATACTAAATTGACAGCACTTGCAAATTTCAAAGTGATTAGCCAATCAGAATCAAGAACAAGGATAAAACAATGAGAATCAACGAGGACGCATCTATTCAATACTAAATTGACAGCACTGTAATCATCATTGGAAACTTCAAAGTGATTAGCCAATCAGAATCAAGAACAAGGATAAAACAATGAGAATCAAGGAGAACGCACCTATACCCAAATAAGTTGGTCAATAAAAAGTATAAAAGCAGGAGTGATTTCGGAATATTTTTCAGTTTTGTGCAATTATCGAAGAAGCTTATAGCTAGCACCACCAACCACCCAAACCCGCTGATGAGAAGGATGACCACCCAGGAACGACATCCAGAGCCTAGATACCTCACTGCTCTGGATATGATAGAAAGGATCCCAGCCGACAACGAACCAGCAGTTCGTTTCTACGCTGACGCCGAGTCAGCATATTACCGTGGCTGAAAACATCAAAAAAACAACCCCCAACAACCCACCAACTGGACAACCGGGACTGAACAACCCGAGTCAAAAACCAAGACAATTTATCATAATGCTAATTTTGAACCATGTACATTACAAATATTATAATTTTTAGAGTTAAGTCATTTTATAAGTTAGGCCCCCTATGTGCCAACAAATTTCTACCCTATACATACTATCCTCAAGTTTCACAATTGTATATATTAAGTTCAATAAAAAACCTTGAAACCTTGAAACCTTGAATATTTTTCAGTTTCGCTTCGAATTCCGTGGAGGTGACACCACGTCGGTCGTCGCAATAAAGTGTAAATTAAAAAAGATTATTGAAAGGGGTATTGTTCTTGATTCCATTTTGGTTGGTAGTGCAAAGACGCGAAGCTTAAGTGAGTTGAAGGAATTTTCCTTCGAAAGTTAGCTGAGTTCTTTTTAGAACTACAAAAAGAAAGATGATTATTAAAAGGGGTATTGTTCTTGATTACATTTTGGTTGGTAGTGCAAAGACGCGACGCTTAAGTGTTTTAAACGTTGAAGGAATTTTCCTTCAACGCTTAAAAATCATTTTAAGCGATTGCAGACTCTAGGGAGAGTTGCTGTTTAAGCAAAATTTATTTTTTTTGGAAATTCTAGGGGATTATTGAAGGGATAGTTAGCTGTGTTCTTTTTAGAACCGCAAAAAATTGAAAAAATAAAAATGTATTTTTAAAATAAAAAAAAATTCAAATTTTTCAAAAAAATTGTAGAAAAAAGTTGTTTAAAAAACTTGAAAGGTGACACTCCCTAGATCACGAATATGCAATTTTTAACTCGCTAAGATGCCTAGTTTAGCTAGAAATCACGTTTGAACATGTCAACTTTGGGGGGTCTACGAGGCTCCGTTTAGTCGCAAATTGCATTTAAAGATAAAAATTCGTTTTTCGTTTCATGCGATACGTGGATTGAAAGGTGGCACTCCCTAGATCACGAATATGCAATTTTTATCTCGCTAAGATGCCCAGTTTAGCCAGAAATCACGTTTGAACATGTCAACTTTGGGGGGTCTACGAGGCTCCGTTTAGTCGCAAATTGCATTTAAAGATAAAAATTCGTTTTTCGTTTCATGCGATACGTGGATTGAAAGGTGGCACTCCCTAGATCACGAAAATGCAATTTTTAACTCGCTAAGATGCCTAGTTTAGCTAGAAATCACGTTTGAAATGTCAACTTTGGGGGGTCTACGAGGCTCCGTTTAGCCACAAATCGCGTTTAAAGATAAAAAATATTTTTTCATACATTTTAATAGGCAAGGTGATGTAGTAACAGTTTTCTTGGGCAACAATACCTTGGGTGGCCCGCTGCGCGGGTTTTCAGGATTTTAACTCCATTTTTCGGAGACACACCCGCTCACGCAACTCCGTTGCTCCGCTTAAGGTATGTAAAGTCGCCAGGCAGGCGCCTGTAGCAACAGTTTTCTTAATCAAAATACCTGCTGTTCAAGAAAATTATTTCTATTTACAATATTCAATGTTTTTTATCTCTTAAAATAACTTTTTCTAGCTCAAAATCATTTGAGCAGCGTTTAAAGCTAATCGGCAAGGAATATCTCAACACATATTCTTCGTATTCGCTATCATCGGCATCAAAATCAGGCCGCATCTTAGATACGGACTTCTAAAACGCTTAAAATGCAATTTAAGCATAAAATTAAAATTTTTTCGTCCAATTTGAGGAGCTTTTTCTTTCAAAAAATATTAATTTTTTTCACGCTTAAAATACATTTTGAGCGTTTTGGCATATTTTTTTTTCTAAGTAGTCCATTCTATATTTTTTTCAAGCTAAAAATTCGTTTTTGGTGTCATTTCAAACTCCATTTACCAATGAAATTTTCTATGAAGAAGCTAAAAATTCATTTTATTTGAGGAGAGTTTTCATGGTTTTTCTTTAAAAAAAATATTTTTTTTTCACGCTTAAAAAACATTTTGAGCGTTTTGGAAAAATTCTTTTTTTTCTAAGCGAAAAATAATTTTTTCAAGCAAAAAATTAATTTTCAGTGTCATTTGGACCAAAAATTTATTCACCAATGTTCACCAATGAAATTTTCAAAGAAAAAGAAATATTAATTCCAAGCTACTACCATCTCGGAGTTCTACAACGAACTGAATTTTTCCCGAACCAACAATTCCTTAAATACTTTCCATTTGCTCAAGAATAAATTAAAATAAAATACTTTATTAAAAGTACTAAAATAGTATTGAAATCCCGTCAAATATTTGCAAAAATATCTGTCGGCGGGATTTTTATTTTTATTTTCGGCGGGATTTCGTGATTCGGGATTCTGATCGGCGGGATTTCGTTACTCTCCCGTACTCATGTAGGTATGTGACAACCATTCTGGCCCCATTTATTAAGCCACATTTAGCATTTAAATTTCTTATTAACATGACGATAGTGTTCTTCTTCAAAATCAATTTATGTGTTGGCAAGCCTGACGGGTTTAAACTATTCAAAAATTCAGTATACAATGTGTTGCCAGTTTTCAACTTAGATACGAGTATAATTGAATCACAACTGTAGTACACTTTACAACATTCTTCTACAATATTTTGGACAATGTGTTCGTTGATTTTTGTGCAGTCTTCATTTTTCGGGCATAATATAGCTGTGTTGATAAAGCTGTTGACATTGTTGGCATTAATATTAGTAGTTGGAAAAACTTTCGTTATTATATCATTTTCATCAGAGAAAAATATCTTAGGAATTTTGACGGTGTCTGGTGAAACATCGTGTTGTACTTCGAGTTCTCCATTTCCTAATCGCAGAAGCCAGTTGCTGAATTCCGGATTTTCTGTTCTCATGTTTTGCGTCGGTTTTCGTTTCTGTATTACCCGCCAGAGTGGCGATTGTGTAATATTTTCCTCTACTATGGTAGTTCGGTTTCCATTTCAATGTCGTACAACAGGAAGAACCTGCCTAAAATCACCACCGAAAATGATGGTTTTTCCTCCGAAGTGTGTGTTTACGTTAGAAATATCACGTAGAAGTCGATCAATAATTGCTAAAGCATGCTTGGGAACCATTGAAACCTCATCCCATATTATCAATAATGCTTTTCGAAGTATGTACATAAGTCAGCTTAGCTTCTTTTGAAAACGGTCTAATAGACGATACTGAAGTTTCAACAATAGGTACAGGTAATTTGAAAATGTAGTGAAAAGTTCTGCCACCCGGCAACAAATTAGACGCTATTCGTGTCCATGCAACAGATAAGACAACCTTATCTTATCCTCGTAAAATGTGACATAAGGTTCTATAGAGAAATGTTGTTAAAACTTTCATAAATAAATTTCAAAGCCAATGCCTCACGTTCTCTCTCAAGAGTTCTTTTCCTTGGCAGAATTTTTGAAACTACGAATATTCATCAACAGAATTATGCGTAAATATAAAAATGATAAATTTACTTAAGCTTACTTTAATTATTAGGTTCAGAAAACTTTCATAAATAAATTTCAATACCTTTTATTTATTGTCGCAACCACTAAAATCCGTTTTATTTTTTTAAATCTCAAGAGAAGTCTCTAATTTTAAACCGACCAAATCAAATACAATAATACGCTGTACCTTGAATTAGTGGGGGAGAAACATATTTTTCTGTCACTTCTGTCGTTTGTATTCTTTTTTTCTCATTCGGTATTTTATAAATGAAAGAGAATTTTAAATTACAGAAGTATCCATTCTTAGGTGATCAAGGTATCCTGAGAGTTGGTGGAAGAATTGTGTATAACATATTTTTCCTTGTTCACTCATTCAATAAGTTAAAAGTGAGTTATTATTTACATATATGTCAAATTATTCATTTATTGAATTATTTGAAATTGCTGAAATTTATACAAAATTGTGTGGTGTAACATAAAGTTTTTGTGCAATGTCATGAGTATGTGAAAATTCCTATTCAGTGATACCTAACTTAGCGGATTTGACTATTTTATAAGTGAGAAGAAAGGAGTTTGACAAGAGAAATAATATACCTATATGATTTTTGATGAATGGGCTTTTTATCCCCTGTAGTACTGATTTTTGTACTTCTGGTAAAAGGGTGTGCCGTCGTTATGGATGATTTCTTCAAATTAATCCTCATTGATGGCTCGTGCGTATAGATAGATACCTGTCATTAGACTCTAGTTCATGCTGGAGGAGTTGTTGCAGTTCTGAGTTGGGATGATCTTCCAGGTTCCAGGCTCTATCAAATACTTGGCCAGTATTATTAATTTTCCTTCTTAGTTCAGCTTCTTATTTTGAATATATTTCTTAGTCAGTGGGTTACGGTGTAGTCAAGATCAAATGCAGAGCATCTTTATTTCAAAATGCTTCATCTTTTTCATTGCTGTAGGTTATATTGTAAGCCAGATGGGAAAGACGTAGGTCAGAAAGAGTCGGATAAGTTCTTTTTACACAAGCAGCTTGGTCTTCTTACTGAGTCTATTTCTCCTCCTGATTATCAGATAGCGCAAGTGCATAGAGTAGTTGGCTCTCTTCAAGATCAAGTCTGCATGCTTTTTAAATTTCAGTTTGTTGGAAGTTGTTTCCTAAGTACTTCGTTCATGATTTGACTGTTAGTTCAGTGTTGTCTGGAAACTTAAGTTTGATCGCATTAAAGCGTGTTGCAAACGCTCGTATTCGAATGACAGTCACTAGTGTTCGGAAACAGATGAGTTTGGTCTTTTTACTGTTTATGTTCAGTCCCCATTTGATATAGTATCCCCATAGGTTTTTGAAGTGCTCCTGAACTTTCCTAACCACAATTTCTAGTGAAAAAGCGGTGGCTTTTTATTTGTACTTGGTGTTGGTATGTAAGCTGGTTGATCAGTAGTGTAAATTTTGAACAGAAGCGGTCCAAGTTTTGATCCTTGAGGGACTCCAGCTTTGATTCCCTTGGGTGATGATACGTGTTTTGCTACCTGTAAATAAAAAAGTCTATGGGCTAAGAAATTTTTGCATGTAGGGTAGAGTGAGCACTAGGCATCTTTGATTACCACAACTTATCCTAACATAACAATTCTCAATTTTTGAAGTGAATCCTATCTATTAATTATCTGATTTACTACTTACTTATAAGGAAAAATCACTTTCATGCATATCCTAGACCGTCAGTTACTGATAACTTCTTATGCCAATAGCCTATTACAATTTGCTATAGATTTTGAAACAGAGAGAATTTACTCGGATGATATTAAGCACAACACTTCTTATTCTTACTTCTGAATTGTACAACGAAGATCAAGCTGATATGGTCTTTCTACTTTAACCGAAACTTAGATGACCAGAAAATGATTTTAATACTTATCCACAGAACATTAATTGATTCCTTGAAACGCATACATAAATCCAACACATTAATAGAAGCAGTCAAACGTAAATAATAACAGCACAGAAATATCGGTCACGTTGGTTTTATAGGGAGTGTAAGTCCGTGAGGAAAACATCATCCATTCATCTTAAACTTTTATACAAAAGAACACTACATTAAACATTTTTCATTTCTTTGATTTTTATCTCATTACTTTGATAAACTTGTAAATAATATTGTGTTTCTTGATCAAGATATACAATACGCTACAAACGCTTAAATTCAATATTATACTGTAATACAACACTTTCTGAGTTAAAATCAAACTATAAAGGGATGGAATGTCATTTAAGTTTGGCATAGTCGATCTACAGCCAAACTTTAAATGAAGATGTCGTGATCCAGAAATCTTTCTTAATGGTTTCTTACTTTACTTAAACCGAAACAAGGATACAATCTAAGAGTCTTTTCATTTCTTATTGAATATCTGCTTTAAGGTAGGTCATGTAGACACTTAAAAGTTGGTCTTCCAATTAAAGTACTGTAAAGTAAACTTTGGGTGAAAAGATTAAATAACATAACTTCTAGAACTGTACCTTTGAATTTCAGAAATAAAACAAAACTTCTGAAATACTTTTAAAACAAAACTTTGTAGTACCTTTTTATTTTTGCTTAACTTTCTGTTGTTTGAATACTCATTTTTATTTTTGAATATTTCACGGCCTTTTCATTTTAATTTAATAAAATTTTGCATCATCATCACGTAAGTGAACTTTACACAAGGATTTTTTATAAATCCAGTTTCAATGTAAATATTTTTTCCCAACTGCTATTCTAACTATTCACGTATTTTTATTTTTTTTTTCAGCGAGCGTCGGTGTCCAGAATGTCTATGGGGATGGTGGGCAATTTAAATATACCAGCTTGTAAATTTGCGACCTACAGTCCCACAATCTACACAAAAGGTAAATTTAAAATAATAAATCTAAAATTTTGCTAACCCAAAATAAAAAAAAAAATCAATTTAGTTTTGCTTGGTTGTCACGATAAGATTTATTAGTTGAGCTATGGAATGTGCAGGTTCTTTATTTTGGCCATTTAATTGCAAATCACCATCGCCAAAGGACTTCCCATACCCATTCACCTACAAAAAGGACGAAGAAAAATCACCTTTAGATGCTGACAAGTTTTATTTTATTTTTTAAATCTTTGTGTTTATATCTTTTTTTATTTTTAAATACATATAGAGGTAAAAATATCGAAGTGATAAAGTACAGTGAAGAAAATTACTTGACAGTGAAAAATCTCTTGTGTGACCAAACTGCTTCCCGCAATCCCAGATAGTCGTGGCAATTCAGTTTAACCTTGCCTTTTTATGAAATCATTTCGCTGCAAACTTAACTACAACAAAATATAAATACGGATGTCGTTATCCTTGGGGGGATACGTCTCGTTATTCTACGTGGGAAAAATTCAGTGGAAAAGAATGGGAGAAATGTACATCCGCAATGAAATTAAATCTTGGATTCAGTAGAGCTACAGTAACTTTGATTCAAATGGCACAACATATGATTCCAGTTTGGTAAATAAAAACGCATTCATATTATATAAAAAGATGGTAACAGTTTTCGAAATGGTTACAAGGTTTCGTGACTTATTTAGTTTTGCTGGAAATAAACAGAGAAAACAGCATCTCTAGTTGTGTGAAATCTTACCAAAATCATTATATTCTTCCTGGAAAAGGTTATTAAATTCAAACAATTGCTCTTATAGAATTCAATGGATATCAAGGGCTGTAACCTGATGCGAATAAGCAATAAAAACACACAGTCAAAAACTCCCTATTTGCCCCCTCCAGCTGTTCCATTTGCGCGTTAGTTAAATGTTGTAAATGTTATCTGTTTTAAAAGAAAATTTGAGATAGAAGTTTCTAAACAACACATCTATGGTTATAGGAACAGAAAACATTAGATATAAAGCATCATGTTGCAGGATTCCATTAAAAATAAAAATTCAATCTGCAAGATAAGTGCTCGCTCATGCTTCTTCATACGAGATAATGCTATGAAACAGCAAAGAAGTGCAAATTGCTCAGTAACCTTGACCATGCAACTTCATAAAATCTACCCTGGGATAAAGTTTTAGTGTTTTGAAATCGTTTATGTCATCTTACCATTAGGATAATATTACAGAAATTTCATCCCCACAAAGTGACTATGGAATTTTTGTATGATTATAACCTTATGATATTATGATACAATGATAAATGTTTTATTTTATTTTTAAATGAGACTTTTGTCAGAAAGATTTAGATACTACTTTGCGGAGAAGTTCTGGGCTTATTGCAGTTAAATTGAAAATGAAAACTTTTGTATGGACCTTTGACAATTTCATTTTTATCTACAACATAAGTCAGTTCGATGAATGGCAAAGGACTTGAGCAAAATGTGTGTAGAAAATCCATCCCAAATGAATATAGTTCTACAAGTAGGTATGTTGTGGTTGAGTTACATTTCTATGTATAACTGACAGCAACATCGTTACATTAGTATCTCCATCCATAAAGTCTATATTGTAGACCATAAAATGTATAGAAGTCTACCGAAATTTTCTGTATTCCGCATTTATTTTGTATGGTTGCTGATGGTTATCAGCAGAGCCCTTTGTCATTCCTTTTGATTTATTAATAGTACACAATAATTTGATTCACCATTTTAAGCTCACAAGAAAATTATTTATTGGTACTGCATTATTTTGTTGAATAAAATGGTAACGCATATAGGTTGTATCAAGATTGTCTATCGTGCGTCGCAGGGCCCTGACCCTTATTGGTTTAAGAAAAATGGTCATTATCTCGTTTTCACTCTAACTATCCCAATACACATTAGTTAGTTAGTATAGATTTTCGTTATTTATTATTGTATCATAAGATATCACATCAAATATTCACATCGGTGCAGACCGTGGATAGATGCAAACAGAATAATAAGTGAATTTCTGGCTGGTTTTAGACCAGGGTAGTCAACTATAAAACATATCTTTGTCCTTAAAAGTCTAGCATATTCGTTATTGGCACAAAATAGAAAGTTATAGGTATGTATGTGTTTTCTGTTGACTTTAAGGCAGTGTTAGATACGATAGACGGAAATGCTCAGATGTTCAAGTTGTTTGGTTTGGGAATGATAAGTTTGGTCGTTTACAGAACCACAGTAGCAGTATAGGAGCGAGAAAATGTATCCGAATGGTTAAAAAAACAGGAGTTAGATAAGGATGCACACTAATGTCGTTTTTAGTTGGCAATCCGGAAGCCTTCCGGACTCTTCTTAAAGTGTTCAATTGGGAAAAAATGACAGTTCTGATTCTGAAAAGAAGAGAAATTTGCTTCTGGATTTGAAATCAGAAGCAAAACCAGAAGCACTCACACATTCATATACTTAAACGTCAACCTCAACAGCTGTGATTTTTGGTATCCAAATTGTGCGAACCAGGGTTGGCCGAATTAACTACACTACATTTTCTACATGATTTACTACGTTTATATGAGGTGTTGAAGCGAGCTTGAAGCTCTCTTCGAACGTTTATACATATACCTGTATTGAGTTGAAATGAGCTTCGTTCGACTCGATCCTAATCGCTCAGCGGTGTCGAGTAGAAATGTGGGTCGAAAACCCGACCCTAATAGGCTTTTCACACCGAATTAAAATCTCGGATTTCAGCAACAAGATTACGAAATCTCATTGAAGCGTTCACACTGAACAGAACCAGGATTTCATTTGACGTTTCTGTCCATTTATCCTGCTTTCTCGGACATAATTTATCTTCTCTCCTTCTCTCCCACCAATTCAAATTTCAAATAGTCACTCGAGACCAGTGGCGTAGATAGGGGGGGATCAGGGGGATATATCCCCCCCCATCGGGATCGAAAATTGTTCAACATAATCAGTCATTGTTCAACATAACCAAATAAGTTAAAGAAACGCACTCTGAAATTTTTTTTACGTCTCTCACCAATTGATAATAGGTAAACGTGCAAGAAAAAGAGCTTCCATCCAGGTATATACCTGGATGGAAGCTCTTTTATTAAAGATATTAGCTACACTGCCGGTTTCAACGTCAACTCCCGAAAGAACTTTCTCCAGTCAGTAAAGAGAATAAAAGCAATACAAAGAAGCATGACCAACGAAGTGAAATTATAAATTAAAAATATGTCTATTTTACACAGTGTGATAAGCTTTGGATATTTACTTATTTGCAGGATTGTTTGAATGGTTTGGCTGCTCTAGCTATTCATCGATACCTATAATAGCAGACGAGGTTATAAGTGTTTTATCTAAAAAGAACAGAAAACTGGATTTTATTTTGTAATTTAGTGCCTTGCATAAGTTTAATCGCACCTGTAAAAATGCGTTTTGTAGAAAATTAAAATGGGAATGACATTCTACTATTTTTTATTGAATGGCATCACTAATCAAGTAAATTGAGAAGACAAAAAAGTTCCGTTAGTTTCTCTTCTGGTGGTTAAAAATTAAAACAGATTTTTTTGTATTGCAAAAGTATAACCGCTTTTTTATTTTTATCTGTTTTTTTTTTTATTTTAAGTAAATTTTTTCGGCTAAATTAGTAAAGACATTGCTGCCCCTATTTTCGACCAATCTAATAATTGTTTTTGACATACTGTTGACAAGGTTATTTAATATGGAATCGTCTATGCAGTTCCATTCTTTCGCAATTGCCTCTCGCAGCTCAGCAACACTGTATAATTGTCTATTATGGGCATAAATTTTGCGGGTCAAAATCCCCCAAAGATTTTCAATAGCGTTACAATCTGGAAAATGTGCCGGGAACACCATAAAATGTATGTTATTCGTTTTGTATCAATCCAAACTTTGACGACTATCGTGAATTGGGGCATTATCATGCTGGAAGACATGCCGAACTCGACGAAATCGTCTTAAGTAGGGTACCAAATTATCCTGAAGCACCTGGGTGCAAGCTGAACTGTTCATCTTTGCAGAGGTGAAGGTAAGTGCAACCTTACAACGGTCGCAGAAGGCCCCCCAAACCTTACAACTGCCACCGCCAAAGTTAACCTTGAAAAAAAAAACTTTTTTCCTTTCTCAGATCGTGCCAATATCCGTTAAAACCACCTGACCCATCAAGATTAAACTTTTTTTCGCCACTGAAAATAATCTAAAATAATCTAAAAACAAAAAACATTCATTAGATTATGCCATTTGGAATAACAAGAGTTAAGTGTAAATTAATGGAATGTTACTTATGGTTTTCCAATTCCGTTTCATGTTTTGCTGGGCAAATTCTTACTTTTTTTTGTAGACTGTTGTCGAATTTGGAGCTGGCATCACTTTGCACCGAAAAATCACTTTACTGCTTTTTATGGCACGAAAAACCGAAATTCCTAAGCCCAATTCGTCACGAACGTCCGGCAAAGAATGCGCCGAATTGGATGCAGCATGTATTAAACGCCTCTTATCTCGACGTGTCAGCTTCTGCAGATGCCCGGGTCTTATTTTCGTATCATAAGATTCTGGATCTTGTAAGAAATTTCGGACGACACGATCGGATCTTTAAATTTTCCTACCAATAGCCCTTAAGCTTAGGCCAGTTAACCGAAAAGCTTGAATTTTGACTTTTTCCGTATCTCTTAAATGTTTACCACGCGGCATTGTTGCTTGTCATTTCGAAGCACATAACTGAATGAAGCTTCATTGTTCGGTTATACTTTTGCAATATACAAAAATCTGTTTTTAATTTTTAAACACCAGAAGACAAAATAACGGAACTTTTTTTCTTCTCAATTTACTTGATTAGTGATGCCATTCAATCAAAAAAATAGTAAAGTGTCATTCCCATTTTAATATTCACATTGATGCGTATAATCTATATAATCTTTAAAAAATATAATTTTATAATGAATTCAATGAAGTCTTGTTGTTTGTTTTTTTTTTTTAATAAATAAAACTTAAAAAAAAGCGAACTAGATCCATCCCCCCCCATAGCGAAAAGCTATCTACGCCGCTGCTCGAGACTCGACTTCATTATCTGCTTTTTATCTACCTCTTCTCTTGCTGACAATTTGCTGACAAAGCAGAACATTTCTAAAGGTTTGTTTGTTTTGACAATCTTGTGTTTGAAAGTAGATTTTGAGGAGATTTCGTCGTAATCTAGTAGATTTGGAAATCTGAAAATGTATGGGAAATCTAGTAGATTTGGATGAGATTTTGAGAATTTTGCTCGAAATCTAGATTTTGATTTGGTGTGAATAGCGTATAATCCAACTCGATCTTTCGATACTGCATATAAACGTAGTATTTAACAACGCGTAGTTTATTGAAGAAACTACATGCCTAATTTACTACAATTTGTTACGTCTGCTACATATGTATATAGTTAATTCATAAAAAATCAATATAATAAAGGAAAAAAAAAACAATTTTGCACTTTTATGATCTAATGAAGGTTTGTAAAAAAAAGTTTCATTTACCATAAAGATGAAGAATTGTATGAATAACTGAACGTTTAATTTAAAAATTCAAATTTCAAATGCATAACTGACAGTTAATTGACAGCAATGCTACAATTTCTTACATTAACTACAATTAACTACATTTAACTACATAAACTACGTAGCAGACGTAACAAATGTAGTTATTTCTAAAAAGTGACAACTCGGCCAACCCTGCTTTCAAAAGCATTTTTCTTGATTTTGATTATTGTACGCATTTGATGTTTCACATATACAATCAAACAAAACTTCAGAATCATCAGAAACAAACAAAAGTGTTCAATTGGGATTCCGGATCGGAGAGAGATTCCGGATTGCCAAATAAAAACGACATAAGTCTTAGTTTATTTTCAGTCTTTATTTAAAAGATAATCAGTATTCTGCCAGGGGTATTGAATATGCAGGAATCCTTATCAAACCTCTCCTTTTTGTAGACGATATTGTTTTGCTCGCTTACTCGCCTGAATTGCTCCAGCTAATGACAAACAAACTGAGCGCGTATTGCACATTTTGAAAACTGGTCGTAAACCTGCAAAAGTGGGAGGTTTTTATTAAAACATTAAAACTTCATGTAGATGACATAAAAAGCAGCTCTTTACGTGATTCGTAGCAGATTTGGAGGGTTAAAGGGCTGTTCGATCTGGCTGAGGAAGCTGATATAGAATTAAGCTTGATTGACTTCAGTTCATGAAAGCCCATTTCTTATCACCTGATTTCTGACCTAGATGATCATTTAAGAGAGAGGTACGTGTACGTGGAGGAGACAGAACAATCAATACACAGAATTGTCTACTCTACATCAACTGAACCACAAATCAAAACAAAATAATTATTTAAGAGATTACCACTCAATAGAAGAAATAATATTCAGCATGTTAAGGATGAGAGGTAAATTATTGAACCTTAATTACATACCACATCGAGAGGATTTAATATGGCTGAATGAGAAGATATTGTTTCATTTTCTTGAAAGATGCCCAATGCTCAGAGAAACAAGAAGACATGTGATTGGAGAAGATTCTTTATCAGAAGTAATAATTTCAAAAAATATATTAAAGTCTTCTGATAAACCCAAAATCTACAAATTTTGTAAAACTGAACAAAACCCAAACTTAATTTCGTTGAGAAATTTCGTAATTAATATAATTGTCAATCTGGCAGACCGAATATGCCATGGTTTCATATTAATAAATTACTTTGCAACCAATAATTTAAACAGGATAATAAATAGAATTACTTATTACTAATTATTATTATATTAATAAATATTAAGTAATTATTACTATTGTATTAATCTACTAGTAGTTTATCACTTCGAAACCTAGCTTATTTATATGCGCGAAACATACGGAAATGCTGGGATTGAGTTAACCGCCCAAAGCCGAACTAAAAAATGAATTGAAATAATAAAGTTAAAAAATCTATCACAATTAAATTCGTTTCTAAGAGTTTAAGCTGACTGAAATCGAATAGTCCGATTCTTAAGACGTTCCGAGTTATTTCTGAGTGCAGGTGTGAAAACAGTTATTTGAAACTGGCTAAAGCTTTGTTTAAGAAATTTCTTCGAAAATGAAAATAAGAAATAGAAAACATAAAGGGTGGTTAAATTTTAAGGGCTGATGTTGCATATGAACCACACCTAAACGTCAAGTTTTTTTCTGCAGTTCATTTGACATTTCTCAATTTCAGACTAACTCAATTTGAACCATGGAAAGCATTGACATATTATATATGGACTGCTAGTCGTATAATATTTCCATACAAAAGTTACAATGAAAGTGGTTCAACCAAACCTTATCGATAGTATAGCTGTTGGTGCAAAAGTGGCAAAAGTAAATAGCTATTCTCAAAGCCATCTCTTGTCAAGTGCGTTGAACCCGGGTTTTTTGCCATAGAAACTATGGACATCTATTAGTATTACTTATAACAAACAGAGCCATCTGCTTAAATTAAAATTTATATTTTGACATCTGACGTTTGTGTTCCATTATTGTTTCTATTTTAGAAAAAAAAAAACCTTTTAAAAGGAATAAGAAAATCGTGAAATGTATTTAGAATGGCGAAAGAAACATTGCTGACGCATTGGCTTTGAAGTGTTTGGTGCGTGGCCAAAGGGAAGCATCTTCTTCTTAATTGGCCAAAGGGGTCCATAATGCATGCAGAATGCAGAGTCTTGGTGTTACAGTAAGTGTTTAGAAGTTCGAAGAAGCGTTTTCTAATTTTTTCTCTTAAAGTGCCGAATTTATGGCTGTGCCGGTCTTCCAAAAAATTTCAAAAGATCATCTTCTAGTGGGATAGTGTGGATTTTCGATTTGAACCCAAATCTATCTATCTGCTCTTATGTCGGTGGTGAACGCGATGATATGAAATGTTGCTTGAGTTCCAAAAACAAGCACACAGTTTCAATGTGAGATTTATTTACACGGATTTTTCATTCATCCTAAACAAGTTAATGGCCGTATTTGGTTCCAAATTTGATGTAGAATGTCGAGCAATTAATGTTGGTGTTGGTGTTTGCCGCTTCTAAAGGAAGCCACCTACATTATGTGGGTCTTGGAGTCCGTCGCGATTCGAATCGTAGAAGCAATCGGACCCTAAGAAGCTGAAGTTGTTGCCAAAGCACCAGTAGTTGCCGTCGATGACATTTTGGTAGCAGCGAATGGTTCGCTTCGATTGCGTTCATGGGACGGGAACGCTTCCAAGAGCGCGTTTGTGACACACTTTGAACTGGTCCAATATACTAGAAGACTTCTCCATTACAATAGCAACTTCTTAGACTATACGATGAAGAGCTTCTCTGGAATCATCGTCAGCATGATTGTCTTAACTACGAGGATTAAAATCAATGTAACAAAAGTGCATATTTAGGACTCACGGAAAGATGACTGCAAATTTTAGATGACGCGACGTTACGAGAATCATGTAAATAATCCAGCTTCATTTTGAACCTTTCAGCTTTTAGGTTTAAATTATATTGTTGTTGTTTTGAAGGTTAATCAACAAGTTGACAACGACTCTTCTTCTTTTACCATCCTTGTTGTGGAATTATTAACAACACGACCTTGTACATTATCACCGATTCTTAGGTTTAAGCTTCGAATGATGCGAAGTAAAATTGTATGTTGAATCTTATTACTTTATTTTGTTTTTATATTGTAAGATTAAAATATCTGTTTTGTGGTTGTATGCTCGAAATAATCGTAAACTATCTGTCTTCATAAATAAAAGGAACAATAATGAAAGTTGGAATCTTGAATGTTGATTTAAAAGAATCTTTGGATTATCTAAGAATGTTTGTCATATATTTTTCATCTTTAACTAAAATTCCAAATATTGTATTATTGTATACTTTTTGTACTTTCAAGAAGTGTAATTGTTGCAGGATATTATTTTTGAATTCAAAAAAATCAGAAAATTTGTATTTCTAAACAGAACTTTTCGCAAAACTGGAGAAACATTTAAGGTCTTCAAAGGTAAGTAAACACTAGGTAGCTTCGTCTTACCATGCAAAAAAGAAATAAATAAAAAATTTGTTTTATACATACATATGTAACTAGATATGGATAATAGTGAATTCTTTAGCATATATTTGCCAAAACAACAAAATTTTCCAACATTTCTCATATCGCTTTCAAGAATTTCATATAAAAATCATGGTATTCTTGAAAGTGCTGTCGTTTCCACACCACTTGCTTTGTTTGGATGAGTGAAATTGAAACGTTCGAGTGTTGAATTTAGTTCTCTAAGTGGTTCTGAAAACCATTTTTAAATCTATCAATAATTTTGACAAAAATTCCATATAAGAAACGTTTCAACATTTTCATATTCTAATTTTAAATGGGAAGTTAATACATACATATTTTACTTGCTGTAAATGAAAAGTATATGTTTAAAACAAATTTTATTTTTATGTGTAATCATACAAATTGAGTGTACATTTCGGGTACATAAATAGTTTCTTTTTACTTGCGACTTATAGGTAGGTACTATAAGGCAAGTTATGCATTCGTAAAGAAAATCGAACTCGAGATTTTGATCAAAGTTGACATTACGATGATAGCAAAGACTAGAAAAGTGGGCCTCGCAATTCTGTCTGTCTGTCTATCGGTTCGACTACAGCCTAAACGGCTCGACCGATTTTCTTCAAAGTTGGTAGATATCATTTTTAGTTTTTTCCCTCCACACGTTTTTTTCTGTTTTTTTTTTAAGACTAAAAATAACGGTACCTGCCATACAATTTTTTTCGAAATTTAGTAAATATTTTTTTTTTCAAAAACTGTTCGACAGATTAAAAAAAAAAAAGATACAAAAAAATTTCATTTAGTTAAAGCTAGGTACTAGTTGAAAAAAATATTCCGAAAAATGGTTATTGAGGGTACCCCCCAAAGAACCATTTTTTTGGTTTTGATTTTCTCAAAAACGGTACCACCGATTTTGATCAATTTTTGTTTGCTAAAGCTCTCGAAAAACTTAAATAGAATTGTGTATTAAAATTTTTTGGATTTTTAAAAAAAATTTCAAAACTTTTTTTTTCAAAACTCAATACATATTTCGAAAACCTCATGCTGGATTTTTTTTAAACTTAAAAAAATAAAAGTTTCTCAACATAATCCACAAGATGTATGGAAAAAAGTTTTACTTTACCTAAAAATAAAGGTACACACGATACAAAAAATGTTAAAAAATGGTTTTCAAAAATCTAATTTTTCTCGAAAACGGTGACTAGAATTTTGATAAAAATGTTTTGATTTCAATTAAATTTAACGATCTTTAATATTATAAAATAAATTTTGAAATTAAGATATTACAGCTCTTACCTACCATAGAACCATTTTTTCAAATTTTGAATTACTCATTATCGACATAACGGATTTTAATGAAATTTTTTATAGAGATGCTTCTAAAAAGTCATACAACCATTGCATTTCAAAACTTAAAAAAAAATATTTTTTGAATTTTTGAAAAAAAAAAATCATTTTTTTTTGGAAAATTCAATATTTCAAAAACGGCTCAATATATTCTCTTGGAAATTTAACTTTCAATCGTACAGTAATCAAAAGTTAAAGTTGGCATACCAATTTTTTTCATAAATATCTTTTAAAAATTTTGTGTATAAAAGCCTTTTTTTAAGAAACCACTACAAGGACTTATAATTTTTGTTCTTGCATTATTCATATTTGCATAGCATTCTGTTTTTGTCTCTTACTACTAAAAGAATTTAAAAAAATAATTTTATCCTTATGAACAGTTTTTTCTAATAACATTCGTTTTTAAGATTCCTAGTTTATTACATAGGAGCAAGTTTGTCCGACCCAGTCGTGCATTTTATTTTATAAACTAACGCATCAGAAAAACTTTTGGAAATAGTTTTATAACTTTTTTGATAAGGTCATACTTGTGATTGTTAAGTACATCACAATCGGAGAGCTATAGAAGCTGTCAGGATATTGATCCGTATATTTGAGGATACAATGTATATTTTTTTAAATTTAATTATTAAAACCTCAAATAAACAATAGTTCTAAATCTATTTTATGATTTTGTTGATTGGGGAAGGAGATTTGTGTATATGTATAAGGTTTTTTCTAGCCAATCTTTGAAAACATTATATCATTTTTACTTGTGATATAGGTATGTATATGTACTTAGTTACTAAATCATAATCGAACTTAGTTTAGAACTGGTCCACAGAATTTGTTAAAAAAAATTCAGAAGCCGATGGTTGAACAAAAAATCCGAAACATGGTTATTTATATTGCCACCACAAAAAGATTTTCTCAAACACGGTACAACGGATTTTTATATTTTGTATAATGCTAAAACTCTTTAAGTTTTATATAGTATTTTGTATTCAGATAATCTTCAAAAAAATATTTTGGGATTTAAAAATAATTGAATTTTTTTTTTGAAAACTCAATATTTCGAAAACTCCATAAAAATTTTTGTTTTATCTTGATATATGTACGAGTACATACTATCTGCATGATTTAAGAATTTTTGCAATTATTTATTGAGACTCAATAAAGTAATTGACAAAGCAAACGGATATGTATAATGTTCAAAGAAGGGCAGGAAAAGTTTAATAACACTTTAATGCAGTTGGAGCTGAATTGAAGAGCTATAGAAGCTCTCAGGACATTAATGTGTATATTTGAGGATACAATGTAATTTTTTTTAATTCTAATTATTAAAACGTTAAATAAACAATAATTCTAAATCTATTTCATGATTTTGTCAATTGGGAAGGAAATTTTTGTATATGTATAAATGGTTTTCGTGAATTTGACTTCAAGGCTATTATGAGTATTATATTATAGTATTCGAATTAGAATACACAATATCGTTTGCCACTATTATTTGTGTTTTGTTATTTTCTTAAATGATCTGGAAGAAATTTCAGCATGGTTGCGTATTTACCTTTAGATTTGTATTATTCAAATTTATTTATCTTTTTATGTTTAAACAAAATACCGAAAACTACGGCATTCATGTCAAAGTTCGAAGCTGATTTTCCATGAAATCTTGAAGAACGACTTTGGCTAGAAGCATAATTAAGGCAACTTAACACGTTGACGAAATCCGCTTATTATAAATAAGTATAGGTAAGCATAAAGACATTACATATCTATTTGTCTGTGGCAATAGAATTACTGAATTATGGTTACTTAATGTTTGAAAAATATATCAAAGGAAAGCTTCATTAATTGGGACAATATTGTGAAGCCGGATATCGCTTCTCTTCCAAAAAGCAAATATGTAATATGTAGTCATTACATTTAATCTCGAAAAATCCCACTTAAACCAAAAAGAAGAAATTCAAAGAAGATTAATAGATTTGAAATAATTTTATTTTGTATGTATGTATATGTAAACAATTTTTAAACATAGAAGAAAACAAAACCTATTTCACCGCAAATCCTTCTGTTACAGAATAAGATATCAATTAAGTGCAATTGTTGAATCAGGCAGTTCAGTTAACACCCTCTACAAAGTTGTTCAACTCAAAACGCCAACTCTTGGGTCAATGGACAATATTTCTAGATGCAATCGCAAACTTTGTCCACTCCACGCCTAATTAGAGGAAAATATATTCGTACGGTGGTGTAATGTGGACAGATGAATCTTAAATGACAAAAATAGATAGCACCAATGGATAAGCTTGCTATCTCCAACCTACCCGCTCATGTTTTGAAGAATTCCAAGAATATTTATGTTTGTCTTTTTGCAGATTGTTATTTCTCATCGTCCAATGCAAATCGTTGAGGTGTAGTGACAATAGTTGCTCCATCACATTGCAATAATTGCGACGTCACATTTTTCATGCATTCCATAATATTTATGTGTGCAATGGATTATCTACAGTGACACAATTAGTCAGCATTAAAACACATTTGTATAATACATATATAATAGATACCTGATGGAGTATCGATAATCAAATAATCCAAATCATCTCACTTCACAAGGGTGAGGAATTGTTTTATCACCATTATCTTTTTTGGACCTCGCCAAAGTAAGGCATGATTACGATTTATCAAAACGAATTCAATTGTCATTAGATTGGATTTTGTCTCTAACTGCGGTCGCCGAATAAGTTTCTGTGAAATGAAGAAGATAACCTGGGAGATTACGTCTGAAAATTTGTACTTCTGGATTTCAGACTTCAATTTTTTCTGGCGAAGAGCCAATGGTCCTTCAATGGCTTCTTGCGCTACATCAGCATTATTGTTTGAAGAACCACACTAAAAACACCATCTGTAAGTTCCAGTGTTGAACTCTGCATTTCATGGTCGTCATTTCCCTGCGTCTGAAAAAGAACAAAATTATTTTAAACATTATTATTTTATTATCTAAAATATTTTACGTTTAAAAGTAGAATCAAACGTACAATTAAAATTCAAAGAAGAAAATCTATTTTACGTAAACAACAAAACAAGACAAGCAACAAATCAAATTGTCAAAAGTTACACCATGTTTTCCGCGTTTGCACCAACAGAGCTAGTAACGCTTGGTTGTACAGGATGAACCATCGTGAAGTTGGGCTCTGGCAGTCCATGTATAATAAGTCAATGATGGAAAGTAAGTGATACACAATCGAGCAACGCGTTAAAGTTATTCAGGCTTATTATGAAAATGGGCGTTCAAATCAAAATGCATATCGTGCACTTCATGATTTTTTCGGTCAATTTAATCGTCCAAATGTGCGTACAATCGGAAAAATCATGCAAAAATTTGAGCAAACCGGGTCTGTAGGAGATGTGAAAACACCAGTGCATGCTCGTACAGCTCGTACAGCTCGTTTGGCAGAAAATATTGCTGCTGTTCGCGATAGTGTGGCTGAAGAGGCGTTTACTTCAACTCGTCGTCGCTCACAACAATTGCACCTCTCACGCTCGTCGTTGATAAACATTATGCATAAAGACTTGCATTTACACGCTTACAAGGTGCAATTGACTCAATAACTAAAGCCTCTTGACTATTTCAAGCGTCGTCAATGGTCAGAATGGTGGCAAGAAATGGCAACAGTGGATGATCAATTTTCGAAGAAAATCATCTTCAGCGATGAGGCACATTTTCAACTCAGTGGATTCGTTAATAAGCAGAATTGCCGCATTTGGGCGAATGATAATCCAAGAGTGATTGTCGAAAAACAAATGCACCCACAAAGAGTGACTGTTTGGTGCGGTTTATGGGCTGGCGGCATCCTCGGGCCATATTTTTTCCAAAATGAGACCGGTCAGGCAGTTACTGTGAATGGTGTTCGCTATCGTGAGATGATAACGAACTTTTTATAGCCCGAATTGGAAGATATGGATGTGGACGATATGTGGTTTCAACAGAACGGTGCCACTTGCCACACAGCTTACGAAACAATGGCTCTTTTGCGCGACAAATTCAATGGCCGTGTGATCTCACGTGGTGGCGATGTCAATTGGCCGCCAAGATAATGGGATTTGACACCGTTGGACTTCTTTCTTTGGGGTTATTTGAAAAAATAGGTGTACGTCAATAAGCCAGCAATAATTCAAGAGCTGAAGGATGAGATAATTCGGCCCATTAATGGCATAGAACCTCGATTATGCCTCAGCGTCATCGAAAATTTGTACCATCGGATGGAGGTGTGCCGCCGCCGTAGTTGCGGCGGCCATTTGGCCGATATTTTGTTCCATACATAATTGAACCATACCAATAATTTCCTAAATAATTTGTGTTTTATTCAAAATCAACATCGGCCTTTAAAATTTAGCCACCCTTTATTAATATAAAAGTGTTTTTTTTTTTTTTAATTATTCTTTCTTTGTTTATTTTATTTTTGTATGCTTATTTCTTTTTACATTTTGTATTCTTGTATTTGCATTATTTATTATATCTATTTTATAAATACCAAAAAAAGAAGTCCTAATCCTATAAGCAAGGCTGCACTGCTAATTTTGTATGTCGGAGGAAGACTCTGACTGAATGAACAATAAATTATTCTTAAATCTAATTCAATTAATCTACAGGCATAGTAGGGAAGAAGAGAGAAAGAATTGTATATAAATTGCAATACAAATATTTTATTATTTCTGTTTGTCTCCATTATTTCCACTAGCCGAAAGGTGGGCTGCTTGTTGCAGAAAGGCTTTGGTATGCTAGCAAAAATTGTGTGGGAAACCTTTAGTTTTGGTACTAAGCATGTACATTGTGTTGTATATCTTGAAAGCGAATTCCCGATTTGTGAAGTTATGAAATACGTGAATCAAAATATAAAAAAAAAAACACTTTTAGGTATTCTTCATCAAAATGCCCTAGTTCCACGTTGTAGAATCACAGTCAATCATCTGCATCTTCAATTGTACCTCCACAGTACAGCTTCATCAACAGTAATGTGATTAATTGAGTGGTATTCAATATCATACATTAATCATGCAATCAAAAAAAGACTCCTACATCTGTTTCACTATGAACACAAAACACTTGCTGCAGATTTATTTTGTGGCCATACCCAAAGCTGGTAAAAGGTTCCAAGTGCCCCGACAGATCAAAAACCTGTCAGTTTATCATCAGTCCTTTTCTACAGCTCAACTTGTTTTTTTACAAGGGAAGATCTATTGGAGTACGAACTATTGGATATTTCCTCCACCATAAGGATTACACATCTGCAATCGTTTCTACTTTGTCTTACCTAGTTTATCAATTAAAAACTGGGCGACTTTTCTACTAGAAGATTTTTCAGTAGAGATACGTCGCAAGGCATGGTTCTTTCACCCCTTCACTTGAACTGGTAGTAAATGAGCTGCTGATATGCCTGGAAGCCGAGAGCTGCAGAATGATTGCTTATTCGAACGATATTTCTATTGCCTTATCAGGAAAGTATGCTAACATCTTAAAAGAATTTCTACAAGACTCACTATAGTACAAACTAACAAATTTGACAGAGCTGTGTGGTCCATTTGGGAACAAATGGGACCTTCAACTCCCCATAACTCATTGGCTGGCTTTACTCCTATTCTTCGTTAATCAGACTGATCCTTTCTCGGTTCGAAGATCTTGGCTCAGAGACAACGTGTTGTCAACTACTGATATCTCCAAAAGTGTTACAACATTACTTATATAAAGATGGTATTGAGAGGACAAACCTTATATAGAATAATATAACCACCCCTGCCTGATAACAAAACAGATCTAAAACGTTCAAAATGTTTGATATCCTTAATCAGGCAAGCACCCAACGAGGCTTGGCATTTTTTCAAACGATCTTTGCGGAAGCTGTATGCATGAGGAAGAGAATCAGTTCCTCATCTTCAATGTACATACCCTGCTCTATCCCATAGGGGTTAGCTCCACCTTGGTGAGTTTTTCTCCGAATAACCTAGTGATTTTATTAATATAGACATTTATAGTCTCTTCCGATTCATAAGGAGCTCCAAATGGTTAAACGAGTAGAGAGAAAATATCTAAATTAATGTGCTATCACATCACAATGCTCCAACTCTGGTCTAAGTGTCTTAGCTGTGAGGCTGAGAGCCACTTCTACATAACCTAACCTAAACTAAGTTAATTAAAAACAAAAAAATATATACATATGTATGTATATACATATATGTTAAGGGTGGGCCAAATACAAATTTCTTTTTAAAAATACAATAAAATTACCAAAATTAATTAATATATATTAATATTCCACTAGAATATCAGTCTCACGAACTTTTTGCACAATATTGCGTACAGCAAGAGCGGTGGATGCTTCATTTCGGCCAAAACTTCTTTTCAAAAACGGCACTGCTTGGGCTACACAACACTCGCTTTTGAAATAAGTTTTCAAAATTTCCCAACGTTGTTCAAGCGTAAATCGACTCATTTTATTCTGCGGAGGTATGATACCGACTTTCTGTCAAGATTTCGAGCGGGAAACAGCTGTCAGTGTCAAAATAACTTGTTATTCAAAAAGAAACCACTAGATGGCCCAACCGGTATATAGTTTGAGTAAACTTTTTAGAAATATATTTTTAATTTTTTTAAATTAATTGAGTCAGTATAAACACATTCTTACATTATGTTTTCTCTATAATGCTTCCATAAAACGGAATCTAGTTAAAACTGTAAAAGCGTTTTTGTGTGGACATTATTAAAAACCTTTTTATTTTCTTAAACAAGTATTAATTCATTAAGATACAGTAAACCAGACGTATTTCTAACATTAGAGATTTTTGAGAGAAAAATATGTTGTAGATATCGATCTGTACAATATTAACGAGAAAATGACGTTTAATTGAATCGACATTCTGCCTTCAAATCTCATATCATTTTTAACAAACATACTGAACGAATTTTTATCTTCTCTTTCTATTTCAGCGTACTCACCATATGTGCGACCTCGCCAAAATTCCGTCTTTGTGGGACCACAAGTTGTTATCCAAAAACCACCTCGAAAAACACGATCAGCCATGGATATACATTCGATGGTCCTAGATGAATCAGCGGAACATGTATAAACATATATGTACTTCTAGGAAAATGTCCTAACCAAGAAAAAAAAAACAATAACAAACCGTCTTAAAAATCTGCCAAATTGACACTGGCATCAGATAAAATTATATTTATATTAACAACAAAAACAAAATCAAAGTTTTTAACTCGAGTGGACCTAAATCAAACAAACAAAAAACTTTTAACAAACAAAAATATTAAAAAGCTTTAAAACAAAACTGGACCTTCAATTAAGTAACTTAAAAGAAAAATATGAAACAATTTTTGCATAATCTCCCGCATACCTTTTTACAAAAATCTCCTTCATACACACAAATGTATATTCAATGTTTTAAGCAAAAAAAAAAAAAACTGAAAGAATTTCGACTGGTTATGGAGCAGAGAGAGAGAAAAATGTTATTAGATTATACGAGTATGTAGTAGTAAACAAAAGAAGCAAGGACTTCCTTTTTGAAGTCCTTTTATTGTATAAGGAAATATGTAAAGTGTAAACACATCTAGTGTTTTAAATGAGCATAGGATTTTGTTAATGTTATAACTCATATCCGTTTTTATTGAGAAAAGGTATTGTTGTCTGAGATAAAAAAAGGGAAACAGCACAAATTGCTTAAAGATTAAACCTTTCGAAGGAAGTTTTGTACATTTATTTGGCCATATCCTTGTGTTGATCTAGCCTTAGAGGGACATTTTTTTTGTTTTTGTTTTCTTCTCAATTACCTCTGTTGCTTTGAACTGCTTTGAACCTAAGAAGGTACGTATCAATGTTCATGAAATATTTAAAATGGCAATTTTGTAGTTGAGAGGCATTTGAAAAGGGTTTCACAAATTTCGTATGAAAATAAATTCCTTAAATTTGTTCCCTTTTGGCAATTGTGTCGGCTTAAGGAGAATATTATTATTTCTTTTTCTAATTTAAAAGCATATATGTATGTAAGTGAATTTCAGTTGAATGTTGCATATAATACCCGGTGTAGTTCTTAAGGCATTTTTTTAAATAAAAGCCATATAGTTCAGAGATTTTAATTTTCCAACCACCGAAAGCGGTCGCGAACTTACTCAAATTTGAGCCTAAGGAATAAGGATATCTTTAAATTCAGGTGGCTGTTTGCTTGGTTCCTCAAGTGACTTAAAATTTTAAATATGAAAACATTTTCGAATAGAATTATTTATAAATCAGAGAAAAATTTTAATTTCTTTAATTAATGTTAATTTTAGAACTCTGACTTAGACAAAAATTGAATTTGTGTATCTTTAAATTTCAATGAAAAAATATGTTCTTACGTATATTTTTCTTCCTTAAATTGGAATATAAGACTTGGCATATTTTATGTTATTCTTTTTTATGAATTTCAAACACGAGGATTATGATTTGCGGGTACAAGTTTTGTTTGTTTTTCATCTTCGGTATTTTTTAAGTTTTTTTGTTTTTGATGAATTTTCTTGTGTTGAATATTACGTGAAAGTAAACTAAAAAATAGTAAGTCCAATGGGTAAAAGAGAAAAGTTTATCTAAAAAAAAAAAAACAGAATTAGAGAGGGTATAGTGATTCCAATAATCTTGAACCTCTGATTACGGGTATGAAAATTATAAAGTTTTGATGCGCTTTACTATTATACATTTTTCGTTACTTCTTTTCATCGGGGACAATCTAAAAAATTAAAACACGCAAAACATAGAAATTATGAATCCAAATTATGATCAAAATTAAGGGTTATAATGACACTAAAATATTTATATAAAGGGTGTTTTTTTTAAGAGGCAGATGACTTTATATTGGCGACACTATTTTCTGTAAATGCCGATTTAAATTTCTTGTTTGTTTTGAGGTTAGTTTGGTTTGGAAATTCATCATGAATAGACTCATACCATCTTTCCTCCGGAGCAACATTCGTAAATTGTAAAATTTATTTTAAAAAACATGTTTCCATTAGAGAAATACATCTGGCGTAACGGGTTTTATAGTCTATCTGAGCTAACTTGAAAACAGTAGATTGTTTTCGTAATACGTTTACTATAAACGATAATGCGCATGCCGTAAGACCCCGCCGCCGCCGTTCAGTGTACCCAGAACAAGCAATTGCTGATGTATGCAATGTAGTGTTGATGATGATCGAAATGTACCAATTCATTATCGTGCTCAACAATTTAACTTGGGCCCATCCACTTTATGAAAGTTTTTTTGGTTAAAAATGAAAATTAAACCTCCAGACTACGCTATGTACGCTCCAGCCACGGCGGCGGCCATATTCCCAAAATCATATTAAAATATTATGAAAAAAAATATATTTCAAATATAAGGCCAATTTCATGGATATTCAAAAACTTTTTTTTTGTTTTATTTCAAATTAAGACACACACATTTTACATACCGCAAAATGGCCAAAATTTGGGTAACCAAATTTTTAAATTAATTCTTAACAAAAACATAATTTTTGGCCTTAAGTGACAGTCAATTTTTGATTAAGTTCTATATTTATAATAATAATTTTTAATAATTAATTATTAATTATAATTAAATAATATAATATAATTATTAGGTACATTAAATGCTGATAACAATTCAGAAAAAGATCAAAAATCGTTAAAAAAAAAAACTTCAACTCAAATTTAGAATAATTTGATGTAAAAATTGGTTTACACTTACTAAGCATCGGCCTATGAGTAAAATGATTTGGGATGAATTTAATATGATTTCCTTCCGTAAAATCCTAAGTATTTCAATAGGTACACACACGTATTCGTTTATTTCTTTTAATTTATTTATTTCTTTTAATTTTCTATTAACAATATATGTTGTGTAAAGTATTTAGCCGTTTTTGCCAACGGGGGTACTATGGAAAATTTTGTATTGATGTTGACGATGCTTTTGACTATAGACAATACTTTGCAAGGATATTATGTGTTCATGTCCCCTTCTGATCTGGCTACCGTTTATAAGGCGTTTATACATCCAAAACTCCAGTATAAATTACATCTTTGGGCAGGCGCAGCATAAACTTCTCTCCACTTATCGGATAGAACTCAGAACAGAGCTTTAAAACTGATAGGAAACAGAGCTATCATGGATTCATTACCATCTCTTGAACCCTGTCGGAATGTTTCATGTATTTCCTCGTTTTATCGCTTCTTTCCCAATCAATGCTCACTCGAAGTGGCCAGTTGCATTCCTACTCCTTATCAGTTTAACCATGATACCTAATAAGGGTCTCTCAACATGCCCTTGAGCGCGCATGAATTATGAAAAAAAATCAAGTTGTATCTAAGACTGGGGTTCTATCAAGTTGTATCTCAGACTGGAGTTCTATCCACTCAACGATGTTCTACTTTTTCGTTTACTTAAGTTTTATCTATTAGAGAACCATGTTGTATGATGTACTAAGAAGTACGGGTTTGCAAATTAAGAAACACAGCACAAGCTTTTTATGATTCACAGAAAGCATACGGCGGAAATCTAATTAAAAACCTTAAAGTATTTTTGCACCAAAATTAAGAAAATATGAAAGCTACCATTTTTAGATGATCCAAAACAACAATACGAGTTCTTCCATGTATCGATACATTTTGCTATTCAAGTTTCGAGATAGAAAAAATAAATATTCATAATCAAAAATGGCTTCATTGTTTCCAAAATATTCTCCATTAAGATCAATATACTTTTGCATAAGATTAAACCAATTATCGAAGCACTTGTGATTGAGGTACCTCCAAGACATCCATTTTGAATTCACCAAATTTTTCTTCAGGCGTAGAAAAACGTTGACCACGCATTTTATATTTGATCTGCGGGAATAATAATAAATCGTTTGAAACCAAATGAGGACTGTACTGTGGATGACCCATCAATTTGATGTTTTGAATGCTCAAAAATGCACTTGCTGGATCCGATGTGTTAGTACATTATCATCGTGGAAAATGAGAAAAAGATTTGTTCGCTGCAATTGGTCTCCCCTATTATTTTGAACACTTTTGGTAAACAAATTATTGAGTAAGATTCAGATTTGATGGTTTTATGTTGCCCTAATGGCAAGGCTTAAACATACCTAATTATTCCGAAAAAATCAGGCAACCATTTGCTTCGATTTGCATTTGGCTAGGCTAAACTTCAAAAGACCCTTAGAGTCTATAGTTGTTTAGTTATAGGTTTTTAGATCCATGATTTGTCACCACTGTCATGATTTTATAGAAGTCTTTTGAAGCACCGCGATTGAATTTTTTCAATATTTCCTTGCATTAAAGACGAGCTCTTTTGAGCAATTGTCAAAGTGAGCGGTAACCATTGCGAACAATTCTTTGTGACGGAACTAATGCCCCAGAATGACACAATCTCACGGTATATTACATGATGATCTTGTAAAACTTGGTGTTTGATTACCAAAAGTCGAAGAGAGTTGATCGACACACTGTTGTTAGTTTAAACCAAGTCGATTGCACGAAAATCTTCAATTCTATTTTTGAATGTTTCAAATAAATGTAAGTGATTCCAATATTGCACGTGTGACAAAACGTTGTGAGAACTACTGCCATTAAAAATGTCAAACTCTAAGATGACAATGTGAAATTTGGCTCATTTACAATGGTGGTGCTATGTTTCTTAGGCAGTAACCTCCGTATGCGAGTATGCTCGAGATTGGTATACGATCCTGAAAATATTTTTTCCAATATATTGGAAAATGTCTAGGAAATATTTTATTTTTTCTTATATAACAAATTGAAAAATGAACACATTTTTGAAAAATCATTGGAAAATTATAAAATTTACTGGCAAACAATTACAATATTGATATCCACACACCCCTTAAACGGTTATTTAATCAAAAATATAGATTAAGCATACGAAATTCTGAAAAAAAAATATTTTAACTTTCTTTTTAAAAGTTTTAAATTTTCCGGGCCACATGTACAGTTTTTTAACGAATTGGAGAATTTTGTTTGATGTCGCAAGATAATCGAAATTGTTTCGATAGCCCACACAGGCTGCTTTCCAAATTCCGCCTCTGATCCAAATTAATGGAAGGAGTACCATAGCAAATTCTTCTGTATCTCTTTAACAATACAAGTCGGAAAAAACTGCGAGTGTATGTGAGCTATTGAGAGTGAGACTGGTTCAATTCAATACAGCCAGTGCCACTCCGAAAATAATTAAATACTCGCTAATTGGTATTCCGTTTCTGGCACACCCGCTATTTGAATTTATGACATTGAACTTATTTTCTCACTTCACTAACAGCTGGAAAAATATAAAAGGATTACAAGACTATGTCAATGGCCTTAGTTTTTATTTAACATGTCAAATATGTCCATGTTCATATTTTGTATATAAAATAAGGACATGGAGAGCAACTAAGGAAATTGATAGATTGAGGACGGTTGGAATAAATAGAAAATTCTTAACACTGTTGTGGTGTAATTATTTGACCATTTGTTACATTTCTGGAAATGATTGTCAACAACGAACATTTGTATACAAAAAAGGACACTCAACAAAATGACATGTTCTGTTGATTTGCATCCCTTGTAATCGGATACCACGTTGGTTGTAAATGCGAAGATAAAACTTGCCGAGCACGTCCAATATCTAATTTCACAGCATTAATAATAGAGTAGCACTCTTCTGTTGGAGCTTACATGAGTGTGTAGTGAATTGAACACATCCACACAACACGTGGTCTAATAATAAAAGTTGTTGGAGCCTTTGCAGGCAGAATGAATCCTAAAGAGTAGATGAAATGAGGTTCTGTTTTAATTTATGGATTGGATAGTCATAGTTTTCAGAGTGACATAACTGTGTGTGTGTGCTTATTCGAAGAGGTTATTTATGCAAAAATGAAGTCAAAGTTATAATATTATAAAACTTTCACTTCCTCAATATTATGAGGTGAACGTGAAAGTTGGGTCAGCATTTCGAGTTATGCATTTGAGCACTGATGACAAAATATGCAAAAACCAAACCAAGTAGAACGAATGGCTTTCGTATTTGGATGCCTTCCGGTGTGGTTTTCAAACTTTTGAGTGAAACAATTTTTCAATTTAAAAATAAATTGTTGTTATTTTGTTTTCAAATTTTCAAATGCAAAATGACAATTTAATGAAGTTAAGTTAGTAAGTTTGATATAAATATAATATTCATATACATAAGATACGTGTAACACTGATACGTGTAAAAAATATTTTCCAAAAAGATTTGAATATATTAGGACCAGGGTTGCGAACCTTAAGTCATAAGTCTGTAGATGATTTGTGAATTTAAAAAAAATAATTCATAAGTTATGTAGTTAGTGACTTATAATTCAAAAAAATTAATTCATAAGCTACTAAGTGACTTAAGAATTGAAAAAAAAAAAATTAATTCACTACCTACTAAGTGACTTATGAATTTAAAAAAATTTAATTCATAAGCTAGTTGGTAGATTGGAAATGTTTAAGCTTGTTTTGACTACATAGTTATTTAATTATTAACGAAAGTAGATTTCAAGCTTTTGTGTGTCATAAAATTGACATGTTAGCTTTTAAATTTTCCAATTAATAAATAAAAATCAGAATTCATCCATAAGCTTATGAATTATTTTTTTTTAATTCATAAGTCACTTACTTGCTCATGACTTAAATTTTTTTAATTCATAAGTCACTTAGTAGGTTCATAAGTCACCCACTATCAAATATTTTTTTTTAAACTGAGTATGGAAAAGCTAAAGCATTTTCTCGTAAATATTGATCTTCTTTTTTGATTTCATTTTAGGTATTTTTTTTTAGAAAATGTCTCTGCTACTTAAGCGGGAGAATCTTTTCGGAAAGTCCTATTTAAATATTTTATGAATTTAAATAAGGAAAATATGCTTTTAGAGATAATTGAAAAATATAGGTTGCCATAGCCTATGGTCTCATATTACCCAAATTTCGTAGGATGACACTTGTTTCATGGCATCAATAAATTGGCAGGCATTCCTTCATCAGTAATACACAAAAAAAAATGTTTTTCATGAGAACAAAATACAAGTTCCACTGTGACATAATACTTATATATTCAGTCAACGTTTGGTTGTTATCAGTTTTTATACAAAAACATAAATCTTGAGTATTACATATGTAAATGTTTTTGTGTCTTTGGTACTTATAGATCGAAATTTAATTGTTCTTCGTATGAATGTACCAAACTTACTTTAAAATTAATATTTAATTAACCTTAAGATTGATTTTAATCCTGAATTGGGCTCTAGGTCAATTATTATTGATTCATTTAATTTTTTGAGTTGTGAAGTTTCGAGTCGGATCACACCCTTCTTTACACAACTGCAGAATGCGAGGCTTACTGATCGTTCTATTGAAGGTAATGGCGAAGCATTAAATTTCGATTTCACTGGTAAATAGATACAGATATTTTTGAAGTTTTACTTTCAGTAGAACAAAATTTAATAGTTTTGGATGCCTATAGCTCCTTTCGTTGAAGTAGAATTAAATAATTCCAGTAGCCAAGTCTAAAAAAATAGAGTAAACCTTAGTAAAGACCAACTGTTTTTATCCAAAGTATTAGAAAACCAAATGTAATAGCACTTGATCAGTAATAAGCTTTTGAGTAACCACCAATCTGGAGTTCATGTAGAAGGGAATTATAAAATTGCATTTTTATTAATTGTAGATGGTGTTCGCCAGGAACGTCTTACACTGCTGATGTTATTAGAATTCTCAAAAGTATTCGAAACATTCTATTCTCTATACAAATATACTCGTAGTTAAAATTTTCTTCTATGGCACTGAAGCTCCTGCATTCTTACTTAAATGATTGTCAAAAATATGTAGCTTTCCAAAACTGTTCCTCAACTTCTTCTTCCTTTTCTTCGGCGCTGTTATGATCTCGATGTCGAGGGGATCATAACTCTCCCACGTATCTGCTTCACACTAGTGATCCGCCTGTGGGGTTCGCCGGGTTGATCTCAGAAATCGGCGGCAAGCCTCCCGGTTTTGTATTGTTCCATTTCTGAGGCCAACTGAATACTGGTGTTTTTGCATTTGTTTGTACCAGGAGTGTTTAGGCCTACCTTTCTTTTTATTCCGAATTGGAACGTTGTATGATATTGCCTTTTTGACGGGGTTCTCAGGATCTCTCCTTTGAACATGGCAATACCAACTGAGTCGGTCGTGTTCAATTTTTTGGGAAAGGGTATTCTTAACATGAAGGCTTCCTCGGATCTTCGTACTTCTAATTCGATCAAGCTTTGTAACTCCTGCTGTCATACGAAGCATCTTCATCTCAGCTGCCGTTAGCTTACTCTCATACTTTTTGTACATTGTCCAACATTGTGAACCGTATGTGAGTGCTGGACGCACAACTGAAGTGTAGAGCTTTCCTTTCAGCTTAGGGGGCATTTTTCGGTCACAGAAGATAGCAGAATTTTCCCGCCACTTCATCCACCCTACGCTTACGCGATGATTGATATCGTCATCACAAGTAGCTTCGTTATTTATCATAGACCCCAGATATTTAAACTTTTCACACTTGGGAAGCACTGCTCCATTCAAATAAATGTCTGGAATAGGCCTGTGTGGATCAGAAAATGGGCAGCATAGGTATTCTGTCTTTTTCGCGCTTATGCGGTACCCACTTCCTTCTAGAACATCCACCCATACGTCAAGGGCTCGTTGTAGGGATATCGGGTCTTCACTTATGATGGCTCCATCGTCAGCAAAGAACAACTGATGCACTTTCGGATCCGTCACTTTGCCTTCAAGCAGGTAATCAAGAACTGTAATAAAGAGCAGGGGATTCAAGACACTTCCCTGGTGTACACCTACTGTGATTTCGAATTCTTCGGTGACTCCAGCTGCGCATCTTACTTTAGTAACTGCTCCATCATACATGTCCATAATTATCCGCACATAGGTTTCTGGAACTCCTCGTTGCCTGAGGGCCACCCATATTAGATCTCGTGGTTGGCGATCGAAATCAACCAATACGACATGCAAATCCTCCAAAGAATCCCGATGTTTTTCCATAATTATTCTTATACTCTGGATTGCATCCGTGGTTGACTTACCCCCGACAAACCCGCACTGGTCATCAGATAGCCTAATTATTTTTCGCAGTCGGCTACCCAAGACTCGCTCAACGATCTTCATGGTGTGTGACATCAGCTTAATCGAACGGTAATTCGCGACCCTAGAACAACAAGGTTCTAAGTACACCAAAGTGTGTTTTGAGAAAAACGCATCTGAATATTTGAAGTCTTTTATTCGGATACTGTTTAAAAAAATTAAAATTTTTTTTTTATAACCCGATGAATATGCACACAATCTATAAAATTTCTACTTTAAAACCTAATAAAACCAGATTTTTAACCCTTAAATTTGACTTTAAAAATCATTATAGGACTTTGCTGCTCAACGTTACGACACTATATTCTAGAACAATAAGGTTCTATGTAGCACTTAGAACCTTGTGAACTTAATTTTTTCGATTACGGAGGATAATTGAGATTGGATGAAATAAAAAGATTTAAATAAGTTTTCTTTATTGTGAAAGAGATGTGGAATATTATTTTGTTAATAAAAAGATAGTACATAAACAAATAATATTGTTGTTACAGCTGATAAATACACGAAAAAAAATATAATGGTCAAATTTAAATTTACTTGAAATAAATCTCAAAATCTACTTGATTCTATTTCAAAATTGCATTTAAATATGTAACAAAGTTCTATCTGCATGGTTTCTTTTTTTTGAATTTAGTGAAACAAAGTTCTAAGTGGAAGTTAGAACCTTTTTAAATAAATCTCAAATCGAAAATATACAGATAGAACTCTGTAGCTCTGGATATTTTGTGAAACAAGGTTCTAAGTGGCAGTTAGAACCTTATTGATTAAATCTCAAATGGAAAATATGCAGATAGAACTCTGTAGCCCTGTCTATCATGGAAATGGAAAGAGATAGAGCAAAATGGATTACGGGAATCGAAAGAGCACCCTAAATTTACCCAGATTTGATATAAAACTCATTTTTTTCAAAATTGTCGGTTAGAACCTTGTTGTTCTAAGGTCGCGAATCATCACAGCTTCGAGTATCACCCTTTCCTTTATAAATTGGAAGAAGGTAACTTTCCCTCCATTGATTAGGCATGCGATCACCTCGTATAAGTTTGGAGACAAGAATTATGAGCCATCTAAACCCGATGTCTCCCATCTTTTTCCAAAACTCTGAGGGTATTTCGTCTGGGCCAACAGCTTTTCCCTTTTTGGAGTATTTTACCGCCTCACTAACTTCTTCGACTGTGACGTCGGATACTTCGCTTAAGTTAGGTGAAGCTATTGGAAAGTATAGCCTTGGAAATTGTTCGTTTAGAAGTCCGTCACAATACTGTCGCCACCTGTGAAGAATTTCGTTGTCTTCCACAAGTAGTTGGCCTTGAGCATTGTTAATGAACTTTGGCGAACAAATCTCCTGGGCATTTCTTCTTCTTTGAGCGGCTATTTTGAAGATAGTTGCGCCCTTATTCGTGTTTTGCCGTAGCTCTTGAATAGCACCAGCTGTCGGGGTAGAAATTTCATCCAGCTCCCGATACAGGTTTTCTGTATTCTTTGCTTGAATTTGGGCGCACTTCTTCTTCGCTTCTTTCTTGCAGTTTCTCAACATTCTTTAGAATACATGCTGGAGTTTGACAGGGATCCATTCTATGGCCTATTCTATTAAACATCTCAACTTAAGAAACATTGTACTGTTTATATGTTTACTGACAAACTAAAATTATTCCTGATTTGTCAACTGGCATTTGGCAGTGAAAAGAAAAACTAATATTTAAATATCATTCTACAATGGACACTCGAACACGATTTATCAATTGTAGGCAAAAACTATAGACTTCCATAATTCCACCAATAAAACAAGTTTAATTATTCATCGAATACGATGCTTAGGTTTGAAATTTAAGTATATTGGTCAGACCAAGAAGCAGTTACACAGTTACAATGGAAACAAAATTAAAATGGACTCCGATTACAAGCTTTTAAATCCTTATGAAGTTCATAACCTCAAATCTTTTGCACGCACAGTAATACGCAGACTAATCATTAAGAGCGCTATTATAAAATAAGAATACATCTTACATCGATTTTTTGACGAAAATCCAATGTGAATTATATCCAACCAAGATTAAAATTGTAATCATCAACGTTGGAAGATTTTGCCCGTGGCCTGTGGACTAAAGGCCGCAAAAAAGCTATTTTGAATCAATAATTCAACAAGTCCAATAATAGTGCTAAGTCTTCTACTTGGCTGATTTATTTCAGTAGTATATAGAATTTGTATTATAAAAACCTTCATATATTATTATTTTTATTCAAAATTAAATTTGCATTCTGCTCTTATATTTCGTAATGTCCGAATGTCAAGTCATTGGCATGCAAACCGAGCATCCTCAGGTGGATGTACACTATGATGGTAAGACCCGTCATTACCTTAGAAAAAGTTCAAACGCTCGCATGTATCTGTATTACGGGAGCAATGAGAACCTGCCCTACTGCATCTATGGAGGTTGTCCTCCATCTATCTCCTCTACACGAGGTCATCAGAAATGCGGGTGTGGGAGATATCATGAGGTTCTCAAAAGAAGGGACTGGGACAGGCAAAGTTATTGGTCTCAGAGAAAGGGACTTAATCGGTAAGCCCACAATAACAAACTTTCTTGACATCCCAAGAGATGGTATGATCAAAAAACATAATTTCGAGAATAAATTTTTTACACAGCTAAGCAACAAAAAAGGTTGGGTAGAAGAGGAAGTAAACCACATCACCCTCGAAACAAATACCATCAAGTGGTACACTGATGGATCCAGAACAAGCGAAGGGACTGGTCAAGAACCAAACTTTCCATATCGATGGGGTAGTCCACCAGCATCTTCCAAGCGCAAGTAAACCCCATAGGGAAATGCGTGGATCGAAATCTCGAAAAGAATTATCGTAACAAGAACATTTCCATCATGTCAGATAGTCAAGTGGCACTCAAGGCACTGAGCTCATATACCATCAGCTCTAAATTGGTGTGGGAGTGCATAAGCAGGCTAAAGGAACTTGGCAACCAGAAGAGGGTCACACTTTACTGGGTACCCGGTCACATGGGTGTTCATGGAAACGAAAAGGCAGATTCTCTAGCAAAAATAGGCGCATCAGCCCGCTTAACAGGGCCTGAGCCCTATTGCGGAATGTCATCAAAAACAAAATTAAACAAGAAGAGGAGGCAAACTGATTCAAAAAGTGGAAAGAACTCTCAAAAACCGAGGCAAGTGAAACTACTATTGGGCCCTCCAATACCAAATTCATTCAATGTCCGAATGAATTTTTCACATTATAGTTTGTATTCCTTCGGCAAACCACCACTTTCTTCTGTGGACGTCACTTAATAGATATTTTGTTTTATTAATAACACTATGAATTAGTCCACGGAATAAGTCCTAACCTTTCGCTGTTTCACGTTTATTAATTTGGCAGTTATAATTTTTCTACAGCAGACTAAACCAACTAGTTATCATAATTCAGTCTTGATGGTTTTGTTTCCAATCTAAGAAAACAGACATTTTAGATAAGTTTTGAACTTGTAACAAAGGTATCTTACAATCACGGGCATTTGAATTATACTACCGGTGGTTGAAATTGATGGTTGTTTAAATTTTTATTAAGAGACCTAAAATTTCCGTAGAACAAGAAAATTATGTAAAAGCATTTTTATTTTCACAGCTTTAATTTATTAATCAAGTTTTTTCTATTGGCAATTCAATAACTGAAACTATGTATAGAAAAACAGATTGTCCGAGTACTTATACTCGTAAATTAGGAATGCAAATATTGTTTTCAAAAATAAACCAAAGAATTTCAATTCAATTCTTTTATTTGAAGGTAAACATATGTACATATATGCAATTAAATTTAACATTCCATTTTGTCCAATCATCAGAAATCAAAGCTCCTCAAACATTAAAAGGAATAAAAAAAAAAGATTATTCTTCCTATCTAGACAGGACAATGCCCTCTTGATTTAACCTTGCCTTTCCTTCAAAACAGTTTTCTAGTTATTAAAGCAAACAAAATCGATAGGAGAACAAACTCATTAAGGCGAAGTTTCATTTGGACAAAGAAACCAGCCCTTTTACCACGTTCCCATTCATAGATACATATTCATATAATAATGGCTGACCTCTTCAATTCTGTTCGAATTTTTTTCCATTGACATTTATCAAATCAATCTTATTGATTATTCATACTTAAAGTAACACAAAACTCGTTCGTGCTTCAAATGCCAAAGGAAAAATTATTTTTTGACAACAAAAATCCTTTGTCTGTTTAGTTCTACACACATTCACTTTTTGAAACTAAACTGCTTTCCAGCTCTTAATTGTAGAGTTACGGGGGTTTTTTGCGGACCGTGCATTTATACAGCACTGTGCAAATATTTCGAATACTTTTTGAATTTTTTAAAATTCAACTTCAAAACGTGTTTTAAAAAATATTTACAGTTAAGACTTAAGCGGTTTTTTCACACAGCTAGTATAAAACACAAAAGAATATTGGATAGTTTACAAATAAGCTGTGATGACAACGAATCATTAAGTAGTGAGGAAACAGGAGATTCACCCTGTACCAAAAAAAAAAACTCGATAATATTCATGAGACTTTTTAAAGAGGTTGCGAAAGGCATTAGTCAGATTGAGTTTTTTTTCCAAAAGTGATACCCTAAACGAGCTTGACTTATATCTCAAAACTGTTAGGTTTGAACGGAATAGTGACACCTGGGCTTGGTGGTCAGTAAATGGAAGACAGTCTCCAATTTTGTCCAAATTTGACAAAACTTATCTTTCATCTCCATGTAGCAGTGTATTTATATAGTGAGAGACTCTTTTCTGAAGCAGGCATCGTAAACGAAAACAAACGTAATCGTTTTCTACCTCTGAATGCAGAGTAAATAATTTTCATTCACCATGATTTGGCTTTAATATACTTGCAATATGAACCACTTATTTATTGTATGTTAAATAAAATCATCAGTCAGATCATAAAATTTAATATCTTGCTGTTTTTTTTACTGAAAAAACTACTATCCGGTATTCAGCCGGATATGAAAAGAATTCGGGTCCGGCCGGATATTATTAAGGAAGCCGTATAGTCGGATACCCAAATACCAAATACTTACCGGATATCCGTCACATCTCTAATAATTTCTTGTTTTCCACAAAAACAAAATCTATAGAAATATTTTTTTATATTTTTTTGTTTTTTCTTCTTCTATAATTTTAATGTTTATTTTGAACGAAAAAATTATTACTTAAATTTAAAATTCGACCTATTTAATTAATTATAAATTAACATAACGTACCGAAAATGTTGGTATTTGGTGCCAATCCAATAAAAACGTGGATCAAATGAATTTGAAGCTGTTGGTGACGAGTCAACTTGGTTAGTTTTAAAAACATAGATACATATTTCAATAAAAAATATATTTCATGAGGATTAGGAAGTTTCTTAAAATTTCTTCTTGCAATATCGACCAAAAGAGGAGATATAAGACTTCTCATTAGAACACCTTGTTTTGGTTTATAAATTTTATTATTAAATTCAACGACACAACAAAAAAGAAAGAAATATAGATAAAGTCTTTAAAGCGAAAGAAAGTAAAGTATGATTAACTTGTAATTTTACATTCCCAATTTTCTTAAATAAAACTTTTAGAATCTTTAGTATTTAATTTGGAATTATCAGTAAATTTTAAAAGAAATTCAACTAAAAACTTTAACAATTACAATCATGAAAGGACCTTTAACTGATTTGCAGCTTGTGTGTGATTTTCTTTTTCTTTTGGTTAAAAGTTTTTAAGTAAAATGATTACTGGTTGTATATTCGTGGTTGTTTTTTAATACATACAATATATGTATAATATTGATATCTCCAAATAACATTATAGATTATTTATCTAGTCAAATTCAAGCAAAGCTACGGTTATTTAGCGTTTGATTTTATTTATATTTATTTCTTGTGTTGTTTAAGGAATCTGTACTTGCCATAATTAATTTTATTTTAAACTTGTCCCGAGAAGGAATTTTCGAGGATCTCATATAATCTTTTAGTATTTGTGCAATGTTTGCTATTTAAAATGTATGTGCAATTTGATATGTTTAAGTGACTACTTTAAAAATTTTAACAATATTGAAAAGCGTACATTTAGTTTTCTTAATTGGTTACTATATTTTTTGTCACATGGAAAGGAGCCGTTTAATGCCATCTGTATATTGAAGGTCAATCTAACTTGGAATTAGAAACTACTCCCACTTTTATTCTTATTTATTTTTTACTTAACAATTTTTACTTGCGATTTGTACATTTACTAAATGGCAAGTTTTACATTTGGAAATAAAATCGAACTAGAGATTTTGATAAATTTTGATATCGCAAAGCACTTATATTATAAATACCTTAAAATTACGATACTTATTTTGTTTTAGAAAATTTTTTAAAGATATTTGTTATTAAAAAAAATGATTTATTTAAATAATTCTTCTCATAGTGCTTTTTTTAATTTCTTTTTATAAATTCATATTTTTTCAGAAACTGAAGGCATTTTATTTTTTAAGATCAGGCTATCTAAGAAGCTGTTTTAGGAATTTAAAAAAATAATTTTATACTTTTGAACATTTTTCCTAACTATACTTATATTTTTACTATGCAATTTTCAAATTCTAAAGTATGTACTTGTATATACAGTCCTGCATATTTGGGATTAGCCTTTAGAACTACACATTTTGCTTTGTCTTTATTTCGACAATTAAAAAAAATTTAATATTCATATCGCCTCAAAATTTTTGTAAATATTTGTAATATCGTTTGGTTTAGAAATTTTATTAGAATAATTTGTTGTTAAACATAACAATTAAATTATTTTCATTATTGTTAAAAGTAACACCTATAGAAACGAAATCCGAAAGTCATTCCAGACTACATTGAGTGAAACTGAATTCGTACAGCCCGATTTAACGCGTTAGACCTGGCTTAACCAAACAGTTAACTCAAAACCCATGGTAAATATTAATGTTCTTGCACCAAAAGTAGTAAGTAAAATGTACCGCTTGAGGTTGAACTTTTTCTTATGAGTGACGAGCAACCAAGGGATTTTAAATAGACACCATTTAAATGAATAATCACAGAACTACCGTTTATGATAGAATTGGAAAGGAGGAAACGATGTGCATTTGTCCTAAATGTTTGGATATTGAAATGGGAAAGAAAAACATAGTTGGGTAAATAATTCCACATTGGTGTGATAAAGCTAAGAAAGAATCTATATTTGTACTTTATGGTACGTCTTAAGTAAGCATCAAGGGTACATTGATGGGCATTCTGTATTTTACGGCTGTTATGCTGTAATTGCTTTACAGGCTATTTTATTACAGTAATGTTTGAAGAAAGAACGATAAAACAACAAGAGACATTTCTACGATGAAACGCTTGTGAAATTGATCTACTCGTATCCTAGATCCATTCTGGATTCTATTCAGAAGGAGCAGTACATTTTTGGATGTGCGGGACTAGATATAGTAATTAATTATAATTATCTAGTTTATGGCATATTATGAAGAAGAAATAAAAGTTATTACAAGTTCTTAGAAAACCTTTTAATTTATAGCAATCACTAAAATGTTCTTGTTCAAGAAGGTTGGAGTTTTAAAGACATAATACTGCAAGAAACTTGCGGATATAATTATAGAAAAATGTTTTGAACTTTTAAATCAACGAAAATATAAAAATTATTTAATTGAATTTAATTATAAGAGTCGGTAAACATCGACCAATATTTGCGTCTTAGAAGGGTACGGCAGCATCTAACTGATTAGCCCACTGTCGTACCTGGGCGAAACGCACTTTGCAGTTGAGGTCACTTGAGCTTTTAATTGCTTCTAAATCAACTCTTAAAATAGCTTGAGTTAAGAAAAAATGTCGCCTGCTTTCGTAAGTAAATGTTTATTTATTTATAAACCATTTTGTAAATTATTAGATGATTTTTATTAAAAAAAAGAGGCTGGGTGCGACCCACACTGATAACTTGCCTTTTGTTTAAAAAAAAAAACTATCAATTCAATATTTGTCTACATTTTACCAATTGTACAAAATTATACTATGTATAAAATAAACTAAATTAGAATTAGAAATTTGAGTCGAAAAATAATTTTTACCAATTTTCAATAGAATTTTATATAGTTTTTTATTTTTTGTAAAAAAAACTGTAAACTGATTTTTTTTGAAATTCTCACCAGTTGTCAAACACATCATTTTTCGTAAAATAAAATTATTTTGAGTTTCAAATTGTTTTCCGTTCTTAGAATATCTGGGTTATGAAATTTTTTTTCAGTTTTTTTTTATTTAAAAAAATAACGGTATGTTCATTTTTTACCAAATTCATACCAAATCTGTATGACTTTATAATGAGTAGATTAAATTTTATTTGAAATCAATAGCATTATTTTTTCGTGAGATATTTGAAACTAACAAAATTATTTTTTAAACCGTTATAGTGAAAAAACTACTCACTGAATTTTAATAAACGCCCTTTCAGCCTCTTTCGAAGTTATTATCTATTAAACAAAATTTATTTGAAGTCGATATCTTTACTCGTTCTTGAGATATCGACGACGAAAAATGTCAAAAATTCCAATTTGACAAATCGGACCGATTACAATAACTCCCTATGGAGTTATTATTGATATTTTTCTTAAAAGAAATGACTAAACTTCAAACAAATTAATCGACTCACTTTCGAAACATTTAATTGAAACAAAAATGATTTGCTTAGATCCAAAACATATTTTTTTTTTACTTTGATATTCTAAATTATTTAAGGATTGAAGAAGATCCTGTTTATACGTTTTTATCATAACCGCTAACAAGACAGTCGAAAAAAAAACAAAAACTGTTCTTTGACAAATATACAGCCAAAATATAGAACATACCTAATTATATAACCCCCGAATAATATTCCATTTGGAAATGTATGTAATCAAATAGCAAATCAATTTGATCAAACCGATAGATTTAACCGAATCACAAATAGATTTAACGCAGTGTGTCTTTTTTCCCGGTTTTTAATTTAATTTTTAATTTATTCGACTCCAAGGGATTTCACTTTTTGACGATATTCAGTTAAGACTCAACGACTACCACAAAGAAAAAATGGCTATTACATTCTCATCCGATTTCTCCCCTCATACAGTAATTCCGGGTTATTATGGTGTACATAATTTTTTTCTACAGTTATTAATTGGTGCCATACAGCTCTGATTTTTTGTCCCTTAGCTGCGTCAAGGCTGTTGGAAATGTTTAGATATTAATCTTACATGAACAATGTTGCTATCTCTTTCAATTCAATCCGACGTCTAGTACAATTTCAAGAATTTGTGTATGTGTATACAGTTTTGAGACATCCCAAACGTTCATCGTTAAAACAGCAAATTGGTAATATTGCTTCCCAAAATCTAGCTATTGCAACTGATAGTGCAGAACCTCCATGTCCAATTTGTAGTTTATTATGTGAAGGCATAGTTTCTTCTAAAACAATATTGAATGATAATATTGTTTTGCGAAAACTTTAGTTTCTCTCTAGCACCCTCGTAACATCTCCTGTTCTCCCGTCAAATAATCCCAACGTATTAATCGGCTATCTTTAAGTTATTATAAGCTTATCCTTGAGGAAAACCTCGGACGCATGGTCAATTATAGAGTTTACTTCTCTGATCGCAACACTCGAATGTGGAATATTTTTCCTTTCTTGATTTTTCCACCTAATAATAAATAAATAAAAGCTTTCAAGACCAATGTGCACCGACATCTCCTATTAAATCCTCTAATTTCACCTCGACGCTTGAACTGTTCTACAACATAATATTATAATGGTAGTCTTAAGCCTTTGAGTGCATAAAGATTATTTTAAATAAAGAAGATCGATACTCGGTTTTTCCATTTTAACAAAATAAACACTTATGTGCATATATACATCAATCAAAAAATCGTTTAACAATCAACAATTGAGCGTCCAAAACGCCAAAATTTTGGAGACACAAACAAACTTCCTAGTTTTTCTTGACGAGTGCTGCCATCTTCAGATCGAAATCTTTTCAGGTTATCCTAGTATAATGAAATTCACACAGATACTCGTAAATTGTTTTTTGAGATTTCGTTTGCATTCGAATCGTTTGCATATTGGGAATAATTATGTTTTGTTGGCAAATTTCACTTTGAAAAAATTGAGATTGTAAATTATAGATTTTTGGCTCAGACACAATTCACGCCTTTACAGAGTGAATTTCGTATTTGCTCAATTTTGTAACGTCTAACAGCAATTGGACTTTTCATTGTCAATACATTTATTTTCATTCAAACACTTAGTGCAGCAAAACATGTAATGTGTATCTTCCAAAAATTGTCCCGCGAAATGGTTAACAAAAATTCAATCAAGTTTCATTTTTCACAACTCTGTACCGTTAGCCCAAGGACATTTTCTAAACGGAATTGTAGTGAAAATTGAGTTGTGTTCAGACTTCAGAGTACGATTGACTGTATTTTATTACAAAATCAATTTGAGTTCCTAAACGAAAAACAGAAAGAGAAACAGAACCTTGTTCCTACAAAATCTATCCCCAGGAAAATGCAAAATCATATTTGCAAGGACAATAATGTCGTAAAAGAAGCTTCTGTTCGTCTCTTCTTCTATTCAAAGCAAAACATTCGAGAAATATTTATGTAGGTATGTTACTTTTGATAGCTCTTCATAAACTGCAAAACATGAGGATATTTCATGCAATACGAAAGTTGTGGAGACTGAGAATCTCGTAAAAGGTCATTTTTACGAGGTGGGATTCTTCCCATTTATGTGTAAGAACCCCAACTATCAACTGCCATATGCTTTATTGCTAGCGGAGCTGCCATAAAATATCTACTGAATTCAGTGGCACTATTTGCATTTCAAGCACGTTTCAGCTTTTCAATCGTATAAACAGTTTTATCGAATTGACTAAATATCTTGTGGTATAATGATATCACGTGGCAGCTCTCCATAAGCAAAGGACATCTTGATGTTTATTAAATTTAGCTGCCACAATATACAGATACAGAATTGGGGTGTGGAAACAAAGCTCTAAAATTTGCCAAATAGCCAAGTTGTCACAAGCATCGGTTTTTGGTGATGGTGGTGGAGATTGTGTGGTTCTGACGTTAATTTGATTTGTGGCAGAATGTTTTTGAATGAAATTCCTTCGGTATTTTCCCAAACCTCGTGCACGTAAAGGAGAAGATTACCTCTCGAAAAAATGTGGCAAGGTGACAGAAATTAACTGTTAAACAAGAAGCACTTTTTGTGTCTCGCCAAAGGACTTTGGGTCGCTACGCCTGTCGTTGAATAATGCTAGCACACCATCACCCCTGCGCGAGATCCCTGGCGGGTATGAAAGACAAGGTTTCATTGTTAGGGTGTGAATGCTTGTTAAGGTCAAGGCAATTACTTTTTATAAACTCAACAATGAGAGAGGGAGATTATACACCTAAAAGTTTTTCGCAGACTTTTTTCGTCTGATGGCTTCGGTTATTGCTGTGGCAGCACTTTTGCTCACTTTATTAAAATTAGGGCTAAAATTATTCGTATTTACTTTGTCTTAAATAAAAACCATCTTTTGAGAATGGGGATGGAGTAATTTGGTGTTTAAAAACGCCAATATGTGTTAACATAACAGAGTGTCAGTTTCCATGAATTGTATTTGTTGTGAAAGGAATTAATAATATGATTGGCAGGTGCTTACGCAAACCGATATACATATGTACCTTGCCTTACAATTTGTTTACCCAGTAATAAGAAAAAGTTACTGTTTGAATTTTAAACACATCTTTAGTACAATTTTTACATTTTATTTAAGAAAATTATGACACAATAGAACTGAGTAACAGAGTTTTATTTCGACTTCTGCGCCCAAATTAAACTACCACAAAAAATTGTAATTTAGACAAAATCATGTTTTTAAGATGTACAGGGTGGGTCAAAAGTGACTTTCTAATTTAAAGTGATAATTTTTATTAATAATTTATTTAGTAGATATATAGTATTTAAGTATTTTAGTATCATCATATATATTATTTCTGCCGTCAAACTCCCTTTTTCTCACTTATAAAATAGTCAAATCCACTAAGTTAGGTATCACTGAATAGGAATTTACACATACTCATGACATTGCACAGAAACTTTATGTTACACCACACAATTTTGTATACATTTCGGCAATTTCAAATAATTCAATAAATGAATAATTTGACATAAAGAACTTATTGAATGAGTGAACGAGAAAAATATGTTTTATTTCACTACCTACAAACGACAGAAGTGACAAAAAAATATGTCAACAGCTTTATCAACACAGCTACATATATTATGCCCGAAAAATGAAGACTGCAAAAAAATCAACGAACACATTGTCCAAAATATTGTAGAATGATGTTGTAAAGTGTACTATACTATAGTTGTGAAAACTGATAACACATTGTATCCAGCGTTGCCGATGTGGCTTGATTGTGCCATTTTGACACGGAAATTTTCTCGTGGCACGGTGGCACGAAAACTTTCAATATGGCACGTTTTTTTTCGTTATTTTACCTAAATGCGTTTAAGATAATTGACCCAACCTTTATAAATAAAATGCACGACTGGTTCGCACGAACTTGCTCCTATGTAATCGACTAGGAATTTTAAAAACGAATGTTCATAAGGATAAAATAAATTTTTAAATTCTTTTAGTAGTAAGAGAAAAAAACAGAATGCTATCCAACTATGAATTTATGTAAGAACAAAAATTATAAGTCGTTGTACTGGTTTCTTAAAAAAAAGCCTTTATATACAAACTTTTTACAGCTTTTTAAGAAAAAATTTAGGTACACCAATTTAAAGTTTTTATTATTGTTCGAATAAAAATTAAATTTACGAAAAGAAATATTGACCCGTTTCGGAGATATCGAATTTTCAAAAAAAAAGAAAAAATAGATTTTTTTTTCAAAAATTCAAAAAAATTTTATTTTAAAGTTTTGAAATGCAATGTGTTTTAGACTTTTTAGAAGCTTCTCTATAAAAATTTTCATTAAGATCCGTTATGTGGATAATGAGAAGTTCAAAATTCGAAAAAATGGTTCTATGGTAGGTACAAGCTGTAATATCTTAATTTCAATTTTTTTTATTAAATAAAAAATCGTAAAAATTAATTGAAAGAAAAAAAAATTTATCAGTATTCTAGGCGTCGTTTTCGTGAAAAATACGATTTTTTTTAATTTTTTAGCATTTGTATGGTAGGTACCTTTATTTTTAGGTAAAATAACATTTTTTTTCTCACATTTTGTAGATTATATTGAGAAACTTTTATTTATCAAGTTTAAAAAAATCTAGCATAGGGTTTTCGAAATATTGAGGTTTGAAAAAAAATTTTAAAGTTTTTATTAAAAATCCAAAAAATTCTTTTTTGAAAATTTGAGTACACAATTCTATTTATGTTTTTGGGGAGCTTTAGCAAAAAAAAATGATCAAAATCGGTTGAACGGTTTTTGAGAAAATCAAAAACAAAAAAAATGGTTCCATGAGGGGTACCCTCAATAACCATTTTTCGGAAAATTTTTTTCAACCTACCTAGATTTAATTAAATGAAATTTTTCTGTATTTTTATTTTTAAAATCTGTCGAACGTGCCACGGGGTGGCCGTGGCGCGATGGATGTGTGCTCGCCTGTCAACCTCATAATCACAGGTTCGATCCCTGCCGTCGTCTATGTCGCTTTAATTCAATTAAAAAGCTGCTAAAAATTGTCATCAATGGGTTGCTGTGTTACTCGTTGCATGTTGTTCAGGCATAACACTAACAACATGTAATTGAGTTAAACTAGTATGCCCAACAAGGATGACTACGAATAAAATAATGTGAATTATAAGTGACATGGAAATAAGACACGGCATTTCTTCGCTTATAGTTCAGCCGCCATCCCTGGAGATAAAATACATTACATTACATTACATATAATAATAAATCTACGGAGTAGAGACACTGAAAGCACTGGTAACTCAGACCATCGGCTTATACAATACAACAGAGAGAGAGACAGACAGAAAGAAAGAACAACAGAAAACACATGTCAACAGCTCACGGTTGGTATTTGAACGGTCCCCCATCCAAGTACTAACCGCGCGCAACGATGCTTGATTTCGCTGATCGATGGGAAGCGATGCTTTCATCAGAGCCAAGGCCGTTAACAGGAGATAAAATATTTGAGACAACAACCTTCAGTCTCAGAACATCGTGTCACACATCTTTCCTATCCTTCTTTTTCTTCATCAACTTCACGCCCGCGCTGTGTTGAAACATTTAAAGGGTAATCATAATCCCTTAAGCGCGGGTAGATTATAAAAAAAAAAAAAACTGTCGAACAGTTTTTGAGAAAAAAAAAAATGTTTATAAAATTTCGAAAAAAAATTCGTATGGCAGGTACCGTTATTTTTGGTCTTAAAAAAAAAAAGAAAAAAACGTGTGGGGAAAAAAATTAAAAATTATATCTACCAAGTTTAAAGAAAATCGACCCAGCCGTTTAGCCTGTAGTCGAACAGACAGACAGACAGAATTGCGAGACCCACTTTTTTAGTCTTCGCTATCATCGTAATGTCAACTTTGATCGAAATCTCGAGTTCGATTTTTTTGCCACACTTCAATATTTTGGTATCAGAATTTTCTCATCTATTACAGTGCCGGAAATATGTTCTTTTTGGCGGAATAAGAAAATTTTTGAGATTGGACTAGCCGAAAGTATTTTTCTTGAAGATTCAAAAACGTTCTACGTTGAGTTGTACTAATTAAAAAACAATATTGACGAAGGAATGTTTATTTCATTTTGATTTTTTGTTTATTTGTTTGTAAAAGTATTTAATTAAAATTTATTTTTAAAGAATAACTTGATTTTTTTTTCATATGGCACGAAAATGTCACAAATGGCACGTTTTTTTTAAAGAGTGTGGCACGAAAATTTTTTTTTTGGCGGCAACGCTGATTGTATCTTACTGAATTTTTGAATAGTTTAAGCCCATCAGGCTTGCCAACACATAAATTGATATTGAATAAGAACACTATCGTTATTTTAATAAGAAATTTAAATGCTAAATGTGGCTTCATTAATGGGGCCAGAATGGTTGTCACATACCTACATGAGTACACTATAACGGCTCAGCTGATTGAATCTGGGAAAACTTTTGTTACACCCCGCATAAATCTTACTCCATCTGACCCAACTATGCCTTTCCAAATGATTAGAAAGCAGTCCCCACTGAAAGTTGCTTTTGCAATGACTATCAACAAGTCTCCAGGACAAACATTTGAAAGGGCTGGATTATACTATTATACATACCAAATGCAGTTTTTACTCATGAACAACGGGTTTTCTGGTTTATCTTTTTCCAGTATCTTTTACAAAAGATTTAAGTCCTTAAAAGCAAAAGTTAAACTAACTACGAGTAGTAAAGTAACTCGTAGTTTTCTAATGTCCAATGGTAGAGAATTCCATAGTCTGACAACACACACAAATAATTGTCGTTTAGTTGCTAAACATGTTTGTATTGGTTGAATAAAAGTAAACGATCTATTTGAATTTGAAAAAATTAACTTGTTATATGGGTGATTCTACAAACGATGGAATTTTCGGCGGCCCAAGAAATATTTTAAAATCCGTTCAATTATTTAATCTGATTTTTTTTATAAAATTAAATCTGATTGATATCTACCTGGCCTAACAATATTATTAGCGTGACCTCATTTTATTTTGCTCAAAAAATTTTTCTCAGTCCCCTGACGTGTCCCCAGTGCGTTTTCGCAAAGAAAAATAATTACCGTTCTCTTATTTCAGGTCTCATACTAAGATGAACTCCACCAAAGTTACGCCAAATAATACATCTTTGCTACGAGTTAGATAAATATTTTTTAGTAATTGATTTTATTACAAATCCAATCCAGCACTGGAAATTTGAATTACCAAGTCTCCTTAAAATAAAATCGTGGTGCAACTCGATCCTGTTTCTTCTGTTAGTATTGTGAAAAAGACATTTGTGCAAGAAGTCGTGGATTGTCCGTTTAGTTTATCAGTCCTCTGGTGAGTTTTTATGAAAAAAAATTATATGTAAGTAGGCATCTTTGTTAGCAGTATAGTATAGGTTTAATGAAACTATAATATTATATATTTTTTTTTGGTTTTTTAAGTTAAGCCTTAATATCTTTTTTTCGCAAAAACCATTAAAAACCTCAGTCCCCTGGCCTCATTTCCTTGGCTAATAAATGAACAAATGATATTTTATTCAGAAAACTAAGAAATTTTTGGTTATATTAAACTTCATTGCGAATATTTTTATAAATAATATAATTTATTTTAAATTGATTCTAATTGAAAAAAAAAATTAATTATAATATATTATATTCTCCTAATAAAATGCTAAATAATAATTATCAACCATGAATTTGTATGTTTATGAAGACTAATTAAATTTAATCTTTATTTTAATGTATACCTAGGTTATATTTAAGAAAAAATAAAAAAAAATAAAGATTTATTCAGTCTTCTTGAAAAAAAACTCAGTCTCCTGAACATCTTTTTTTCAAAAAATGTCGTTAAAATCGTAATTTTTTATTTTTTTTAACTGGCCGCTTTCTACAACGTAAACAGACATTCCAATGATCAACTAGAACAACTCTTACGACTTTTGGCTTCCAAAAATGTCGTGCCGAAATTTGTATCATTTTATTCCATTGTTTGTAGAATCACTCATATAAGTAAAGTGGATCTCTTTTAGTGACTACATTATTCAGAGTTTTTAAAGTTATGTAATTCAAGTATGCGTTTAGAGTACATCCTTGTAAATTTTCTTTATATTCAGAAACATGGTCAAAACGTTTGAGATTGTAAACGTAACATATGATATTATTAAAAGCGACGTTTAAGTTTCTTTTCTTTTCAGAGCTTAGGCAACAGAAAATTTGAGCACCGTTGTGATTATCGGAATAATCAGAGTTTTTGCTAGCCGCAATCCTATATTTTCTGGAGTGAATTGCTTCGTAGATTTTTCCAATTATACTAAGGATATGGTAGTCCCAGCTTAATGTGGAATTGAACCAAATACCCAAGTTTTCAACTTTATCAACATACTGAATATCTGTATTACCGATGCGTATTGAAGGGAAATAACTTAAATCGAGCTCGTATTTATAAATAATTATACATTTAGATTTTGACGGGTTCAATTTTAAACAGTTTATTTTTCTGACCAAGACATGATTTCATTTAGCTCGCTGTTGAGTAATACAGCACCATTTTCAATTAATCCTAACTTGCAACTTAACCGAATCTGTACATCATCAGCATATAGGTCAACAGAACTATGCTCGACTTGAGAAGGCAAATGTACATCGAAAATAGCAACGGGCCAAGAATCGATTTATAGAGATTTTTTGGGCTAAGTATGGAATATAATGTTCCTCAAATGAGCACCAGCTTCATGCTCATGCTCACAGAGACGGGCTCTTTCTAGAGCGTTTTCCATAACACTTCGTAGAATATCATTTTCAAATTAGGAAGAAACTTTTGACCCACCCTGTACTTATTAAAATTGTGATGATGTCTGTATAAGATACATGAATAGCAGAAATTTGTAATTCACTAAGTTCAAGTGCTCCTAATTTAGTTATTTTTAATATTTTATTTTCAATATGTTTGCGTTTAATAAATTTTTCATTTTCGATAGTTCAAAGTTTTAGTTTGCCAGTTTTAGAATAAAAATTAGATTTCTAAATGTTTTTATTTTTGAAAATGTATTGGAACTTTTGAACTTTTTTTTATCTTTTCTTCGATGTGCAAATTAATGTTGTTTCCCTTTAGATTATTAATTAAAAAAAATATTATTTGTTGACAACGAATTCTTCTATGAATGTATGTTTACCATTATATGAACTTAATAAAATATTTTTTTCGAACAACTAATCGACCAAAAACAATTATCTTTATTTTTGTGTTCGAAAAAAATTTCCGTATCTTAATCTTACTATGTAGTTTTTACTATTAACTGTTATAAACTCTGATACAAAAAGTACAGTGAACCTATTTTTTGACATCACAATAGTTTGTACCGGATAACCTGATTTTATTGTTCTTCAAAGTTCCTAAGGCATACACAAACAATATGTCGAATACACTCTCGTTGAGCTCTTCCTATTTCAACCCCTTAAATTGTGATCGAAAATAAAAAGAGTGTAGCCAAAACCTATTTAGCTTACAATTTAGAACATTTTTCATCATGAATCCAACAAGTTTGTTCCGAGGCTCTATACATATATTTCCTGACACTTACCAGAGAGAATTTTTGACCTATAAGAAAAAATATTTAAGATTGCAAGCTGAATATTTTTTGCCTACAAACATTTTCTCTTCAACTAATAGGATTTCATTAAATATCTTTAACAAAAAAGTCGGTGAAATTGAAAAGGGATCATTGGAAAAGCGATCTTAACGGAACAGTTAAAAGAATATATAAAGTTCAGCTCCGTTGCAAATGATTGTCAAGTTTGTCAAGACTGTACTGTACTTTGTAGATTTTTTCTAACCATATATTTATACATAACGAATTAATTGTTCTTAATCTTATTGCTCTTCAGACTTTATCTCTCTTAAACTATTTACTAACTTTGTAATTGTCTTGAAATAAAGTCCAATGCAATTAGGCTCACTGTAATATGAAGGAACAAAATTTAAAGAAATCTAAAGTCCAAAATCGATTAGGATAGGACTCCTAAAAGTGCAATGAAGCTCAAAATTTGTTTTCACATTCGACTTTATTTCATGGCACTATTTCTTATTCTAGAATCATTTATATAAGTAGTTTTTGGTATGAAGTTTCAAAGGAACAGCTGTTCAAATTTTCTAAAATATAAATTAAAAGATATACCAAATAAAAAAACTAAAATGGATCAATATTTTTGAATGTATGTATTTAGTGTATGTAAAAACTTGAATAAAATTAAAACAAATTGTAACTATTTTTACTAAAACTGATAAAAGATGTTATTATCAATATTAAATATTAAAATCAAAAGTGTAAAATATTTTAAGACGAAGGTTTAAATTGTGTAGAGATATTAAAAATAAAAAAAACGTTAGTAATGATCCGAAAATATTTTGTATATATACATAAATAATAAAGCTATTATATACATATTTCAAATAAAATTGTTAATTTATAAAATACAAACATAAATGCCTGCGAGTTGTTTTCTTTTTTTAAACTTGAATTTTCGAATATTAAAATTTTCTCAATCAAACAACTTGGTGTAACTAAGGGTGATTTTTGAAATCCTTGTGGTATTACAACGGACGAAATATTGGTCTAAGTGTGTTGACCTTTTCCGGTCAGCAGCCACTTTAACCTAACCTAACCTAACAACTTGGTGTGTTTCACTAATAATGTTGCTTGAAGAAAAAAAAAACTAAAAAGTACAACTGGAATGGAACAATTATTTGAGAAATAAGTTAAGTGTTAAAAGAAAAGTGTCAAAAAGTACTAATTAAAAACATTAATTTCTCGTTGTGTTTTTTGATGTATGTTTTTGTTGCGAAAGATTATGTTCTTGAATAATACCTTACTTTACTGCACCAGTTATTGTGTACGGAAAATTAAATTTTAGAAAAACAAACACAATACATATGTGTTTATGGCTTTCTTTATCACGAAGCATAGGTTTCTGTGATTTGTTTTTTTTTTATTTTTATTTTTTTTACTTTATTTCATAACAATTGCACAAAATTTTATTTGAATTAGTACGTTCCAAAGGCTCTTTTAGTATTAAACTTAGGTTGAAACAACGATTTGTTGAATTCGTATACTTTAGCCTCTCAACCTTAGAAAAGACAGGAAGTCTCTACCGATTTCAATAAGGCTTTTGTCAAAATCTCACGTAACCTTTTCCTATTCAAACTGTCCACCCTTGGGCTTGAACCTATCTACTTAAGATGGATTTCTTCTTACCTGATGAAAACACGTTACTACAAAGTTCGATTAAGATCTTCCTTGTCTGATTTCTTAGCTACATCCGGGGTCCCACAAGGTAGTCACTTAGGAGCTCTCCTCTTTAATCTTACTATTAACGAAATTGAAATGATTATTAAAAATTCTCATATTTCACTCTACGCCGACGATACACAAGACCATTTTTTCCACACATGATGTCACTCTCTTACAACTTGATATCAACCGTTTCTCTGTCTGGTGCCTGAAAAATAGCTTAGAGCTAAATATTTCCAAATATAATTAAATCTACTTCCCGTTGATACCTTCTAAATTATCAACCTTTATCCACCACTGAGTAAATTCGCGATCTTGGTGTTTTATTTGATAGAGTGCTCAACTATCTTACACATATTGACGAGATTATAATGTACTTAAAGCAAACTCTACACTAGGCTTTGTGAAACGATAGTCCTAAGAGTTTTCTGACTCCTACGTGACCCAATCTTTTTACATAACCTTTGTCCCTTCTCCCTTCTTGAACACGCCTCTCAAGTATGGTCCCCTTATCAACAAAATCATATATCCAGAATCGAGAGCATTCAACGTCGTTTCCTACGTTTCGTACTTCGTGGTCTGCCTTGAAATAACCTTTTTGCCTCCGTATCGAGACTGCCTTCTATTAATTAACTTGAATACGCTGAAAGAACGAAGATCAATAAGCGACATTCTCTTAATTCATCGACTACTTTCAGGATCTGTTGATTACACAACTCCCTACAATTCCATTTCTTTCAACACTATTGCCCGTTATATAAGAAATCCTCGTCTCTTCTATCTACCTACCCACCGTACTCTTATGGCTACAACTAAACTACTACTCGCATGTTTCGAAGGATTAATTTTTAATTGTAACATTAACTGCTTCATGGCAGTATTAAATATCTTCGTTAGTCTAGGATACCAATTCAGCAATTTTTATTTGGCTTGTTACTTTGGTTAGCATCAAGTCATATCAATTAATCTCTGATGCCGAATTCTCTTATGATTTTATACATCAATCTTTTCAGGCTATTGGCAATGTTGTCCTTTATCAATCTTATTTTGTGAATTGTTCCAATTAAATTAAGATGTCCCTCTATCCGCTCCCGACTTTGTAGAGTTTCAGGCTACACATAGCCTTTTGTTGATAAATGGTCAAAGCCCAAATCTCTTTTCCTTACTCTTGTGAAATCATCAATTGTATTTGGTTTGGTGAGCTGAATGCTTGCAAGCCGTTCAAGTGCACTTCTTATCACTCCAGAATATTTAATGTGGCTTGTACTTTGCCACTGTAATAGTAAAACTTCTGAGTCTAATTCTCGCTCTGTTATATCGTATTAAATCAGATTTTGTCATTAATCGATACACAATACTAACGTAAATTAGTAAATAAGTATTCGTCATCAAACCAGTTTTGAACCGCTCTATACAAGTTTTATTGGAAGGTCTGATGTTTGATTTATTATAAAATAAATTCTGGTATGCCAAAGGGCTCTGTTTTGTCTCCGGCACTCTTTCTCACATTCATCAATGATCTTTTGTTTTAAACTTCTAATCCATACATTTTTTTTTGCTGAAGGTTGAACTTTCATACTCGTTTTTAGATTCACGCCCTTTTCTTGTTCTTCGAATGTGGATCTAGAACGGCAGCGTATAATAAGCTCATTAAATTCTTATCTCGGTAGCTTTGTTAAAAAGGGAACCATAAGCTGCTTTGAAAACTCAATGCTGTCTGCTGTCATCGCAGAAAAATCAACCCCATTTTGCTATCCATTGAGGAAACCGAATAGCTCTCAGTTCGCGACATGTGCATCACAGACCACGATATGTGGAATGACACATATTCGACGTCACCAGAAACGCATAGATTATTTCCTTAGACATTCAAAACTAATGTGGATCGGTATCTTTTTTTAAATCCTTTCCAACATTCTAAGAGTAATCATAATCCCTTTAATGCGCGCCAATTATATAAAAACCATCTTTAAATAATTGCTTAGTAAAATTATCATAAAATCCTTCAAAAATATCTGGAGAAAATCTTTGTGAAAGTATTTCTTACCCAAATTATAATAATATAAAATAATTCTACTCAGAATTCAGTAAACTGATTCCACAAATATGTCATACACAGACCACAAATCAATCACATTCTTGAAGATAAGAATAATTCATGATCCTTGAAATGTTTCTTGGCAACTAATAAATACAAGTAGCATATGTGTTGCATAGGTAATCCTCTTCCAACAATCGTTTACAGTTAAAATATCCTCCACAAATCCCTTATAGTTAACAGCTTTACCCCTTGCACCGATTTCAATTTCGCCAAACAATCCGATGAAATCATCAGTGAAATGGGATTGTTTGCAAGTTTCCTTCTCATGGTCAGGACTAAGGAGCCAGAACACAGCTTCAAGTTGTACCGAGCAAAATGAAACACAAAAATTAAATTCGATAACAACGACACAAGAATGTCAAGTTCTTGAGAATTTCACACATGTTTTCAAGGAGAAAAGCGCTATAAACTGATCCTGGTTGAATTGGATGTGTGCTCGTTTAAATATTATTGCCTTCCCCCTTGGCATACATAATGTCACTTCCCCAGAATATTACGTTGCCGTGAGGAGAGGATAAGAAGTTTTGTTTGGGTTTTGAATTTCATAAATTTGAAAACATTTTTCCGACAATTTAACTAGAAGAAGATTTAATGAATGGAAAATTGTCAAACGCTCATGGTAATCATCTTTGAAACACCGCAGAGACAAGTTCAAGAGGAAACGTTTTTGTTGAAGAGAAAAAAATTACTTTTTTCCTAGAATGAGATCTGAATTTGAATATCCAGAGAAGGTTACACTCCGAATGAAAGGACCAAGAAATAAATAAACAATGAAACTTTCATGTTGAATGTGGATATACTCTTTGAAAAACATTCGTTGGTGTTTAGGGAATATGTTTTGGGTAAGATTGGGTAGAGATTCAGTGAAGCTTGTAGGTAGGTATGTAGGTATGCAAATTTGTTCATTTGTTCATTGGCTCAGTTCTCTCAAAGTAATGATTTGAGAATTGAGACCCCAGTCAGTAATTTACAAGTATGTATAAGGAGAGATGGAGAATTATGCTGAATTGATATGAAACGGATTGTTAACACTTTAATTATGGTCAGCATTTCTTTGGGATGGCTTACTATTGTTTGAGAAAATAACCGGGTTCTGGAAAGAAAACAATGAGTCTAATGAGAAAGACGTAGACCTTTTTTTAAAGTAGTCATCGACTGAAAACGCTTTTCGAACGTACATATAATGGCGATTAACCTGGAAGGAACCAAAACTGTTGAACTATACCTGTATTAACGAGTACATTTCCATCTAATAACGACCTCTACAACCTAAATTCAAAATAGAGAGTTATGTTGCTGCACCCTGAATTAAAGTGATAGACTTGTCAGCGTATTTCTCTAGTGCAAAGCAGGCGGATACTAGCATAGCAATATCATATTGTTTTGAAGTTCTGTTTTGTTATACATTTGAACCTTGAACAACCAAACAAAACTAACTTTTGAGCCCACGTGAATCAAATGAAAATCGTCTAGCATTTTTTTAATAGAACAAATGGACGGTCGTATATCATTAACCTAAGAGTAGTCGCAAATTTTTAAGTGCAAATATGGTTTGTGATTGGTAATACCTATAAATAAAACAAAATCAATTTTTTTTTCTGTAAAAATGAAACTTATTTTCATAAAGGAAGTAATTTGAAAAACGAGTTCCATGATGGCCTAGATTTTGTGAAAGTAAAATTATTGCGCTTGACATTTCAAAAGTATTTTATAAAGTCTGACATCGAGCTCTCACATTAAAAATATGTTCTATTCGGCTTCGAGGAGTCTCTTCTTCCATGAATTTGAAACAAGCTCTCAAAGCGTTCAATAAAAGTAAGAAGTACTAAACAAATTTAAGTGTGATACTCACAAAATAAACGCTGGTGTGCCCCAATGCTCGGTTTTGTCTCCGACACTCTTTCTCATTTTCATCAATGATCTTCTGTCTAAAACTTCTATGTAATTTATTAAATTATTTTGCTGACGTTAGTTCCCTCAGTTTTTCATATTCGTTTGAAAATTCAGACCCCTTATTTTCAGATTTGGAACTGCACAGGCAAAGTAAAATGAGCTCCTAAAATTATAATCTTAATCACATGGTTTTTAAACTTTCACTAACAGAAGGTGTGTTTTTGGATTGTTAAAAACACTCCTTTATACTCGTATTTCCAATTCATAAATCCGGGTTCAACATAAACGTAAAGTTATTATTACTAAGTTAGAAGATATGGGGTTCCATTCAAAGTTCTTGAATTGGTTCATTAGCTATCTAACCAACTTGACCTAATTCGTAAACATTAGAAATATTTCATCTAAAATTATAAATTATTGTTCATGTATGCCTCAAGGAAGCCACCTTGACCACTTCTCTTCTTCTTCTTAATTTTTATAAATAATTTAACTTCAGTTACGACGGTAAGCTTTTATTTGCGGATGACTTTAAGATCTTTAAGGCGGTAAGGTCATTGTTAGATTGATTTCAACTGCAAAGTGATTGGTACAACAATCACCTCTTGCATCTTAATATTTATAAATGTTCAATTATGACTATTAATCGAATAAATGACCCAATAATCAAAGGGCACGGTAGTACCCAGCCAAGTTCTGGCACTACACCCTTTTTACAGGAACAAACTCAGGCGATTTTTGACCCCCGCTATCTTCAGTACCAATGAAGTCAGAAACTTAAAATTCCGAATATATGCTAAGGTAGTCAGGCACAGGCCTCTCACCAATTTTTTAGCATAAGCGGTTCCTGAGATATAAGGCCTCAAAAATCACAAAAACCGTAACTGACTGACTGACAAATCATCAAAATTATGGAGCACTTCCCGACATCGTAGAATCTTGTAATTTCGCACAACGGTAGGTCTTGTCATGCAAGCAGAGGAAAAAATCGAAAATTTGAAGTTTTCCGTTCAGGGGGCGTGGTATCCGCCCGCTTTCTCCGAATCGGTGTTGGTTGAATGGAGCACTTCCGACTGCTGTAAAATGATGAAATTTGGTAGAACGGAAGGGCTCAAATTGCATGTAAAGGAACAAAAATAAAAATTGAGGTTTTCCATTCAGGGGCGTGTTGTGTTATCCGCCCACTTTCTCCGAATTGGTGTTGGTTGAATGGAGCACTTCCGACTGCTGTAAAACGATGAAATTTAGTAAAGTGACAGGGCTTAAATTGTATTCCAAAAAATAAATATAAAATTTGAGGTTTTCCATTCAGGGGCGTGGTATCCGCCCACTTCCTCAGAACTGATGTAAATTATATATGGCACACTTCCGACTGCAGTAGAACAATGAAATTTGGTAGGACGGTAGGGCTCAAATTGCATAAAGGAACAAAAATAAAAATTGGGGTTTTCCGTTCAGGGGGCGCGTTATCCGCCCACTTTCTCCGAATTGGTGTTGGTTGAATGGAGCACTTCCGACTGCTGTAAAACGATGAAATTTTGTAAAGTGACAGGGCTTAAATTGCATTCCAAGAAATAAATATAAAATTTGAGGTGTTCCATTCAGGGGCGTGGTATCCGCCGACTTCCTCAGAACTGATGTAAATTATATATATTATATATAATTTTTTTTATGCCCAATTCGAAAGGTTTTAAAAAGTTGATCAGTAAGCCTATCAAATTTTAGTCAGTAATCATTAAATAATAAAATTTCTCTATTACATTGTAGCTGTTTCAATATTATTCTATTTTAAATATTCGCTATTAAACCTTCATGAAGTAAGAACTTGGCGTACTTTTAGATCTCACTACTTTTCACGGCTGACTTGTTACACAAAGGTTTTTGTATAGAAGAACTTGGCTCTTTTTTTAACATTTATGTTTTTGGTCTGATATTTGATTACAGTATTTCAAACATTATTGTTAAGAGACTGCTTCTAACAGAATGCTTGAATTCATTATCAGAAACTTCCCCAAGTTGAAGTCTGCGAAAGGCCAAGTTCTTGTCCACGGCGAGTACACTTTCTCGAACCTCGGCGATCTTGCGTTTCTTTGACGTATGAATGTTAAAAGGAGTTATGACTACCATTAAAATGATTTAACACAGTCCGGGCGATTACGAAATAGAGAGAGCATGCAATAGGAGATAACGATGCCCATTTGTCTTAAATGTCTGTATATTGTAATGGAAAGGAAAAACAGAGTTTGGTAAGGAATTCCACATTCGTGCGGTATGGCTAAAAAAAAATCTCTATACTTGGCACTACGTCTGAAGTTAGGCCCGAGTGCATAATAATAAGCCTTCTTAGTAAAGCGGGTATAAGCGATAAAACAGTGATAAGAAGGATACATTTCGACGGCGCGTTCCAACGAAACAAATTTTTCCGTAATCAATCTGTCACCTATCAGTTTTAAAGCTCTTTTCTGGATTCTATCCATTATGTGCAGTGATGTTTTGGATGTGCCTAATCAAATATAAGTGTTATACTCTAGTTTTGGGCGTATGTATACTTTATAAATAGTTAAGGAATGTCTGATATGTGGTCGTTCTACAAAACTTGTTCACTGCATACCAGGAATTGAAAGCCCCATGTAACAATCTGAGTTTAATGAGCTCAACATATTTTGCCGTTGCAAAACGAAATTAAAAAAAAAGTGGAAGTGAGTCGGGAAAGGAATATGAAAAATTTAGGATGGTGTCATCAGCAAAGCAGTTTAATGGATAAGCAGTTTCAGACAGAAGATCATTCATAAAAATATGAAAAAGTGTTGGATAATACGTAGCCTTGGGACACACCAGCATTTATTTTATGAATTTCAGACTTGAAACTGTCCAAAATAACTTTATTTCTTAATAACTTAATTTCTAATACAGCGAATAAGTAAAACCCATTGATACCAAAAATATTACTACCTGAAAATTGTTTTTTTTTTTTTTTTTTTTTGAGCCAAAATTAGAATAAAGGAGAACAACAAAACTTAAACTATTTGAACTGTTTTAAAGGTTTAAAGGTGAACGTTGAAGTTTAATAAAGACACTTTTAAGTCTAATAAGTTCGCGATAAATAATTTATGCTTCAATACAAAATTATATCCAAAATTCAGGAAGCTAAAATTTAGAAAAGCATTTAAGCATACAGGTCATATTCTCGCTTCCATCTGTACAGCACTTTTCTTTCAATATTATTCTCTAGTTAATTTATTAAAACTCTGCTTATACCTAAAATAAATTGAACTATTTGGGCAAAAACAGTTAATCACAACCAAAGATTACTCCTGCAAAGTTGAAAACAAGTTCTTGAAACGATCACATACAATTTTTTTTTCAAAGAGCAGCTGTTTTATGTGCCAAAAACCTTATGTCGAAATTTACCCTATGCACGATGGAAAGAGTCAATGGATTTTTTTTTTTATTGTTCTTTATTTATTATTTTAGGCAATAAAAATATGTCTCATAAGATGCTTCACTTAAATTTTAAGCCAATTTAAAAGTAAAAATCTGTTCGAAAATAAAATAAAAAAGTGTGCACTTTCTTTACAAATAGAATTAATAATATATTATGTACATACATAATGTATGTAGCTATACAGCTAGATTGAGAAATAAAAAATTTTTAATAGCACGATTTACATCGAAATTGGAAAACATCATTATACTTTATTTTGAAGCATTGATTGAGTCTTCAAATAAATGGAAAGATTTTAAAATACATAAAATGAAAGTGTAAATCATTGTCACAATAGGTTCAACGTGATTTAAAACAAAATTGACATTGTATCTACGCAAAAATAAAAACGAAAAAAAAAGCAGTCTCATGTTTGATGACGCGTACATGCTTGCACGTTTCGAATCTCGGATTTAGAAATCAACATTGTCATTTTGTCAACAAAATAGATACAACCATAAAAAATAAGTGTTTTAATAGAAAGTACTTTAGCATAATTTCCCCAGGGACATAAATCAAAATATGTCATTCAGGATTGGCTCAGTTTAATCTGATAACTTTTGAAGCTTAGCTAAACAATACAACTTTGTCACGTCATCATCACCAATATAGGAGTCTGTATGTTTCTGATTTAATCAGTTTTCGACAGCACACAAAGATCGATTTCGGAATTATGTGTGATAAACTTATTTCTAATCCCAAGGATACAATAAGAAAGGGAATGTCTAAGATGGCTTAGACATGATTATCTAATTACCGCCCAACTTCCATTGTGCTTAAAATTCCTTATGGTTAATAGAATCAGACTTCAGAGCACATTGGTAATTAGTAAAACAAATCTTTATCTTCTTCAATTTTCAAAACCACACACTTTTAATTAAATCGCCCATCAATGGTCATCTCACAAAGTGAACTGATACTCGTATCCTTGTTGGTATGTATGCGAATGTTCCATTAGATGCTGTAAATTACCTATAATGTGACTTTGTCTGGTCAGTCCATTACCTTGATGTCTTTCTAGAGTCCTTGACAAAGCATTATATCAGATTGCCTTTGAATGTTATTTTTGTGAATAAGTTCACATGTTGCATGTTTGAGAATAAAGCACAACATGGAAGTTCTGGTACTGCTCTAATTAATCAAAATTCGAAATGGTAAAAGGTGAAAGGTAAAAGCTAATCGGATCAACTGTACTGTTAATACTCTCTCTTATGGAGTAAATTATTGAATGCACGAATGTGTAAAAGCAAGCTTTTAGTAAAATGCCATGCGAACACCATTAGGTTTATAATGTTGGTAGGGGTCGGAACTTAACAATTTAAATGCGTACAAAGGAAATAAAGGTCGCAGTTCAATTGTACGCCAACGTTTAACGCCTCAATTATGAACTGGAATTTATGAATGTGAATATTGACACAGCGATTAAAACTCTTTTTCAATCTAATCGTACGAATTGTATGTTAAGCACTGTATTTAAAACGTGAGATATACATAAAATGTTACCTAAGAATGAGACCTAGCAAGAACTTAAATGCTTAAATCTCTGATATTGTAAATGGTGTTTTATCTTAGAATTGAATTTAAAAGACTTTAAATTCCTTTTTTTTCTTAATCTATTTTTTTTTTTGCAAATCCTTAAATGTATTACAAATTATATTTAAGACATTGGTTCTTCTTTTAGTAAAAGGTTTCAATTCAATTTTGGCACTAAAATTCATTTGAAACATTCTTAAGAATACATCCACGGCTGGATCGATATATATTCTTTATTGCACAAGCAAACATAAATGTTACTTCAATCTACGCAAGCATTAGTTGTGCAAACGGCGACCTTATTGCTGTGGTAGCAATCTCTTCCAGCCAACCTTTGGGTGAGAGTGAAAACGAAATAGTGATATATATAAGAATATAAAAAAACAATAAAAACATTTTATTTATTTATTATGAATTAGTAAATGAAATTGACAGAGTAAAGTTAGTTTATGTTGACTTAAGTGTTTACACTGGCAATATTTGTGATCTTAACAGTGAGCATCGTACCATTGCGCCAAGGTAACGTTAACAGAAGTCGCGAAATTTTCGTTCGCTTCTTGTTGCTGAACGTATATGTTGCATTGAGCACATTAAATTGAGTTTATGACTTTATCATAACTATTTAGTTTAAGTACATTAATAACAAAAAATATATTTGAGATCCTCACAACACAACGAGCCCTTTCTATTGATATATGACACAGTGACATTACCAAACCTTATTAAAATGACTCTGATTAAAAAAAATACTTTGCACAACTTTTTTTTTGGTCATAATTACATCATCCTACCAAATTTCACCTATTTGGTCCAGTAGTTTCGGAGCAAATTTGCTGTGACAGACAGACGGGCGCACGAGTGATCATATAAGGGTTTCGTTTTTCATTTTTTTGTACAGAACCCTAAAAATACCATAAAAAAGAAAAACATGATTTATAAATATTTTTACTTACCAAATAAAAGCAGGAAATCTTGTATTGATTATGTATTTCAATAACATAAACAAATGTTACTTATTTAGACATAACTTTTAAGTTATCACTTACTCATTAGTAAACTCACTCTTTAAACACTGTTCTAACAATTAACACAGTCAGCTTATCACTTTGATGACGAGAACAGAAGTGCGCAAGAAAAAACAAAATCACGTCAGGCGTTACGTTAAGCAGCGTGGTGGGAAGTCCCTCGAAAGAGTAAATAAAATACACCGATCAAAAACAAACGACGGGGAATCCCCATTCCGTTCCATAGACGCGCACATACTTTATTCGGCATCAAACTAAGAACGATTTTAGAGAGAGAGAGAGAGTGAGAGTAAGTTCGCGCAGTGCTTTTTCCAGGTAAAAGCGACGCGCGAATTTACTCTCTCTCTCTAAAATAGTGCCATCTAGCTTGCCGGGGACTATACAATACATTAGTTGATTGATCTCAGGGTTGCCATTGCGGGGTCTGAAGGCCCCTTGTGACCTCGGGGCCCTGGCCTGCAGCCCAAACATCCCTTAGGTAGATCCGGCCATGTGAATAGTAATAACCTATGATTGAGTTAAATTACATTTTAGGTCATGACCCTAAGGTTATATCACAACTATTAGCTGGCTTTTTCCAAAGTGCCTTCAAACTGTGATACTCGTACTTACTGTGATATCTTAAGCTGTGATAAATTTGACGAAAAAGACTGAAGCTTTGTTGCTTTGAAACATTTTCTTACTTGACTGATATAAATAATATTTTAATATTAATACTCGTACTAGTAACATTGCGAAGTTTATATCTTTTCTATTGCAGGCCCTCATGGTAAACCTTCTACAGGGTGCGTTTTTTGTTCAAGGTTGATTTTATTTGGTTGTGATTTTTGTGTGAATAAAATTTGACAGTCGTAGAAAGTGGTTGATAACAATTTATTATGGAGCATCTAACGCAGCAACAACGTGTTGAAATTATTATAATATTTTATTAGAAAATAAAGTAACTGTTTTTGTGTTTATCATGTGCCGAGTAAGTTGAATATTCAGCGTATATTCGTTAATTTTTAAAATATACATATACTGTGAGATAAAGTAAAGACTGGGCTGGAAAAAGATTGATGCAGCTTTTTTTAACATTTATGTTTTTGGTCTGATCTCACTCCTTTTCGCAAAGATTTTAATATTTTGCCTTCTAAAATCATCTTAGTTTATATAGCTTCCTATTTATTTTTGTATATGTTCTTTTTGTTATTGGTTGTTTTGATTTGCGCTTCAATTGTTTCTTCTTGTCCTGGCAAGATACCTAACACTAACATACCTACCCTAATTATAAATGCTAGTACCTACATCCGCTCAAAGTCATAAAAAAGCAATAATTGCTGAGGATGCGATGTTGTTTTTGTTGCAATTTTAACTCTTTTTTTTAAATGAAGGTAGCCCACCAATTAATAGCCTAATTAGAGTTTGATTATAGTTCACATCACAGTTAAGATTTTTACTTGCGACTTATAGGTACTATAAGGCAAGTTATGCATTCGTTAAAAAAATCGAACTCGAGATTTCGATCAAAGTTGACATTACGATGATAGCGAAGACTAAAAATGTGGGTCTCGCAATTCTGTCTGTCTGCCTGTTTCTTCGACTACAGCCTAAGCGGCTTGGCCGATTTTCCTTAAACTTGGGGGGGAACCCCCCCACACGTTTTTTTTCTTTTTTTTTTAAGACCAAAAATAACGGTAGGTACCTGCCATACGAATTTTTTTTCGAAATTTTATAAATATTTTTTTCTCAAAACCTATTCGACAGATTTTAAAAATAAAAATTTCATTTAGTTAAAGCTAGGTAATGGTTAAAAAAATTACGACTGTCTAGAAAAGGTGCAAGAAATTTTCTTGAGATTTGTGGTCAGAGGGCAGACTGTCAATCGTGGTGTGTGTCTGATGTGTGGCACGTAACACCGTCCTGCTAGAACCACATGTAGTCTAGGTATATATGGTTAAATCTGGGCCAAAATAAATTGGTTATCATAATTCTGTAGGGCTCGCTATTGAAGGTGACCGCCTCACCAACGTCGTTTTCGAAAAATTACGGACCAATGACGCCATCGGTTCATAACGGCAACTTTTGGAGAACCAAGTGAACCTTGTGTGGGTTGGTCCCATATACATAATTATGGCAATTTTGTTGCCGTTTATCCAAAAATACGCCTCGTCACTAAAGATGATTTTTCAAGCAAAATTAAGGTCCTCTTCTAAATGCTCCGAAAAACATCTATGGTCAAGGAATTTGAGCTCCTGGATCTTGTGCAAGCCGATGGAAAGTTCTACTTTCACGGACCGCGACGATGTCCTCGACCGATCTGCGTTCCTTTGGTGTACGAGTGTTAGTTGATTGATTACCGAACTGATCGTCTCAAATTTTGCCATCAAACTTTGAAGAGTTGAATGTGAAAGGCCACTACGTCTAACGTAAAATTGGCGCAACGCGTGAAACGTTTGCACTAACGAATACGCATTAAGCCACCAGAGGTCGCCAAAATCTATCCGCCCCAATTGAAAAACCCTTAAAAATTTAACACATTTCTTATAAACAAACAAGAAAGCAATTTCTAACTTATTACTAAGTTAACGTTATTCTCGTTAACAATATCATTACATTATTAAACATTATTAAACCTTAAATGTCTTGCTATTTTATAGTCTTAACCACAAGAGTAAGTTCCTGTGATCCAGTCTTGTGTTTTATCTAGATTTTGGTGAAATTTTAAAAAGTTAAACAAAAAAGTCCAAAAACTACCTCTTAAAATAAAGTCGTTGGAGGAAGAGAGCTGCCAAACTATTGTTTTTGAACTCGGGCGGCAAATTCTCTAGCTACGCCACAGATTCAATTTGCTTAAGTAGATACATAAGTGTTCTACTTCCTCTGGGTCGCACTCAGATAAGTTTAATTTTGACTTTTTGTTTAATTAAATTGCCATTGACTTTATTTTTTTTAAACTATCCTGTCTAAATGAAGAGAGAAACAAAACTACTTGAGTTTGAACTTTTTAAATGAACACCACATTACCACACTTTATACTAGACTCCTATTTTGTTGTCCTTGCAAACAAATTGAAAAGAAATAATAGTACTTTACTGGATTTGGTTAAGCGCAATGAACTGTTCATTTTGTAACTCCTTTTCAGCTTTGCTATCGAACGAAAATCCTTGACTACATCCGGATCCAACACTTCATTCGTTAGCTTTGTAATTTTTATTTTACTCAAAGGAATCAAGCCAGACAATTTGTATCAACTTGAAAGTTCAATGTTTTACCCGAAGCACCGAATCGAAACATTAAATGCCCCCAAAATGGACAATTCCTACAATTGGATTTGGGATTGTGTTTATATTTTTGGTCTCAATGGTTACAGCTCCATAAATGAACAACAATGAAAAAGAAGAACATTAGACTCTTGGAATCTAATTTTCCATGGTTGATCAATATAGATTCAGCGAAGATGATGGGTCGAGGGCGGGTTTAAGGACTGTCATGGTATAAACCACCAAATAACCAGAGAGAGGTGGAAAAGAACATAAAAAGTCCGATTATCTGTATCAAGGATGCGAGCATGATGTTTTTTTATGTTGCCTGAGCGTAAAACGATGTAATTTTTGTCACATTTAGGGTGTACCTTCGTGGTAGCTCCTGGGCTAGGAGTTTCGGAATTTGGCGGGAGAAAAACATTAATCAACTTGAACGTGGGTGTGAGTAGCAATTTGATTGAATATGTGTGTCAAGGACATGTGTTTTTTTTCTTGATATCAGCTCTCTGTGTCATTGGAGCTGTCGAATTCCTTGAGGGTCTAACTGCGTACGTTAAAGTTAATAGGACGTCTACACTTTTACATGTGCAAGTATAAGAATAATGTATTCGTTTAATGTGTCTTCTCAATGATCATTAAGACATGAAATTAATCCCGGTTGTGTGTCAAGAAAACACATTTTCTATTTTACTATGATGAGCTTCAGGAACCTTTACTTGGGACTACGAAACAAAAGCTGAAGAGAAAAAATGGTGTAAGGCCTATGAGGAAAGTACACATGTATTTTAATCGCTTTTGGGAAATTCAATTTAAAATAAAAAAAGCTCAAAAATGTTGATAAGTAATGGGCTTATGTATATTATATATGTATATTTATTTATGTTATCATAAGAAATAAAAACTCTTAAAAATAGGTTTATTCTTTTCTTAGTAAGAAGTTGAGAGTATATACATACATACATATATTAGGTGGTTTTCGAAAACGTCATTCGCATCAAAAATGCAATTGCAAGATGTTAATAGAGCAGACTGTAAAAGTCAACTGTTCGAAAACTCATAACGAAATTCTTTGGCAAAAGCAGTATTTCCTTTAACGCAATTTGCTAAAGTCATATGTCCGATAGCACCATTTGCGCAGCATTTCTGCAGTAAAGAATGGTTGACGATAAAAATAATGATAAGCTACAGAGCGTGTTCGTAAACATCGGAATCGTTTGCAAGAAAATCGACTGAAGTTGATCGAAAAGATTTTGTGCAAGCAAGATGATTCCATATTTGACGATACCAATTTCTGATCTGACAGTCATTTGACGGTCAAATTGAAGTTTATTTCACGTTTTCAAAATGGCATCACTGCCGGAAATTGGACGAGAAGTTCTTAAGTCTTTTTTTAAAAACTGTACAATTAAAGGAATCGCGTATGATAGGCGCAAACGCTAGCATTCATCAATTGACATCGCTATATACTCAAAGGACAATAACTTTAGTTTGCTACCAATACTTAGTTTTAGACTGGAGTTATTGCTTTAAATTGAAAAACTATTGCCCACCACGAGGCCAAGAACTCAAGACCTTAGCTTAGGATTCAGTGCTACCTACTAATCAACTATTTACCAAGGCAGGTTTTATTGTATTAAATTTTTGCACAAACTTGCGTACAGCACGTGCGGTGGGTGCTTTACTGCGGACGAAACCTTTTTTTCAAAAAACGCACTGTTTGGGCATTCCAATTCCAGAGGTATAGTACTGACTTTCTGTCAGTGGGCCACCCTTAACGTACTATAGGCCAAGTTCTGCTTTTGAATAAAAAGTCGAACTCGAGATTTTGACCAAAGTTGATATTACGATAATAGAGAACACGAAGAAAGTGGGTCCCGCAATTTCGTCCGTCTGCCTGTATGTCTGTCTGTATGTACCTAAACCTATAGCCTAAACTGCTGAAGCTATTTTCTTCAAACTCGGTATTTTGTGTATTGACATGTTTGCTTGGCTCAAAAACTCCAAAACGGCTCTAGCGATTTTGATAAAAAAAATTGAGTGTTCTATTATAGACATGGGCTACATTTAAGTCAAGAAAATTTAGTAAACATTTTATTAACGGTGCCTGTCCTAGAACAGGTTTTCGATTTTCGATTTTCTCATTAACGGCTCTATAGATTCTCACCAATATTTTTGTACAGAAGATTCTTTAAATTTATATCTAATAATATATTACAGGGTGGTTCGCTGGAATAGGAATGAATAACACATGATGTTTTAGACGTAAAATTATTTTATTATATTATATCATTATTTTACCGCTATTTTCATAAACAGTGCTCTAGTCAAATAGCCAGTTGCATTCCTTCCCTCAAACAATTCAACCGTAATACTGGTACTTCTAGGAATGCTCATCAGTTTACCATTGAGTGCAATTTCAGACATACTGTCAAGTACAGAGATTCTTTTTTTAGCTGCAGTACACGAATGTGGAATGTTTTATCCGGCTTAATATTTCCCACCCATTGCAATGTACAGACATTCAAATCCAATGTGCATTGGTATCTCCTTTCTAATCCTATCCTACTTTCCTAATTGTTCACACTGTGTTTAACATTATAAGGTATTCATAACCCCTTGTGTGCGCATATACCTAATATAAAAAAAAGAAATAAGTGCCATTTTAAGTTTTAAAAAGAATATCGAGCATTTGTTCGTAGCACGAAGAAAGTCGGTCCGAAAAAATTGAATGAACGCGTTGAAGCAAGTTTTCATCTGTTAATGTAATTTCCATTTTTATTGCATCCTTAAGTTCGTCTAATGTGCGGTATTTTGGCTCGTAAACATCTGACTTAATATATTTCGAAAGCAAGAAACCACGCACCGTCAAGTCAGGTTAGCTAGGAGCTTGTGATGTGCTTTTTGCTTTCCAGCCGAGGTTTTGCTCGCCGGATTTCCAGGGTCGCTCTGAAGAAAAACACGAAACTTCAGTAGAAAAGTCTTTAAAACCTTATACAAAATCTTTATTAAAAACAAATCTTAAATTCATATAACAACTTAAATATTCTTGACTTCAATTAATTACACCCTGCTTGGTGTATCTGGTAAACATCGGTTATTCTCCTTGTAGATATCGGGGTCCTGCTGGTTTCCTTTAAAAAGCTTTATTCTGGCATCTGGTTCCTTCGTTAACTGGCATTCGGTATCGGGTTATTCTTTTATAAATACGGACTACGCTCTTGGCGCTTACAAGATCAGTAGGTTTAAGGCCCCTGGTAGGCACTAGATCGGCAGGTTTTAGGCCCCTGGTAGGCACTAGATCGGCAGGTTTTAGGCCTCTGGTAGGCACGGCCAATGTATAAACACCGACAGATCAGCAGGTACCAAAGCCCGTGGTGGCAATTAGGACGTTTTATTCTTCGAACCAAACTGATGGAACGAAATAGCTGGACAATTTCAGATGACTTGTAAACTAAAATCAAGCTCGTCAGCTTCGACCGTAGCAAACAAGTGACTTTCCTTCCCGAAAGGAGGTCTTCTTGTTATATTTTTCGTATAAACTGTGTGTTACAGTCTGGTCGAATGCAAATCACCCAATATGTTCAACCGGCTGTGACGTCACGATCTTATAGTGACTGCATATTGTATTAAGACAAGGTATAAAATTCCTTTATCTTGGCGAGGTAACTGGTGTCGTTGGTAGTTGCAGCGTTGTATGGTGTCGTCCGTCGGTGCTGCGGCGGCGGCGGCGCACAGTGTGGGAATTCGCGAATTTAGCGGAATTTAATTCGAAAAATGACTAGTCTCGATTGATGCCAAAACCGGTTTTTCTTAAAGCTAAAAGATTGTAGAAAGTGATAACAAAAGCAGTATTGGGTGGGAATCATGTAAACAAGAAAAAAATTGCATTGAAGTTGCAGTTGGCGATTTTTATTCTGTATATTTGCTGGAAGAGATTACTTTGCTATTAATTTTTTTTCGTGCGTTTGGTGTGTGTTTTAATAAAAGTTTTATTTTTTTTATATTTCCTAAATATCAAGGTATAAAAATGTAAGTAACTTTTTATTTCACAGGGTGTTTCACATTTTTATTTTGGTGATTGAAGTTAAAAAAATGTGTTTTTTTTCGATATTTGTACCTTTATTAGAGTAAAACTTTAGTTATTCCGCGTTATTGCGCCTCGAAACAATATTCACTGCAAAGCTTGATTTATTATCTATCAAGAATCACTAAAATTTGACACCCCAATTATGTTGTGATATATTTTTTTTCAATGTTTCTAAATGACTATCCAGCAAAAAAAATGATGGCATACCGTCAAAATCGAATAATTTTTTGGGATTTGGTTAGAAGAAGAATGTTATAAATTAAAAAAAACATTTTTTAATTCACGGGGTGTTCAAAAAAAAAAATTTTGTGAATTTGATAGTTACAATAAAAATACAGGGTGTTCAAATTCAAAGTTTAACAGTAAGTAAAAAAAGAACTAAGTTATTTAAAAAATTAAAAACGGAAACTATCAATTAATAAAAAAAAAACTAATATATCGTATAAAGGGTGTTCCAGTAATAGTAACAAAAATATATTAGTTTAAAAATAAAAAAAACGAATTTTTTATTTGAAGAGCAAAAGTGCTTTTTATGCGTATTTTACATAAAATTTGATTTCATAGGCTGCTTATTACATCAGATCCATATCTAGCAAGCCTAAGGTGTATTCCTAAAAGAAAACGAAGTAACTTAGAGCCTGAGGTTCTTGAAATTTTGGATATTGTAAACTAATCTAAAATGTAAATAAAATGTGTTATATGCATATACATATGTTGAATTGTTGAATGTAGTTAAAATAATAGTAAAGGTAAAATTGTTCACAATAAAAACAAAACATATAAAAAACAATTAAATAAAATTGTTTTAAATTTGCTTTTTATTATACAAGAATAACAGAATTGGTAAATAAAAATTGTCTATTCCAGTGAAACTATATTTTTTCGACAGGAAGTTTTCGGTTCTTTTAATTTTTGGTATCCTTGATGATGTATGCCAGAAATATTTCGTGATACAACACTTACCAATATAAAAAAAAGCATTGATTGTCTAGAAATAAAACTAATTTAAAACTTCCTTTGAAATAGAATTTCTTGTACGTTTTAATACCCTTTTTAAGAATGGAATTTCTTTAGTTCATAAACAACGGCATTGACATACCGGTTTGCAAAAAAAAACTAGTAAATTCTGATAATAATTAACTTTTTTCTTTATTTTATTCATATTTGTAATAAAATTAAATAATACATCATTCCTCAAAAGATTTTTTTGTAAATTATGATTTTCGAAAAAAATTACTTTTTGGTGTAAACAACTTGTCACTTCAAAGCTCATTTTACAAAAACTTAAATAAATTATGACCAAAATGTGAGTTACATTTGATTGTATATACATTTTCAATGAACTAAACAAAAAAAAAACTACAAAAAAATGTAAAATGCAAGCGTTATTAATTTTCTTCCGCTAAATTCGCGAATTCCCACACTGTGCGGCGGCTGCTTAGTCATGGTAAATCAAATCACCCAATGTGTTCAGTATTGGTAGAAGCATGGAACGCTTCGTTACAAGCTTGTTTGCGCACCAAGCGTCTATAACTTTGGAGAACAGCAGCTCTTACCCTTTCCCTATTTTCGGGAGTTATTGCAGTACGTACAGGGCCAGGTGGATTTTTTAATGAAAGAACAATTTTCGGACTTACCGCGATTATTAACTATATTTTAATCAAATTTGTATTTGATTTTACCCGACGTTTCGACAGGGTTTCACTTGTCGTGCTCACGGGTTTGACTGATGGCTTGTAGGTAGTTGTTGTTTTATTCTTCTCTTGTTCTTGCTCGTAGATTGTACCGGTGCGTTTGTGCTTGCAGTTGAGATGGTACATGTTGTTGCAACTGCATTGATTGTTGTTGTGAATTAATATACTCTTGTGAGCAGGCAAAGCTAACAGCATCAGCTGGCAGATTGTTTTGATTTGTGTGTTTGTTTTTTTTTTTTTTTTTGTTTTTAGCCTGGATTCTATTAAGCTTTAATCTGTGTATCAGAGGATCCCATGTCCCAGAGAGATTAAAACTTTGATCTCGGTTGAAGTTTGAGTCCATTTTTATTTCGATTGCCTCTCGTACTATCTTGGGGACATAAAATCTTTCTGTGGAGATTGATTTAGCTTTATCGAAACGAATAAAATGATCCTCATTATAAGCTAAATGTTCACATATTGCCGATTTTGTTACTTCGTTCTTTTGTATGGCTCTTATATGTTCGTTTAGTCTTGTAGAGATTGCTCGTTTTGTCTCACCTATATATGATGAGCCACAGCTACACGGAACTGAATAAACTCCTGGATTTTGTAGAGGAATTTTATCTTTTGGGAATCTTAGAAGTTGGCGGATTTTTTCAGGTGGCTTAAATATTGACTTTATGCCATGCTTCGATAAGGTTCTTCCAATTGCTTCAGAAACGCCTTTTCTATACGAAAGAAAAGCTCTTTTTTCATTCTGATGTGTTGAAATTTCTGAAGCTACTCTTTCTTTTGGTTTCCAAGACCGTTGTTTTGAACTGTAACCATTTTTCAAAAGAGCTGCGTCAACGTGTCTTAACTCTTCTTCACGATGATCATTGTCACAGATCGCATTTGCTCTATTAACCAGAGCAGACACCACGGAAGTGAAATGTGATGGATGATGATGGGAAGCGGCATGAAGATATCTGTCGGTGTGAGTATATACCGTGTGTCCTATGGTTCCATCTGGTTTTCTTATGACCTTTATATCTAAAAATGCCAATGAATTGTTTTCTTCCACTTCCATTGTGAAATTTATTTTTGGATGCACCGAATTTAAGTGTTTGAGAAATGTATCAACATCATTTTTGTTGAGAATGCAAAATGTGTCGTCAACATATCTCTTCCAAATAATTGGCTTTATTGTAGACGTTTCTATTGCCTGATTTTGAAAATTTCTCATCCAAATAACTGCAATAGCTGGAGCAAGTGGAGAACCCATTGCTACTCCGTCAACTTGCAAATAAAATTTCTTATTGTAAAGAAAATATCCGGATGTAAGGCATATGTGGAGAAGTTCTATAAATTTTAAGTCATCATCAGAAGAAGATAACTTAGTTTTAATAACTTCTAGGCATTCTAATATTGGAACTAACGAAACTAACCATTATTTCATTTGTATTTATGCGTAAGTCTTTTATTATTGAAATGAAATGTTGCGAGTTTCTTACAGAAGAAAAGCAATCAGACATCAACGGTTTAAGTTTCATAGCTAGTTCTTTGGCAACAAGGTAAGTAGGTGAATCAATTTGGCTGACAATCGGCCTCAAGGGGACATTTTCTTTGTGTACTTTTGGAAGGCCATACAGTTTTGGTGGTCGAGTACACGCAGGTATTATATTTGTTTTACTAAAAAGCGATTTACATTTAGCCAATTCTTGTCTCACTTTTCTCGTCACCCTTGTTGTTGGATCATAACTCAATTCTTTGTATGTACATATCTCTATCACTGAGAAGATTTTCTATTTTTGAACAATAATCTACTGTATCGAGGACTACAGTGCAGTTACCTTTATCTGCAGGAAGAACAATCAAGTCTTTGTCTGTTCTAAGTTTTTTCAAAGCAATTCTTTCATTAACCGTAATGTTTTGTTTTATCGGTTTTGCCCTGCGAATTAAAACTGAAACATCCTGTCTAATGGTCTCAGATGTTAATCTTTCTATTTTATTCCTACGTAGATACTCTTCTACACATCCTATTATTGACTCCGTAGGAATATTTAACGGCGTAGGTGCAAAATTAATTCCTTTGGAGAGTAAAGATACAGTATTATCATCAAGCGCTTTGCTAGACAAATTTCTCACTGTATCAGACACACATTGATCTTTTGTTGTTGTTTTTCTTACCTTTGTTGTGAGTTTTTCATATTTTATTATATGGCTATTGCAAAAACTTATTGCTATTCTCTCACTTTGATTATATATAAGTGAGTCACACAAATCAAACATTTCTGCACTCATGCTCTTAGATAACATTAAATGACACTTACATATATATTTCACTGGTGACATGATTAAGCTCAGAGTAGTTATTTGACATAACCTTTTTTAATAAAATATCACTGGTTCTTTTTATGATCTTATCAGAACCCTTTATATTCACTTTGTTGCTTATTTTAACACAATTAGGTACAATATTATCTTTACGACACCGTTTTAAGAACACGATAGAGTTTAATAGACGCACACGTTTGGTACGAAGCTTTTCATGGGATCCTCTGATACACAGATTAAAGCTTAATAGAATCCAGGCTAAAAACAAAAAAAACAAAAAAAACAAACACACAAATCAAAACAATCTGCCAGCTGATGCTGTTAGCTTTGCCTGCTCACAAGAGTATATTAATTCACAACAACAATCAATGCAGTTGCAACAACATGTACCATCTCAACTGCAAGCACAAACGCACCGGTACAATCTACGAGCAAGAACAAGAGAAGAATAAAACAACAACTACCTACAAGCCATCAGTCAAACCCGTGAGCACGACAAGTGAAACCCTGTCGAAACGTCGGGTAAAATCAAATACAAATTTGATTAAAATATAGTTAATAATCGCGGTAAGTCCGAAAATTGTTCTTTCATTAAAATGTCTCAGAACCACGATAAAAATAGCCTTAAATCTACAGGTGGATTTTGTTGTAATTATTCCCGTTGTTCAAAAAGCATTGACCATAATTTTTGTTCGAATGAGAACTGCACTGTGATGGCCAATGTTGAAATTAATTTATTAAAGACAATGAAAACATTTTTCTTAAATGTGTTAATTGTAAAAAACTAAACCTCGAAGAGTGCATAAAGAGTGTTAATGAAAGCTTTGCCCTCTTGCAAAAAAATATTAATTTGCTTAATAATCATATGCATTTATTGCTAAAGCGGGAAGAACAAAATGAAAATCTAAATCTTAGTCGTGATGTGCGTGAAAAAACACGTATGCAACGAAAGCCCAAAGTCATTGACCCAAATAATGCTAAAACTGCTAATTCAAAGAGGAGTGCACTTTCGTCGTCCTCTTCATCTCGATTATCGTCATATGCAAGCGCTTCACCTAGTGTCACTCGCACCGAAAGAGGACATATAAAATCTATTGCGTCTACCTCTCGTAGATCGTCATCATTTCCTAATGTTGCGTGTAATAACAACGAAAAAGTTTCACAAAAGAAGAAAAATAGCTCTGAAGTTATTGTTGTTGTGAATAAAGGTGATAGCCTTATTGATAATGACGTAGTTACAAATGTTTCTACCGTTGCGGTTGACACTGTGCCTGCTGTGCCTGCTGCCTTGGAAGTTGTTGTTGCACCTTGTGCCAATGACGTGATTGATGCGGTTGCTGTTGATGTTGTTCCTAATAAAAACGTAGCTGATGATGTTGTTGTTGTTAATGAGAATGCGGTTGCTATAGAAAATAATTCTTGCAATTTTAATTCTTTCATTAATGATGATGTGTTACCTTCTATCTCACATGTGAATATAAATGCTGATACTATTGTTGCTACTGATGTAAAAAGTAAAATAATATATGGTTCTAAGCTCCAGTGCAAAGATCTTAAAATTGCGAAAAGACTTAAATGGTTCCACCTAGGAAGTTTTCACAATTCAACATCTGTGGATGATATCGTCAACTACATTTTGACTAATCTTCAATTTCACCCGGGAGATATGCAATGTTATAAGCTAATTAAGAACGAAGCATCCAATAGTAATCTAAGATTCGTTAATTTTAAAATTGGCGTGTCTGTAGAATGCGCAAAAAATATCTATGTTGACTCTTTCTGGCCTAGCGGAGTGAAAATAAGACCTTTTGTGTTTAAGCCAAAAAACTTGGAAAATTAGAGGGTTCTTCGGTACCCTCTAGTTCTAATCAACAGCATTCTTCATCGCTTAGGGTATATTTTCACAACGCAGGTGGTATTCGGACAAAAATATCACAATTGTTCAACAACTCAAGTCACCTGGATTATGATTTAATCTTAATCGTTGAAACTTGGCTATACCCGGATATATCTTCGGCCGAACTCTTTGATTCAAAGCATTTTGTGGTATATCGTCGTGACAGATGTAATTTTATCTCTGAACGAGGAGGAGGAATCCTGATTGCCGTGAGCACTAATTTTTGTAGTAAAGAAGTTATTTTACTTAACTTAGATATTGAACAATTATGTATTTCTATAAGCTTATTTTCTACATATAATACTTCGTTATTTTTTATAGTTAGTTATATTCCACCTAATAGTACTTTTGATGTTTATGAAAAACACTTTTTGAATATCGATTATATTAATAATAGTAGCTCTAATTTCGATAATGTATGTTGCTTTGGAGATTATAACTTATCTAATATTACATGGACTTGGTCAGAAATTGATAATATGTTGTTAGCTTCCAATATGAATAGAGATTTTGAATATTATTTTATTGATTCTCTTCATTCACTAAATCTAAACCAAATTAATAGAATTCCAAATGCTTTGAACAAAATATTAGATCTTATATTTGTATGTAATGAGTATCTTAATTCTAAAGTTTCTCTAGTTCCGTTTTCTCTCTTAAACGATTCTATTCATCATCAGGAATTATATATTGAAATTGAATTGTATATATTTTCTTCTTATATATCTCAGAATTGCTTAAAATCATATAATTTTAACAAAGCCAACTTCATTGAAGTAAACAATTTTCTTGATTCTTTTGATTGGATTCAAGAATTTAATGATTTAAATATTGAACAAATGTATTCAAAGTTTATATCAATTATATTTGATTGCTTTTCCAAATTTGTTCCTATCATTTCTAATTCAAAGTCTAAGAAAAATCTAAAGCTACCATGGTATAATGATCATTTATCAAATCTTAAAAATGTTAAACGTAAAGCCTTTAAAAAGTACAAGAGTACTAATAGTGAATTAGATTATGCTAAATTTAGTAAATTGAGAAAAGAGTTTTTTACTCTTAATAAATTTCTTTACAAATGTTATATTATGAATATTGAAAGCAATATAAAGTCCAATAGTAGCTCATTTTGGACATTTGTCAATGTTAAAAGAAAGTCTTCTGGATACCCGAATAACATGTCATATAAGAATATAGATGCTTCAAATACAAAAGAAATTCTCAATCTATTTGCGGACTTCTTCCAAACAGTATACTCAAATCCAAATGATGTGAATAAATCTTATTTACCCAATTTACCTAGTAAGGTTAATATTGGTGAGTTAAATTTAAGTATAAATGAAATTCTCTTAGAACTTAAGTCCCTTAAGCCCAATGCTAAGCCTGGTGTAGACGGTATACCAGCTTTATTCCTGAAAAAATCTGCTGATTCACTTAGCCTTCCTCTGTTCTGTATTTTTAACAAATCTCTCTCTGAAGGGATGTTCCTAAAAGAATGGAAAACCTCGTATATTATTCCAATTCATAAGTCAGGTTCTAAGAACTTAATTGATAACTACAGAGGAATTTCTAAACTATCGGCTATCCCTAAACTATTCGAAAGCATTGTGAAAACAAAATTAGAGTTTTTAACTCGCGAATCCATTTCTGAATTACAGCATGGTTTTATGTCTGGGCGATCTACAACTACAAATTTGGCCCTGTTTTCTTCTTATGTTATTGAGAATATTGAGAGGAAGATTCAAGTTGATGCAATCTACACTGATTTCAGTAAGGCTTTTGATTCTTTAAACCATTTTAGTTTAATACAAAAACTTAAATTATATGGTTTTCATTCTTCATTCTTAAGTTGGATATCTTCCTATTTAATTGGTAGGTCACAAAAGATTCTCATCAATAATTCTTTTTCAAAATCGCTGAATTGTATGTCTGGTGTTCCTCAAGGAAGCCATCTTGGCCCCCTTTTGTTCAATATCTTTATTAACGATATTACATCAGTTATAAAATATTCACATTGCCTTCTCTATGCTGATGACCTGAAATTGTTTATAAAAATTAACAGTGTCGATGACTGTCGCCTTTTGCAATGTGATATGGATCAAATATCTGAATGGTGTAAATTGAACTGTTTGAAATTAAACATAAAAAAATGTAATGTCATTTCATTTTTCAAAATACAATCAAACATAAGCTTTGTCTACCATATTGATTCAATTTCCCTCTCGCGGGTGGAAAAAATAAAGGACCTTGGCATTATGTTAGATTCATCTTTTTCATTTAAAGTTCATATTGATTACATGATTGCAAAAGCTAATCTTCTTGTTGGTTTCATCAAACGAAATTGTAATGATTTTTGCGATCCTTATGCCTTGCTTTCTCTCTATACATCTTTAGTAAGATCGATACTTGAATACTCAGATATTGTCTGGAATCCTGATTTGAAAACCTATTCTGATCGTATAGAAAAAGTTCAAAGACGTTTTTCTAAATTTATATTTTATAAAATGAAATGGCCTTTTATTCCGGATTATAAGTCCCGTTGTTTACTATTGGGAATTAAATCACTTGAATCCAGAAGATGTATGCATGATATTGTGTTTGTAAAGGATATTTTGAATAATCAAATTAAATGCCCATCCTTGCTCTCTAAAATATCATTTTATGTTCCTTCAAGAGCTTTACGTCCCAGAGATTTGCTTTTTGAACAATACCACAGAACAAACTACGGTAGAAATGAACCAATTTGTAGATGTATAAGGCATTTCAATGAAGTTTGCCAGAGTGTTGAGCTAACTTGGGCAAAAGATTTGTTCAAAACAAAATTAATGTTAATATTGAAATTTTAATATAATTCATTTATGTATTTTCTTTTTGTTTTTCACTGTAATTTATTTTGTATATAATTATATATTTTTATTTGTAAATATTATTTCTAATATCTGTTAGCATAAGCTTGTAGATCAATAAATAAATAAATAAATAAATAAATAAATTCTGAATGCACGCTGTACTCTCACTACCGATACATTGATTTCCAGAAATGCGTCGTACGCGAACATTCGGTAAACGACACTCCACTGTTCCATAATGGAAACTAAATGGCATTATCTAACGGATCGAATGAGACCTTTCTGACTTCATCACATCCAGCCTTCGTCTATAAAACTACATCTATTTTTATACCTATTTCCGTGACCAACACTGTATATAAAAACGTTACATAAAATTATATTTTTTGGATTTAAAAAAAAAATATTTTTTTTTTGACAAATCAATATTTTCAAAACGAGTGAACAATTAGTATTTTTTTAGAAACTTTGTAAAAAATTGGTTAAAGAATAAAACAAATTTTTAAACTTCGTTTGCTTAAATTCACATTTTTCTAGAAATCGGACGGCAATTTTATGCATTTGCACATTTTTCTCTAATTAAATATCTGTTTTTATATTTATAAACAATTTTTAAATTTAAATTTAAATTTAAATTTTTAAATTTTTTATAAAAGCAAGTACGTGCGATCGTATCATGGATTTTATTTGTCATGAAAAAGTCTCAAAAAATTGTAGGTCTGTCCATTTTTGTCAACTTATAAGACTATTTAGTTAAATAAATTTGCAAATGGTTAACAAATATCAATAGTTTTTGATAAAATTTCTTTCAAATTCAAAATTTGAAATTGAGTGAGCGTTATTTATAACTGAATACGAAAAAGTAGTTCAAATCCTTTGAAGCGGTAAATACTAAATGGGCTACCCGAGTATTGTTAATTTTCAACACTGCACTGTTGTGTCTGCCAGACTACTAGATATACATAATATTTTTTTCGAAAATTATATTATTAGAAAGAACTTTTTAGTTTTAAGAAATCTTTTCTAAAAAAATACTCTTCATGTCTGAAGGAGGGGAGATAAATCCCTTTCCATATAAAAAAAATGAGTTGGCTGCAAAGGTACCTACTCGTATCATATTTTTTCGTTTCCTCTTTAAATGACAGTAAGAATCCTAATACAATGATATTTATGACTTTAAAAAAGCTATAGACGGATTTTTATAATATCCCACTCTCCTAATTGCTCGCACTGTGTTTGACATTATAAGGGTATTCATAACCCCTTGAGTGCGCGTATAATATATATATAAAAAAAAAAAACAAATTCTACATATAACAGGGGCCAAGCAGAAGAAACTGCCAATTTTATAAGTCTGAAGGCCATTGCAACTTCTCGACCAGGTCCACACTCGGCCTTCATAAAAATTATGAAAACGAGTATTTATGCGTGAGATCTCCTCTTTACGGAAAATAAAACCCTTGATCTGGGGGCAAATATCTATATTAGCAACCCTGAACTGAATAAATGTAAGGCCAATCTCAAATTCACATTATTTTTTCTTTTAAGATCTGCCCTTAAGGTAAAACTTTCGTTTCCCTCAACACCCATTAAATGTATTTTCTCAAGGAATTCTAAATAACCTATTGTAACAAAAAGCTATCTTGAAAATTTAACACATCAAATGTGTGACAAATTTGTAGCCATCTATTACCCTACGGGCTGTCTAGTCTCTGGAATTTTGTTCAGTTTCAATATTCTTCAAAGATATACAACACTCCCTGCACTAAGTAATTGATGTTAAAGCTGAACGTCTTCAGACACTCAATAACCATAAAATGAATCTCGTGCCCCTCGCATAACCGGGAGGGCGCATCATGATAGAAAGATAAACGATTTTAGTTAAGACAACGAACGAAAACGGAGTCAAGTGCCTAGCAAATGATTCACATAAATCGATCTGAAGTGTTTTGACAATGACCCAGAATCCAGAGAAAAAAAATCCGCCCATGACCCACGTTCTTATCCTGCGTATGGGTGAGAGTTTTATTCGGGTAAAAATGGCAATTCAAACGCTCAACATCACACGAGAGATTTTCTCAACGAACATAATAGTCGATTTGTTCCGTTCGAAGTGTTTTTATTTTGTTTTATGTCTTAATTTGGATGAAAGATGTTGAGAGAGATGATTGTTGTCTCGAACAAATATATAGTTCTTGGCCAACGCCAAAAGGGATATCATTTGATATACCTATTCTGTTTCAAATTTTATTTATATAAATAAATATAACTCGCACCTCCTACATTCACCACACCCATACATTTTCGCTTCAATTCATTTGCTTGAAGAAGTAATCTTAAGATTAAGGATTATTTTAATTGTTCAAGGAATAGGTTAGGATCATCTCTTGGTTTTGACACTGTACATTAGCACTTGTGTTGGTAAATAATAGTGAAAAAAGAACTACTTTATAAACTTGGAGACTATTTAACTGTGAGGGTTTTAGGCAATTAAACCCGTTTTTATGTACCAACAAATTAACTGCACACATCCTACACTTGACACATTAATATGAAAAAATGTAGATATGTGAGGCGAGAACTCTGTACCTATAGGAGAATCATGAAAGTTTGAGAGGGGGATGATATTTGTCGATAGAAGATAGAGAAAGGGGACTGAGTGAGACTGAAGAGTTGATGGAATCCGTTGTGAAAATTAATTCTAGTTGCCTATTCATAAAATTTGGAATTGCCCTAACTTGAAGAGACATTCCTTTGCAGAGATGGAATTCGAAGTAACATAATATGATTTATCGTCATATAAGGTCCACTTAAGATCAGGGAGGTTAAATACACCGAATAGTTTGATAACATCATGACGGTCACATAGACCTGTTATATGATCAATTGCAATAATTCCCACATACAATTGCAATTATGGCAAATTCATAGGATTGTGAAGGCAAAATGTAGCAACATATATCGTAAGGTACGAGTATCTTGCGTGGAAGGATTATTTTTATTGACACATAGTCGATATTAGAGGAAGAGGAAATTGCAATTAGAGGAAAACTAGTAAGATCTAAGATCATCAATCAAAGAACAAAGTTCTCTTTTAGACTAATAGATAACAATATTTCGCTATAGCTACTTAAATATATACAAAAATATATATATATAACTAGCTATTACCAGCCCGATGTTTAAATTATGTAATACAAAAATGCGAGAGATTCTTCTAGCAATACAATTTTCAATTTTAAAGTTATTTTTAAAGAACTTGTATCATTTTTTATTTACTAATTTTTATTTTTATTTTAAAGAGTCATCTGTAGTTTTATTTGTACCTCTGGAAATAGCAATATTATTAAGCTTTTGTGCTGGTTCCTCGACATTTTCAAATATCTTTAGAATTTCAAAAATAGCTATTTTTTCTTTGTCGCTGATACTTGGTTTTAAGCTTGTTCTTCTTTTTGGTATTTTTTTTTATATTATACGCGCACTCAAGGGGTTATGAATACCCTTATAATGTTAAATACACAGTGCGAGCAATTAGGAAATTAGGATAGGATTAGAAAGGAGATACCGATGCACATTGGTTTTGAATGGCTGCACATTGAAATGAGTGAGAAATACTGAGCCAGGTAAAGCAATCCACATTCGTGTAGTGCGACTAAGAAAAGAATCTCTGTATTTGACAGTACGTCCGAAGTTGGGCTCAAGGGTAAACTGATGGGCATTCCTAGAAGTACGGGTATTACGGTTGAATTGTTTAAGGGGAGGAATGCAACTGGCTATTTCACTAGAGCACTGTTTATGAAAATACCGATAAAATAATGATAGGCAAAGGCATGAAACATTTCGGCGGTGCTCTAGAGATTAAAATGTTTGAGTTAAACAAGGGTCACCTATCATTATTATAGCTCTCTTTTGAATTTTGTCCAAGAGAGTCAAGTGGGTTTTTGGAGCACCTGCCCAAATATGGGAATTGTACTCAAGCTTTGGACGAATATAGGCCTTATAGATTACAGCCAGATTAGAAGGGGTAAAAAACTTCTTGCATCAAACACTTAGCAGCGTTTTTGGCGACATCATATATGTGATCGTTCCACAAAAGGTGGTCTGTGATACACATACCGAGTACTGAAAGTTGTTCAGTTTCCTCGATGCAAGTGCCATCCATGGATAGTGGCATTGAGGGAGGGTTATGCTTTAGCGACAGTAAACAGCATTGAGTTTTCGAGGCATTAAATTCTACACGGGTTTTGATTCCCCATAGGACAATGCTGTCAAGATCAGAATTTAATGAGCTTATCATACGCTGCCGTTGGAAGTCCACATCCGAAGGACAGGGATGAGAATCTCAAAACGAATATGAAAAGCTGAGGGTACTGTCGTCAGCGAAACAATTAAGTGGATTTGAAGTTTCAGATAAAAGATCATTTATGAACAAGAGTGTCGGAGACAATACGGAGCCCTGGGGCACACCAGGATTTATTTTGTGGATATCAGATTTGATACCGTCCAAAACTACTTGTAGTGAACGGTCCGAAAGGTAATTACTAATCCAACGAAGAAGAGATTCATCGATACCAAATGCACGCATTTTCGATAAGAGAGCTTAATGCCAAACTCTATCAAATGCCTTTGAAATATCAAGTGCAATAATCTTACTTTCTCCAAAACGATGTTAAGATTTGTTCCACTCTTCGGTGAGATATACCATCAGATCACCAGTGGACCTATTGCTACGAAAGCCATACTGACGGTCATTCAAGATATTTCTTGAGCTGATAATTTATCAGGGTTTCCATGACCTTGGAAAGAAGGGACGTAAGTGCAATTTTACGACAGTTAGAGAGGGAGGAGGTTTCGCCTATTTTAGGGACTGGCTGGACAAATGCTGTTTTCCATCTACTCGGAAAGAGACCTGAAGAGTAGGACAGATGGAAAAGCTTACGTAGAGATTTTGCCAGCGTTGAAGAACACCTTTTCAGAACAATAGCAGGGATACTATCCGGGCCAGCGGATTTGTGGATGTCAAGATCTTTTAGTACTCATTCATTTCATTTTTTTTTTTGTCAAGTTTTCTTTTCCACTCGGACGTTTTTCCTTAGAACATCTTAAATCAAATAACGAATTAATTAACATTCTAAAAAAGTCTGTTCACATGCATCCATTATCAATATTTTCTGTTTTTAAAATATTTGTTAAAAGAAAACAGTTAAAATATAAAACTAAAATAATACAAATTTAAAAATTGGAATTTGCGCTTCTACCTATCTATCTATCAATCTATTTTTATTAATAATAATAAATTTCAATAATAACGATCGCGTTTAAGTAATATAATCTAAAGCTATACGAATAGGTTTATATTCTTGTAATCTCCTGAAAAAAAAAACAACTGATGTATAACAACTCAACATAATGAATAATATGTAGATGTAAGCTTTAATTTGCAGCTTTTTACTGCACTGGTCAACTCGTTGCTTTGGGCAAATGAAAAAGAGAGATAAGAAAAAGGTCTTATTTTTCAATATTTTTATTTTTATAACACTTGTTTATGTATAATGTTGTTAGTTGTTACATTATCTGTATACAAATATAAAGATTGTTTGGGTTACCGACTCTTGAACACGCTACATATAATAGCCCATGAGCAATCCGTTTGTAGAACATTTCCGTTTTCAATTTTCAGTAATTGATTTGAGAACATCTTAGCTGATCTCTCGTTTTGCAGCTGGACACGCATATTTTTACTTAATTTCAAAGACTTTACATATAGCCACAAAGCAGAGTATTTAAGGCAATCGTTTATTTCATCTGCTCGAGTCGATCGAGGAATTACTTGTAAAGCTTAAACGAAATCCACTTTAAGCAATATTAATGCATTTCCCAAATGTCTACAATTTTGACGCAAATCTTGCAATGATCGATCAAGAGCTTTGAGCGATTTTTTGTTTGCATTGTGATTTCGTCCCATAATTTTTATTTGCATTGCTGCAGTACTTTTCCAAGAGGTGCTAATATAGGTGGACCTCGCTCCTCAGCAAGGTGTGTGGACATAACCCAACATGTTCGCAGAATTACTACTGGGTGGTCTTATATACTAACTCAGGGTGGTGGTCAGCGCTTAATCTGACTCCGTTAGTGTGGATAGGCCCACCTTGGAACTAAGTCTTAACTGGCAGGTGCCCACGTTAAACGAAATTCTGTTCTGGGAAATCTTAAAGAAAAATTTCTCCAACCCTGTTATTGACAGCTTGCAATTTTTTTTTGTAAACATCTTCTAGCATAGGTACATATGTACATATATTTGTTTGGACATATGAGAAAAGTGCACCAGTATAAGTATTATAATTTTGTTCACAACGCAATTATATATCGACAGTGTATCAGCTATTCGATTCAATATCATTTCAATCTGTATGATACATTTGATTAAATTTTATTTTCTTTATTTGTTTATTTATATTGTTTGACAGAAAAAACTTTAAATTTTCGTTTTTGATAAATAAAGGTCCTATATTCCTTATATCTCAGTAAAGCTACTGTTGCTTTTAAGGCCACCATTTTATTTTTGTTTTAAGTACCTATATATAAACATTTACTTACTCTTATGCAATGTTGTGTCAAAATTTCAAAGTAATCGGTTAAGAAACATACATTTACATTTTTATTTATATAGATATATAAATAAATACAAACATCAAGTAGATCTAAGTACATTTAAGACACAAATTCTGAAAAAGTCTAACCTTTTACAAACTGCTTGCCAGATGCAACGAGAAACATGTTTATTACGATCATAGTTAGATATACGAAATTTCTCGTGAGATAGAAAATTTAACTTATTAAATATATTTAGTTTCATAATAAAAACGGAAGATATCCCAAACCAGTGGAAAGAATAAAGCATATTCGTTATAGATGACCAAAAAACCACGGAAACAAGCTGGCTTTCGTAAAGGCCTTTAACAGACCATCTTCAAAATCGAACTATTGAAAAATGTAATGAGTACCAACTTGACCTAAAACAAATCTTTCATCAATGTAATCAAAGCATTTGATACGGTTGAACATCCAACAAATTATTAAAGAAACAAGAATTATTAGAATCATAAAATGAATGTCAGATAGTTTCAGCGTGCAAATCATATTGTTTTAGTAGCACCATCATGTCGCGATCAAGATAAAATAACATCACAGCTGCCAAAAAAATCCCTTTCAAAAGGAAAGAAATAGAATACCTAATGCTGATAACTATAAAACCTTAGACAGATAATTTCCATGGAAAAAAAAAGATTTAGAAATAAATTTGGAAAGACAAGCACATGTCCTATGTAAATCTCAGCCAAAGTTTCATAAAGTCACTTTTTGATGGATCTATCTTGCTGGTAATGACGTATGGGCTCCAAACATGGAGTATGTCGACAAAATCAACACAAAAACTTGTAGAGTGGCGAAAAACAAGTCAGTATAAAAAACTTTAGGGTAGGCCTTATTAAATTATTTCCTAACTAAAATGTGCCTAAATATTTGCAAATGAAGTCAAAACTAAGACCAAATACAGAAGAAAATAAAATTATTGAAAAATATAGCTTCGGTTCGGTACTTTAGATTTATAAAATCCACTATCATAATATTTATGGCCCGGAGGTTTGTCTATAACTGAAATTCCACCCTGGCATTAGACTATACTTTACGACAGTTTAAAATTCGAATGGCCGCAGATGCAATGAATTCTTTTTAACTTTTTATTATGATTGTGATTCCCTTTTGATCTGTAAAAAGCAAAAGAAATATAAATTTTCTTGATTTGTTTAAAGATATCTTTTCATTGGGGACTTAAAATAAAATAAAGTTCAGGGACATTAAGCAGCCGGAATTTTCAATTTACACTCCACCGTTATTGATTTATTTTGAAGTATACTTTCTGGATTTGTGATTGTCATTCAACGAGGGAACAGATACTCGTGCATACCACTTTGCTTAATTAACGAGTCGAAAAAAGAATTGAATTTAATTTCGCGCCTTCACAATGATAATGAAAATCGAATGTAATGTAGATTGAATACACCACTTTGTTTTTGTACAATCAGAATGTAAAGCGCAAACCGAATCTATGCATAAATTGATATTTATTGCTGTTCAGGGATTTTGATCAGGAGAAATTATTTAAAAGCCTTAAATGTATTTGTGAAATCAGTATAATTTAATTTTAAATAAAATAAACTCCTTAATGATACAAAAACTGTAATAAATGGCCAATAAAACACATCTGATTACGTTTTAATAATTTGTATCCTTAAACTTTTACAAATTTTAAAGATTTGACATACCAAATTAGTAGATTAGAAATTAATCTTGTTCATAGGGCCTATAGTTGTAGGGATCGGACTAACTTATACCAATATCGAGCTGAACACATTCATTGCACAATCGACTATTTCTTTGTACGCAGATCGCGCTAAATTTTATCTCCCACATTTTTCTCCAAACATCAGCTAAAATCCAATCTAAATTTTGACATAAGAACTTGTGGAGAATATGTCACAGAAAACAGCTGAATTTTTTTCAAAGATTTAAAAGAATTTGTTTCAAAGTAAGATTTTTTAAGAATTATGAATGAAAACGAATGAGAATTATGAATTACGAGTGATTTTTGCTGTCGAAAATCTTGTAAGACTCCCGTCACCAAACAGATAAGTTATGTACAGTTCGAAGAGAAATTTTGATTTTTTAGCTGGAGCAGCGTACTTCTCGGCTAAAATGCTTGACATAATTTTAGATTGGCTAAATTTTGGAGAGAATTTTGTATGGGAGATAAAGCCTAGTACGCAGATCGGGAAAAATTTTGTCTCCCATACATTTTTTTTTCTGGGACAAATTTTGTCTTGGATATTTTTCCGAGCAGTACGCAGTTCGCGCGCAAAATTCATACTTTTGTGCATTGTTGTACAAAATGTCTCCACTAAGTTTTGCCAGGAAAAAGAATGATACAAGCATTATTTTGCGGGACAAATTTTGACCGCCACCGTATTTCCTAAAGTGATTTTTGTCAAAACTGGTTTTATGTAAAAGGTACTGATGCTTGTCTTGAGAGCATCAAGAAGAGATTCCAAAAAAGTATGAACGACATTTGTAAGACAACCCGTTCCAGAGGTAAATTTAAAAACACATTGAATTAGATTTAATCTTTCCAACTTCAAATTTTTGCGCGAGATTTGGAAACATTTTGTAAAGATTAAAATTGTAGAGATGAAATTTGTCTTGTCTCAATCTGCGTACTAGGCTTCTCATCTTATTTTAAAAAAAATGAATTTCAATTGCATACATACATAGTTTTATACAAAACTTATGGCTTACGAAAACATCTCGTTTACAACCAATTTAATGAAAGACTTGTGTTTTTGATGCAAGTTTAACTGCATATCCGATATTTTCGCTAAAACTACCTTTTGGATTTGGTGTGAAACGGTCATTAAAGTTAATCTTTATACTTATTAATTTAGCTTTGTGTTCGATCTAAACACTATCAGCCGTATTTATTAGAATTCCCTAAGCGCGTGAATAGTTATGCAATGCATAAGGACTTATTCATCCACTATGCAAATTCATATTTATAAAACATTTGCCTACCCTGCATAGCATAGTTATAATGAGCTTGTGTCAAATAAAGTACCAAAAAGTAAGAATCTATTACATTTAGCCTTCATAACACTCAGCTGTTTATCAAAAAACAAAACAAAAAACATCTTGTCTGTCTATCGAATTTAATAAACAAAAACGAAACTACCAAAAGCTAAAAGAATTCCAACAATTAACTTTGATTCATCAGATAAAGTATGTTTATTATCTCCGGATGAAGAAGAATGCGTGGAGAGATATCACCAACAAGTGTATTTATCTATTTAATTCTAAACAATTTTCAATTCAATTTGTTTTTAATATATTAGTATAACATTTTTGTTTCAATAAATAAAAATAACACAAAGTTTTAGTTTCAATATCAAGTCAAAGGAATTTTTTTTTTTTTTTGATAATCTTTATAATTCAATGTGATGTCAAAGTGAATGTGACAGTTCAATACTAAAATGTCCTTATGTAGGCACTATTCAACGTCCAAACGCGTTTAGCTTATAATGCCTCTATTCAACGTCACATAAGTTTTATAAATAACGATTTTGCGTTTAGAGGCATTATAAGGGTTGCATAGCCTTATGTACTCACTATAATGAGTTTATAAATATGGCTGTATATAGATTTATTTAATCCTTACTAATACTACGTTTCCATCCACTGAACAATAATCTAGATTATTTTGCAGTTTGATTTAAAATAATCTTGTAGTGTTTCCACTGGACTTGTTAGATTTATTTTGACATCTAAAATCTTAATTACAAGCAGTGTCACAATTGAAAGATTTGTTGGCTATTAAAAAATGTTTTTTTTTTTGTTCAGTTTGTCAACAGACCATTCTTTTTTTTCTTTTTTCTTCCATCAAACTGTCAGATTCATTGGAAATGGAAAAGTGAATCCCTTCAGTACAGTAGATTTCAAGTAGATTTATTTGAAATCTCGAATCGAGATGATTAATTTTTGTATGGTAAATCTAGTGATTTCAAGAAGATTTCAAGTAGATTTGAGTAAATCTCAGATTATCGTTCAGTGGAGACGCAGTATAAGATAATCCTTTGGTGAAAACATAAGATTAATCTTCTTCAAATCTTGAATATTTACGATATAAATTAACTTCAATAATAGGTGCGTTTTATTATCCACAAATCGCCGCCTGAGTACTTAAATGCCCCATATCCAAAAAAATGTTCCCCAGACAACGAATTTTAAGGTTTAAAAAATAATTTCTTTACTTTCTTCTTGAGAAATATAATGTTTGAATTTTTATATACATTTTTTGAAAATATCTCTGTTGGAATTTGAAGACAAGAAGTCAAAAACTGTAATGGTTATTTTTTTTTAAAATAAAAGTATGAAAAAAGTCAGAAATGGATATAGGACCCTTTTCCATACGAATGCGAAATCGATGAAAACCAAATTGAAAATTTCCTATGGATATAGGACTTTTGTGTACTGAAAGGAGTTAATTCAATGTAAGCAAGAAGAACCAAAAAATTCACAAACACTGGCATTATTTATTTTTTATAATTTTATTTTTATTGATAAGAACATAAAACAAAAAATATTATAAATTTAGTGGGTAAGTATACCTTACTAAATCTCATATTGGACTGTTTCTAAGTCAACAAAAAAACTAAGAATATGCTTAAGTATTTTAATAATAAAGTGTGAAAAATACTTAAAACTAACTTTGGTCCTTAAAATTTTCCAGAAAAAGACGACTTTTTAAATTCGGAATAGTTTATAAAAATTCGTCAACATTTCATTGTATTAAGTATTATTTATTTTCAAAAGTTTTTTTTAAATTAAAATTTTTGTTTACCTTTTTTGATTTTATTCACTTTAGTATTAAAAACAAAAAAAAATGCTTAAATTAAATCGTTAAAATATCTACAAGACTGCATTTAATGCACCCATCTCTATTTACCCCATGGTTAATTGTTTTTCAACTTTAATGATGTCTTTTTTCTTTACCATCGTCAAAGCGAAAACTTACTTTTCCGTTATTGAAATAACCTCCGATAGAAACCTGGACCACATGTTGTTCTTGCATGGTAAAAGATATAGAGCATATAGAGATTTAGAGGATATAGAGCACATAAGCACTGAAAATGTAACTTAGTTGCGATAAATATGAGAGCTTAAATGCTCTATATCCCATTTTCTGTGGATATGGGACACTTATGCATTAAATGAATGTTTTAAGAACTCTTCTACAAAGATTGCCCCACTTAGTACAAATTTTGAATATGCGGCAAATAAGCACTAAAAGGACCCACAAATTAGTGGTCTATAGAGCAAACTGGCTTTATCTAACTTCGTTAATAATGAAGATAGAGCAACGGGGATAGCGCCAAACGATAGATAATATTCGAATTAGTATAACTGCATCTTTAACTCAGTTTCCCGAAAAAGTGGTCTGTGGGGCATTTAAGTACTCAGGCGGCGAAATCTATCTGGATCCGGATCTGGATTAAGTTTTAACATGTATTACAAAAACAATTTGGGATCCTGTTTTCTATCGGGATCTATTTCAAAGATCCAGAAATTAGTTATTACAGTGGCGAGTAGATGGCTTTTTATGGTAAGGTAGTGTAAACTACAGTGTAAAGAAAAGAGACAAGAAATAATTTAAAATTTACAAATGCAAGGATAAAAAGAGACGGGCTTATAACACTGCTGTCACTAAGATCCGTATCGTTTTATTTTCAAGGGAAGATCCAGATCCGGATCCAGATAGATTTTTGGATAATAAAACGCACCTAATAATCTATATATAGTATATTTTATTCTAAATTTATCATATTAAATCTTCATTACTTCAATAGTTTTACAAATCCAACTTTCCTATACTCATATCACCCTAAACGCATTCATTTAAAAATCCATTTATTTTGTTCTTTTTGAAAAAAAAATGAGTGGTGAAAAAAAAATTTTTTCTCATGAAAAAATTTCTGTAAGTTTTTTCCGCCAAAACAATGGGATGCACGTGGTGAGTATATATTTTTTTTCGATTTTGGTTTACAGTTCGGATGACTGTGGTGAAATGAAAAACGTTTTTTTTCTGGAAAAAACTCTCCCATAAGAAATGCATTGTTTTTTTTTTAGAAGAACTGTATTCTAGTCTTTACTTAACAGCTCTCTCGCGTAAAGATACACTAAAGCGGCAATACAAATAAAACATGTGTAGGTTTAAGGCAATGTGACTTCTATGACAAGAAAATAACTAATGTTCTTACTATTCGTGCCATTGTATGGCATACTCTTTGAGTATATATAATATGGAGGGCTCGTTCCTATCCCTAATGCATTGTAGAACTTAAAGTTGTGATAGGGGTCGCTATCTCACTTTCTGTAAGTTAAGGATACAGCCGTATCCTCCGATTTGTGCTTACCTTCTCCTCGCATATAGTTCTCCGTCACATGTGATATGAAGCACTCGGCAGTAACTTTGTCTTATAGGCTTTTCACACCGAATTAAAATCTCGGATTTCAGCAACAAGATTACGAAATCTCATTGAAGCGTTCACACTGAACAGAACCAGGATTTCATTTAACGTTTCTGTCCATTTATCTTGCTTTCTCGCATATAATTTATCTTCTCTCCTTCTCTCCCCACAATTCAAATTTCAAATAGTCACGCGAGACTCGACTCCATTATCTGCTTTTTATCTACCTCCTCTCTTGCTGACAATTTGCTGATAAAGCAGAACATTTCTAAAGGTTTGTTTGTTTTGGCAATCTTGTGTTTGAAAGTAGATTTTGAGGAGATTTTGTCGTAATCTAGTAGATTTGGAAATCTGAAAATGTATGGGAAATCTAGTAGATTTGGATGAGATTTTGAGAATTTTGCTCGAAATCTAGATTTTGATTTGGTGTGAATAGCGTATTACACAAATTTGAGTAGCGCCCCCTATGATAGTCACGCATTTGGAATAGAAACGAGCCCTCCATATTATATATACTCAAAGGGCATACTATACATTTGGGATTTTAAAACATGTTTTTTGATAAATGGGTTGTTTGCCGATACAGCGGCTTAAATCTTGTGTTTCCACCTTAAGTGGTTACTTTTGCGCTGAACAAATGAAAACCCCTGTAAAAATTGTAATGGTACATAGTACCGTCTCTCTCTATTTTTTCTATAGCTATTCTCTTTTCCGTTTTTACAATTAATAAAGTTGTAGTCCTTGCAAGTTTCAAGAAAGAACACGCGCGTTTTCTTTAATCTCGGACATTTTTTATATTAAAGACTTTTCAGCCTGGAAATACCACGAAAGATAAGTATTCTCGAAGTTCCTAACGCGAACGCAATAAACATGGGTAATGTAGCAAAAGACTGAAGAACAACCATAGAAATCATCCAAACACACTGAGATATTATCACCAGCCAATAGACCACCCGATGAGCCACGATACGATAACTGGATATAACAGCAATAGATTACCTACATTTTAATTAGAGAACAATCAAGGTCTATTTACAAATTACAGAAAAAGTGTTTTCATCTAAATTTGCACATTTTGTTTAACAACTCATTTTATTTTAAATTCGAATTTGAATTTGTCGTCTTTAAACATCGGTAAGAAGGTATAGTTCCTATTTTTGTATGTAGAGCTTTTTAAAGCTTCCAATTGGCTGTGTTCGTTGGGTATACACTTAATTACAAAAATTATTTAAAATTATTTCATTAGCAACGTGAATTTATATTTAAAATGAGATGATTTGAATTCGAAAAAAGTGGTATGAAACTAAAGTAAATTTTGTATCATTGCATTAGTTTTTCAATTGTATAAGAGACTATACTTACCAGTTTGAGTTTTTTTTTTTAAATATTCCGTGCTTCTTAAGTTCCGAGTCGAATTCTTGATGAAAAATTCAGGTAACGTTAATTAATAAAATTTATTTTGATAGTTTTTATAATTTTTCAATTGAATTCACGGAGGAAATTAAGTGTTATTCGAAAAAAGTCGTGATATCGGTATTTTATCAATTTTCGTTTCAATTACTGCAATTGAACATCAAGGTTGTGGTTGATTTGTTAGTTCACAACTTTTCTTTTAAATACCTCTCATTGGATGAAATTTAAATCATTTTTTGAAATCACTTAGGTTAGGCGCGCACATTCAACTTTTAGTTGCACAACTGTTTGGTTGCTTATAGAAAACAGATGAACTATTTGGTTGAATGTCCACGCAGGTACATATAATTATATGTTACACAAAATAGCGAACTCATTTTAGGCAATTGTTTAGTTTGTGTCAAACCACAAACTTTTTAGTTGCTCTAACTAAGCAGTTGCGAAACTAAAAATTGAATGTGCGCGCCTAGCCTTAATGTAGCTCATCGGGCCTTACCAACAATCAAATTAACTGACGACTTTAATATTTGAGTGAAATGGACCATTATGTAAAGAGCTTAATATTTATGTGAACTCTAAATTATGAACCATGTATTGTACGAGACCTAAAAAATAAAATGTAGCATATATGGTCAGTTATATACAGTCCATTAAATAATGCTTCATTTCGCTTAAAAATTAAAGTCGTCTCTTAATTTGATTGTTGGTAAGGTATTTACAAATATTCAAATAAAATGTTTCAATAATTTCAAAAGGTTTTTCGCGACATTAACTGCCCAAAATTAAATTTCTATCAAACAAGAAAACTATAAAAATGCAAAAAAAACAAAACAAATAAATACAATTAACTAGTAGGCAGCTTGTACGACAGAAAAAATATATGAACCAAAAATATGGTGGCATGGATTTAATAATCAAACAAAAATTAAATGTAGCTTTCAACTGATGCACACGTTTCATTCATTAAGAAGGTTTGATTTTCACACCTGGCAGTGTGTTCCTAGCTTAAGAAATTTACAAACAAAGAAAAATCGAATTTAGGTCTGAACGCAGGCATGTCGATAATGCAGTGAGAGTTTTCGATAACCTAATTCGAGTTTCCCAAAATTGACATGTGCGATGCGTGCAGAAGCACACATCAAAATCGAAAAAGTCATCTCCAAATACAAAATTTTGACTTTTACCTCGTCCGCTGCAAGGTGTCGTTTTTCTCGTTTGTCGCTGTCTCGTCGCAAAAAAATTTCCACACACAAAACCTTTGTAGATCCTCGGAATACTTGTGAAATCTAGGAAATCCAATCAATTGTATATTTTATCAATTATTAAGAATTCCAATTCGACAAGAATCAAGATGCCCAACGAAACAATAAAGAAGGTAAGCGATTGCAGCTCAATTAGAAACGATGCGACAACGACGCACTGCCGCTTGTTCTTTGCTTGGTTATGTTTTCCCGCATTTCTAATTGTGATTTATTATTATTCTTGATTTCAACTCCGAAAACAGGTGCAAGACTACAAAGATAGCCTCGTCAAGAAGGCCGAACAACTCATTTTCCAGGGCTTCCCCGAGAAAATAGTTGAACTCAACGAAATGCTTGCCACGGACATGTTTTGCGAACGCAGCTTCAACGAGGTCCACCAAGATTTGAACATTCCAGTTCCTGAACCGATTGCTGTCAATCATGTGGAAAACGCCGTCTTAGATGAGCCACCATCTGCCAAAAGACCACGCAATGACTTTTGTGTGCCTGGAACGAAAGTGATGGCTCTGCCCACGGGCACAGTCCCCTGCAACGCTCCTCTTTGTGAAATGATCAAAATTGTCAAGCCAATCATCAGGAAACTTGTTGAAGATTGTAAGTTTGCCCTGGAGTCGATAAATCCTTCAGACTCATCAAGAATTCTCTTTCTTTTTCAGCAAATCTCTTGAAAATGTGGATCTCGTTTCTGATACCGAAGATTGAGGACGGCAATAACTTCGGAGTGTCCATTCAAGAGGACACTCTGGCTGAGATCCAGGCCGTCGAATCGGAAGCAGCTGCATTCTTCGACCAGATTTCAAGGTATTTCCTCTCGCGTGCGAAAGTCGTCTCGAAAGTTGCCAAGTATCCGCACATTGAGGACTACCGGCGCGCAGTTGTCGAATTGGACGAGAAGGAATACCTCAGTTTGTGGCTAGTAGTGTGCGAAGTGAGGAATCGTTATTCCTCGCTACACGACATTGTTATCAAAAATCTGGAGAAGCTAAAGAAACCCCGATCGTCAAATGCCGAGAGCTTATACTAAGATGGCGCTGCCTAGACGATGGCTGGATAGCGCCTCGCTCTAGACACAACATCAACCATCCAAACAACAACACCAACACCAACTCTCAGAAGAAAAGACATTTTGACGAATCGCACGTCCAACGTGTGGAAACCAACTTCGTTGTGCAAAATAATCCACAAAACGGAAGAAGTTTCTCTCTATTTTTTTTTTATCCATAAAAAAAAGTTAACATTTAAGGTGTAGAATTTGAATTTATCATTTCTTCCAACTCTTTTCAATTTCATGCATAATTATTTTTTACTCATTTAAGAGCAGTTACAGTAATAAACAAATTAAAATTATAAACAAAATGCAAATACACAAAATAAAGACAAAACAGCCTACGGTGAGTCAAGGTGTCTTTTTCGAATTCAATCGGATTCGAGAAGCTTTTCATAAAAACAGAATTTGTGTGTATAGACATTGAAATCATGTTTCAACATGATAAGACGTGTGGAGACGGCAGATGGCAGTAGTGGCTACTAGTAATGCTTGTAGATAAAAATAGACTTATGTTGTAACTTGGATTTATCATTTGGCTGGCAGAAGTAGAATTGTTTTTTTTTTCTTTGCATACATTTTATGCTTATTGAATTTTTTACAAATATAGTTTTGCTTTTCTTGGAGCAACACTCTATTTTACAATTATACAAATAGAATTATGACAAACAAAGCTTTTAAATCACGTTACGATTGCAGTTTTATAAAACGACATGGTTCGAGAAGCGGGAATTGGCTGTTCTATAAAACGCCTACTGGAGAACATTGGAGAGGAGGAAACGCTGTAATTTTACTTTTAATTCAACAATAATTGTCGTTTCTTTTGCCGTGTTCTTTTATTAAAACGACAACAATAATGTCACAATTCTAGTTCTGTAAAGTATGCAAGATTGTTTGTCCTATATCGTTGAGCTATATATGGGGTGCACGTCTTCATCTTAGAAGGAGAAGGATCAACAAAATTTCAATGATTGGGTATAAAATGCCAGGTAGTGTTCCCTTAGAGAATCGCTTGTATTTTTAATAATACAGGGGTGGAATTGCGTAAATGGATAATTGACTGCAACTGTTTTAATAGTCAGCTTTGATTACCAAATTTTCTTTGTTTTACAGCCCTATTATAAGTATCAATTTGATAGTCGATAATTTCTATCAATTAGTTGATAATTTGGTATTATGGTTATCAACTAGTAATTTTAGACCGATTGTGAATATCTACTTAATCAAAAAGTTCATTGTGATTGAGTTTTGGTTATTTTGTTCGAGGCTTCGCGTTTGAAATATTTATTTGTTTTTTGTCGGCCACGAAAAGGTAAATTCTTTGTGCGAAAATGTAAGTTGTTTTTATAAAAAATTCATGAAAACTCTTCAAAAAACAATTCTATCGAAGTTAACATTCTTTTTAACTTTGTTCGTTTTTAAAAATCCTGAATAAACTTGTTTGTTTACGTTTCAATCAAGAATTTGTGGTTGATAAGAAAATTGATGTGTATCTATTTTGTTGATATCCGTAATACCATGTCTATCAAAAAAATCATTCACAGTAATGGTAAAATCTAATAAAATTCACAGTCGATAAAAAATGTTGATAGTTGATAGTCATAATACCAACTCATTCAATTTGTTGATATGTATCAATTATCTAGTTGATAGCTATAATAGGGCTGTTATATTATATACGCGCACGTAAAGGGCTATGAATACCCTTACAATGTTAAACACAGTGCCAACAATTAGGAAAGTAGGATAGGATTAGAAAGGAGATACCGATGCACGTTGCAATGAGTGCGAAACATTGAGCCGGGTAAAGCATTCCAGATTAGTGTATTGCGGCTAAAGAAAAAATCCCTGAATTTACGTCCGAAGTTGGACTCAAGGGTAAACTGATAGGCAGAAGCGCGAGCATTACGGTTGAATCGGAATGCAACTGGCTATTTTTAATGTGATCACAGCATTGCGTTTTTGAAGCATTAAATTCTACGCGGTTTATGGTTCCCCATTTGACAATGCTCATTTTGATGAACAACAATATTGCCTAACTCGATTCCACCACAATTCTTTTTCATTAGTAATGTTAAAAATGTAATTTGTAAAAATAGACACATCGGTACATTAAATTCGTTAGGTGTTTGCGCAAGTTTAATGCAACTAGTGAGTTGAACTTTGCATTTGCCAATGGAAGAAGAAAGAGCTAAAGTTGACAACTGCTATTCATTAGATCTGTCAATAACAAGTACTTCTGGCCGTACAGAGCAAAGTTACAATTTTCTTAAAAACTACATCCCAAAAAAGCCTCTTATAAAAGTAATTGGGGTATCAAAAACCGCGTAGAATTTAATGCCTAAAAACTCAATGCTGTCTCCTGTATATCAATTAAGCGCAACCCTAGGGGGTTAGAAGCGGCACTTTCATAGAGGAAACTGAAAAGCTTTCAGTTCCCGTTATGTGTATCTCAAACCACCTTTTATTGAATGAGCACATATGCGACATCGCCAAAAAGACAGCGCAGTGCTTAGGTTTCCTAGGACTAAGCAATACATTTTTCACCCCCTCCGATAGGGGAATACTTGCGATTCAAGGAATACCCATCAATTTACTCTTGAGTCCAAATTTGTTAAGTATAGACATTCATTCTTTAGCCGTAACTCACGAATATGGAATGGGTTGCATGGCTGTTTTTCTCTCCACTTTTAATATTCAGAACTTTGAAACTAATATGCATCGATACTTCCTATTAAATCTTTCCGTTTTTCCTTGAAACTTGCACTGTGTTAATTATTTTAAGAGTAGTATGGACCCCTTTAGTACGAGCATGTAGCTTTCCAGGAAGCCGTGATTCCGTGACTGATAAACACGAAAACAAATGTATGTACATAGGTATGAGTGTGAGTGCATAGAATTGGTTCATGCTGCGAAAGCTCACTCTGAGAATGGCATAGGCAGGACTTTTTTGGAATATGAGCTCTTGTTACTTAGTAATGGCAGATAAGCCTTTTTTACTTAGTGGAAAAGTATAAAATTGATGTGTCCATTTCATGCTATGCCCTTGAATTTTTAGCTTCAAACAAAATGATAATCATTCAAAGTCAAATTTTTAATTTGCAATATTGAGGTTTTTTTTCTATTTATATATTTATAATCGAAATGAATTTTAGGAAAATTGTCAGTTGAACATTCCTAAATAATGAAAAGTCAAAAAGATTATTAAGAAGAGTTCATGCAAGCCCAATCGCCGAGATGGTACGCTACGCCACTGTACACATTACTGCTGTTAAGCAAAATAACGGTACAATTTCTATCCACTTCTTTGCTATCTCATTATTTGTAATCACGGGTAAAAAATAGGTTACAAAAGTTAGTATACAGACAGCTTTTCTTATGTGATGTTGCATCAATAAAAACTTTTGAGTCGATTTTTTGTTTTTTTATTAAAAAGATAAGGCAAAACTACTAGACTAGCCTATTTCAGTTCAAATTATTCCTTTTAAAATTAGAAATGGCACCACGTGGAAAAGAGCTCTCCTTGGACTTACAAAAAATAATAGTTAAGTACTCAAGTGAAGGAAAGTGGATTCGGAAAGAAGCTGTACTTGTTGATAGGAGCCCAGAAACCATCCAAAAAATATTGGAATAGCAGAAACAATGTGGAACAGTTACGAACACGGCTCGCAGTAGCCGCCCGCGAACGTTGTCTGAACATGAGAAGTGACTAATAATTCGCAAAGTAAAGAAAAGTGCGAAAATAGGCGCACCAAAACTGCAGGACGAGATAGAAGAAGAGACAGGTAAGTCATATGCTGTACCCAAACCTTACGCCGCATCCTTCACGAAGTCGGGTATAAGGCTGTGCTATTAGGAAAAAACCATTCCTTAGCAAGGTCAATCGCCAAAAGCGGATTGAATTTGCCAGAAGTCATATTCAGACCGATTTGGCTTTCTGAATACCGTTATATTTTCTGACGAGAGCAAATTCAATATCCATGGCTCTGATGGACGTGCAAAAGTGTGAAGAAAACCTAATGCGGCGTTAGATCCTAACCACCTGACTGGAACTGTTAAACATGGTGGTGGTTCGGTTATGGTTTGAGGGTGCATGGCGGCATCTAGAGTGGGTAACCTGGTTTTTATTGAGAGTACGATAGATCGTTTTGGTTACCTCGACAACTTAAAAAATAATCTTCATCAAAGTGCACAAAAACTAGGTTGTGAGAGGTCATTCATCTTCCAACAATATAATGACCCCAAACATACCTCGCAAATCGTGAGAGAATGGCTGCTATATAATGTGCGAAGACAAGTCAAAACAACTCCTCAATCGCCAGATTTAAATGTTATTGAGCATTTATGGGATCATCTGGAGCGTCAAATACGCAAACATGAGATAAAATCAAAAGTAGAGATTAAAAGGATCCTTCAAAAAGAATGGAACAAAATAACCCTAAGTGTTACCCAAAAACTTGTTTCGTCGATGCCATCGAGAATAAGCCGTAATTAAATCAAAAGATTACCCAACAAGTTACTAAATTCTAATATTAAGTTAAAAATGTTGTAATTTCTATTAGTGTATACTTACTTTTGTGATCAAAATTCTTGGAGAGTTTTAGTAGATAGATAGATAGATAGATAGATGATTTTATTTTTCTTCATTATGATACAAACATTTTTTTATTTTTATACATAAATCATTAAAGCATGGCTTCTGCCGTCTGCCCGATTGACATTTAATAAAAAATAAAAAGAAATTTGTGTTTTAGTTACATCTTACATAATTTACAAAATAAATAGTAGCTTAATTGTTTTGAAATTAAAAATTTTCATTTATAATATTGTTTCGGTAAGTTATTGCTTGTTTATAATACTTTTGAAGTAGCTTTACATCTGATTCACAGTTTAAAAGTGCTCTTACTTCAGATTCAGAGTTTTAGTTTTAAGTTGTATCTAAGCCATTAAAAAAAAATGTTTTGATAATTGATTTTACGAAAAGAGAATAAAATGTTCTAAAATATATACACCAAATGTTTCATAACATATGCTTATTCAATTTTTTTTTTTTTAAATGTACAAGGTTCTTATTTTCAACAAAAAAAAATTAAAACAATTATTCATAACAAAAAGAAATTAATAACAACAAAATAAACCTCCTCTAAAATTCCTACACAAGTCTGCGTACAGCTGTAACAGAAATTGAAAAAAGTTATTTAATAGGACAAATAATTATTTTTGTTTATTACTTTCGCTGTTAATATTTGATCGGATACCCTTTTAGCCTTATGACTTCTTTCAAATGGTTTTGCATTGACCCTACCAGTTTTTCTGTATAAGAACAATAATTGATCTTACTCCATTCAAGCAACAAGGCTTCTTTTAACTGCGCCTTTTTGCGGATATCGTGGGTTCGGATCTTTTTTCCAATTCATCCCAGCAGTGCTCGATAGGGTTAATATCTGGACTCTGTGGTGCGGTTCGTAGCAGGTGGGGAGTGATATATGCCAGCCACATGCGCGTATTATGGGCGGTATATTTGGGGTCATTATCTTGCTGGAAGTAAGTCATTAGATATACCCATAATTTCAGCACTTGTTTTTAAATTTCTTTTGAGGATATCCAAGTATACATATTGATCCATTGTTCCTTCTATTACTTCCAGCTTACCGACTCCTGAAGACGCCATACAGCCCCAAACCATAACACCTCCACCACCGTGCTTTACAGTCTTAATTGTGCATCTGGGATTAAGAGCATCGTTTGGTCGTCGCCACACCCTCAAACGACCGTCAGAACCAAAAATGTTGTATTTTGATTGCTGGGAGAATATAACCTTACACCAGAAGTCCGGAGGCTTGTTAACATACTCTTTTGCAAATGCTAGCCGTTTCTTTCTGTTTATTTTACTGACCAATGGTTTTTTTTTCTGGGTGTGCGTGACTTAAACCCCTCTTCTTACCGTTTGTGGATACACTGTATTGTTGTTATATATTTCGAGCCGTGTGCTTATCGTCTTAGCCGTTATAAAGTGATCTTGCTCCACCATTCGCTTGATCACACGCTTATCCCTTTCGGAGAGCTTCGAAGGTCGGCCGGATCTTGTCTTCGATTTAATTTGACCTGCGTTTCTAAAGCGATCTACCGTTCTCTGTATTGTTGACCGAGCTCTTGAGGTTATTTTTTGATATTTCACCATTCGACTTTTTTTGTTTAACGTAAAGACTAATAATTAACTGCCGCTCACTCAAACTTAACTCTTTATTTGCCATTTTTTGCTTTAAAAACAAAAAACCAAAGACTATTATTTGCAATACGCGTTTAGAACGATTAAAAATAAACAAATAATCATATTATGCAAAAACAAATTTACCGCTACTTAAACAGTGTGTAATGCAAGAAATATTCACCTGTACGTAGACTTTTGTGGAAGAATTTCAGAGGTTTATTTTGTTTTTATTAATTTTTTGTGATACGAATATTTTTTTTATTTTTTTTTTTGAAATAAAAACGTGGTAAATTTCTTTTAGTGAAAAATAACTTTTTTTGAAAATAGTTCACTTTACATTTGTGAATAACAGCAATTTTTTAGAAATATCTTCCTTGTACGCAGACTTTTGTGGATCACTGTACATACAATTAAGATAATGGCAGCTTAGGGGAAAAAGAGCAACGAATTTATCGTTTGGCATTCACGAGCGCTGTAATAAGCACAAAACGAAGCTTTTGGCGTTAAATAAATTTAAAATTGAGAAAACTATCATACGAGAAATATGTACATACTCGTACATATCTCGTGCAAGAAGACTCTAATACAAGCAAATTATCATGTGAGAAAATTATTATACCAGAAGTATATGCGCAAAAACTATCATGCGAGGAATATTATAATGAGATAAAACTCTCGTGCTAAAAGTATATCATATATCTTGAATAAATATACAAGGTGATACAAAATTAATCGTCCATTTTTGTTTTTGAATAACTTTTTTACTAAATAAGAAAAATGATTTTGAATGATGGAAATCTCTATTTGGGCCTTTACAATTTGCACTGTAAAGTGGAAATGATATATCCGTCAGTGGCTGCCGCTCGATTTATCGCATTTTCCATGACTTAACAAGACTTTCGGTGACTAATGTTCGGCATTCCTGTTTCTTATTATCCTTAAGCTTGTTGACATAAACATGCGACTTCAAGTAGCCCCAAAGAAAAAAGTCTCGAATGTTTAAATCGAGCGATCTTGCTAGCCATGCCAAATCGCCAAAACGGGAAATTACGCGACCAGTAAACGCTTCCTTTACAATATCCATTTTTGCTGGTGCTGTGTGTACGGTTGCACCGTCTTGTTGAAACAACATCACCAATTCTCGCTCATCAAATTCTGGCAGTAAGAAGTCGTTTATCATGGCCCTGTAGCGTTTCCCAGTAACAGTGACCGTATTCCCAATGGCGTTCTCAAAAAATACGGCCCAATCACCCCCCGCGTGAACGTCGCACCAGTCCCTTTGAGTGGATGTAATGCAGTGTTGTTCCATGTAGACAAAAAATGTAGACTGCACGATTGTCTACGTGTAGACAATTCAACGTAGGTATACAATTCCTGATTGTCTACATGCCAATGTCAACAATGTAGACAACGTAGACATTCAATTTTTCTTATTATGTTTCATCTAATAAATCAGAGCTCGAGCCAAAATCATTGTCATCAATCAAAACAATCATAGAGACATCACCGGATTAAGATGTCGCAGGTGATTGGGATTGCTTACAGGCATTGCTTTCGTAAATTAATGTGAAGGCATTATTATTAGGATATGAATATGCTTTTTTTAACAAATTTTTATTTACCTGTGCAGTATTTTGTAGATTTTTGTTGCACACTGTACAATATGCTACAAATTTGTTATTGTTTTCCATTAAAAGAAAAAATAGGTGATCGAAACCTTTATTTTTTCGTCGACCAATATTTGAATAAAAACTCAAATTAACACCTGAAATTTTCTTAAATGAAGTAAACAATGTGACAGAGAAATCAAGAATGACAAATTGGCTGGCATGCTTTGTCTACATTGTCGACACCATAGTCGACATTGTCTACATTGTCGACACAATTGTCTACGCATTAATGTAGACAATCAAAGTCGACACGTAGAGGATCAACACTGATGTAATGGCTGTGCGTGCATTCAGTGTTGCCGCAAGCCAAAAAAAAGAGTAGCTAGATCGACCTTAAAAATCCGCTAGATATGCTAAAATTTAAAAAAAAAGTCACTAGAAAAAATGTTCAGTACACATATCAAAAAAACATATTCAATAATAACAAAAAATTTATTTTGTATAGTAAAGAAAAACTTATAAACATTATTTAACATAAAAACTCTTTAAAAAAAGCAAAAACAAATTTAGTATAGAAAATATAACTACTTTTCGTTTTTTTAATTAAAAAGTATAAGAAATTTTAATAATAACTTCAAATACCTATTATAAAAATAATCAATCACAAATAATTATAGCCATTATACGATCGTATCATCTTCATCAATTTCATTGACTTCAATATCTAAAGCATTATAGAAATTATTTTTTGAAAACAAGTAGAGGTACATTTATGTATATTTACAAATAAAATTTAAGTTTACTCCCGAAATCTTCGCTTCGGGCGACTCGTCAAAACCAAACAAAAACAATTAAAGCTAAAATTGTACACAAAATAAAGCATAGAAACGAAATGACTAGGTAGTCTAGTTTCTAAAACATAACCGCTCACTCGCAATCACACTCGTTTCGGTTTTCTCTTGTATGGTGAAGTTTCAAATTTAGTTCAGTAGTCGTTGTAAAAAAAATAATCGATCGAAAATCATTTCATAAGTGCCAAACTCGAAAGCCGGGGATGTATGTATGTAACTTCACCAGGGGCGTAATATTTACAAAAAAATATGTTCTTGCAAAAAGTCACTAGAAAAGTAACTAGAATTATCTAGTAGCCCGGTCAAAATAGACATTCAAGGTTACATTAATTCGCACAAAGCTGAAAATTGGCATGAATGTTGAGAACACTATTACAAACAATTTGTCAAAAGTCCCCATCGATCCGACGTGTGCAAAAAAAATTATTCAAGGTCAAATGTTGCAAATTTCGGTTTTTTGCATTTTTCAGCTGAACGGCAAGTTTTATCATAAGATAGGTGAGACAAAAATTATTCATCATGCAATTATCTAAAGAAATTGTCTTAACACTTTTTCTCCTAAGAATCACCATTTTGGAGATATAGCGAATCAAAAAGTTGAAAAAAAATTATTCAAGGTCAAATGTTGCAAAAATCGTTTTTTTGCATTTTTCAGCTGAACGGCAAGTTTTATCATAAGATAGGTGAGACAAAAATTATTCATCATGCAATTATCTATGGAAATCGTCTTAACACTTTTTCTCCTAAGAATCACCATTTTGGAGATACAGCGATGTTGAAAAATTTGTGTTCTTCATAATATGTATGTCAATTACCGTTATATACATTACACAACGGTAATACAAGTAAAAATATTAGTTTTCGTGGCGTATAGATACATATTATACAATTCTAAAGCCAGATATACACTGTTCAAATGCATGACAAGCACGCGCAAGTGTATTGGTGAAAAAATCACACGTATAGATTGGATTTAGGATTAAAGCAAAATGAAAATCTTTTGAGTTTCTTTCAATCTAGCGTCCTGCATTGAAGTAGTGTATATGCAAGATTGATGATTGACCATGCATTTATTGGTTCATTTGCGTATAGTTCATTGAAGAGATGAGAACACAGTACAACATAAGCACTGATTGAAATATTAAAATAGTAAACAAGAAATGTATGATGAAATGGACAGACAAAATAAAACAAATTACCTACTCGGATAAAATTGAAAAAATCTCAAAGACGTTCTTATATTCACAATTTCGCAACGTCCTCTCACCACACCGTCCATGTTAAAATAAAAGATTGAAGACTCATGCTTGGTGTGTGTATATGCAACTTTAATCCGAATTTTCGAATACACTTGCACAATGTATATTTGGCTTAAGAATATAAACTCGAAAGAAAACCCAGTCCCTCATTTTATGTGACCATACGGCCTTGAGCAGCATCTGTCTGCGACGCTCGTATACCAGCTCCGTTTCTAAGGGCCCAAACAAAATAGTATTAGTCCCAAGCGTTCCTTCGTAGTAAGAACAAGTAGTTATTGCAAACAGAATTTGTGCAGTTTCTTGTTTGTAAGAGAAATTTATCAATTTTGCTTTATTTGTAGTAAACATTTGGCGGAAAAAGTACACTCGGAAGAGTACCATTACCGTAGTTAAAAGACGTCACGAACAAGAACAAGCTGGTACATCAATAATAAGTCCTCCTCGTACTAGAGCACGCGTAAATGAATCAGTTTTTTGTTTAGGTTACGTTACCTTAAGTTAAGGTGGCTGCTGACCGGAAAAGCCAAAACACTTAGACCAATATTTGGTCCGTTGTGATACTACAGGATTTCAAAAATCAATCTTACTCGTTGAACCATTAACAATGAAGCATTTGAGACAGTGAATGTCAGAATTGTTTTTTGTTTAAAAGAGTGCTGTTTATTCTGTGGCAATGAATTGAATAAAGCGTTTGAAATGAAAAAAAGCACTGCAATATCGGCGTCAAATTTGTAATGTAATTAGGTGCTTAGATAAGTTTTGGTACTTATCTTTTGTAAAAAATACTCATAATCGCTTTCGTCATTTCCAATAGTAGTATTTTTCAATTAGATACAAGTGTACTACTTCACGGGTGGCGCGGAACCGTGTGCATATTATGAAGAATACAACTTTTTCAACTTTTTGCTTCGCTATATCTCCAAAATGGTGATTCTTAGGAGAAAAAGTGTTAAGACGATTTCTATAGATAATTGCATGATGAATAATTTTTGTCTCACCTATCTTATGATAAAACTTGCCGTTCAGCTGAAAAATGCAAAAAAACGATTTTTGCAACATTTGACCTTGAATAATTTTTTTTCAACTTTTTGATTCGCTATATCTCCAAAATGGTGATTCTTAGGAGAAAAAGTGTTAAGACAATTTCTTTAGATAATTGCATGATGAATAACTTTTGTCTCACCTATCTTATGATAAAACTTGCCGTTCAGCTGAAAAATGCAAAAAACCGATTTTTGCAACATTTGACCTTGAATAATTTTTTTTGCACACGTCGGATCGATGGGGACTTTTGACAAATTGTTTGTAATAGTGTTCTCAACATTCATGCCAATTTTCAGCTTTGTGCGAATTAATGTAACCTTACCCTTATTTTTGAAGCTAATTTGACCGGGCTATAGCGACAACAAATAATTTGTTGTCACTAAACTTTTGAAAATTCCGCTAAATATAGTGACAAAGTCACTAAAACGGCAGCACTGCGTGCATTACACGTGGATTTCAGTGCCCAAGAAACGAAGATTTTGTTTATTGACGTAACCGCTTAAGTGATATGCCCCTCGTCGCTCATGATGATTTTCGACAAGAAATCGTCCTCTTCGTTCTTTAGATTGAATATGGCTTGACAGTAATTCACACGCCACAGACGCGACGGCCATCAGGCATTAACTGATGCACTGTCTCCTGAGGTTCCAGTCAGTTCGAGCCCAGTAGCTAAGCACCGGAAAGTTTGCCCAATTGACGCGACACGATTAGGAAATCGACGTAGAAATCCAGGTTGTGCTAACAGCGCCGACCGATTATTATTAAACAAAAAAATCAAATGTACAAATGTCAAATATGAGTGACGTACGACGCCATTTGTAAAAATTATAACATCTTCTGATAGGGTGATTAATTTTGCGCCACCTCGTACATATAACTAGCATAATATATTTCCCGCATGATATTTTTCTCTGCTGATAGTTTTCTCCCATGATATAGTATTCTCTCGTATTTTTCTCTCGTAATAGTCCTCTGGCATACTTTTCTGACATGATATATTTCTCACATGATACTTTTCTAGCATGAAAGTTTGCTCGCATGAAAGTTTTCTCGCACGATAGTTTTTTCGCATACTAGTATTTTCACTTAGTATATTTCTGGTATATAAGTTTTCTCGCTAGATATATTTCACACATGATAGTTTTCTCGTTTGATAGTATTTTCGTATGGTAGTTTTCTCGAATAAACTTTTCACCTACACATCCGAAATTTGGCGTCTTGATTTCGTTTGCTTATTTGGGCATTGGTAAATCAAATTTACAACTACCTACATCAACACAAATGTTCAATTTATCGGGTATAATGTTGCAGAAATAGTTTTTCTCAAACAAAAATTAATCATTAGTTCCCTTATATATAAATACATAAATGAATCCTTATATCGTTTTATATAAATTTTATTATTTTAAGAACTTTCCATTTTGCATTTCTGGCCGTAATTTTAAAACATGAAGTTCTCATTCTCTAGTGAATGCTTCACCCGAATCGAACATCAAACCTCTACAGTCACCACCAAAAAAAAAAATACTCACTTCATTTGCAACTTCAAACATTTTCATAGTTTTCGTAGAATATCCACACATCGGCATGCACGGCACCACGGCATCCATGAAGTAAACTTGTATTTTTCCTCATCAGTTGAGGATTATTCGTTGTCGGAGGTAGTTAGACACGGCTTCATTCGTTGCGTGGTTTTTTTATTCTTATTTTGAAATATTCGAAGCGGCGACTTTGTGTAGTGCTTTCCTATAAGATTGTTCCATAATTTCCTAATCTGTCGATTCTATCAAAGCCATTTGACCTATTTGTTATTGCTTAATTGTCTGAAAGTGCTTTTCTTTTCCATTTACCATTTTGTATCTTTTACTTAAGAACAGCTGAGTGACGGTATTTTTGTAATAAATTGGCTGAGTACTGCCAACTTCGCTTTCCAGTAAAGTTCAGAAAAGAGTTGTGTAGGTAGAGGTACTGCTTGGAAATTGGAAAATCTGCATAACGTATAGGACAAGACAAATGACAGTGTAGTAAACGTCTTGTGTGTGTTGTCGTCGTGTGTTGTGACTTGTGATCAGCGGCGGATTGCGGAATGCGATAAAAAAGAGCTAGGTCGTCCGTTGTCATTGTCCATGGTTTTTGTTTTGTTATTGTCTTAGCTCTAAGTTAAGGTGGGCCCTTAGTCAGCACTCTAACCAGAAAAAAAAACAGTGAACGTGTGAAATCATCCCTAAGTTTTGCCACATTCTTCGGCTGAAAAGGTGTTTGGCCTTATTTGTTCTAATTTTGCTGCGATTGGTATCTGAAATAGTTCTGGGGTTTATAATAATAACCGTGAACGCGACCCAGTGATTGCGATTGGTAGTTCGTTTCGTATTCGTTACGTTAGTTGCAGGGCCGGACAAGCTATACGTGCAAGCTGTGCAAATGCGCAGGGCGCTGAACTCAAAAGGCGCCTTGGGCAAGCGTTAAAAAAGCCACTACTTCATAACCACTACCTACCATCTTTTTTAAGTTTCATTTCTTTTTACAGCTCACTCCAATATTGGTATTTATTATATAACTAACAGCTAATTCTGAATTTAAAGACAGATATACATATATATAAAGATACATATCAAGTTTTCCAAAAATAAGTCGATGTTTAATTTCCTATACACACCCCCATTCCAACAGTAAAAAAAACTACATCACAAAATCTTTACAAAGTGCACAATTTTGTTCGCTTAACAACAGATACCTACATATTTGCTATTTTTCTCTTTATCAATCCACTGTTACGTTATTCTTCACACTCAATATCGCGTGTATGAGTGAAGGGATTTATTTTATTTTGTTATCCCTCCCCTATGCAGTGTAACATAAAACAGAATTTCAACAGCAAATACAGACAGTTACCAGTTTGCAAGTTGATAACATGAGTACGATGCCAATTGTTCTATATGAAATCGAAGTCAGCAATGTTACTCAAACAGAAATTCTGAGGTACAAAATTCATACACAGTATGCAGAATTAAAAGTTGCGTCTAGGAATTTAAACTCTTCCGGTTGAGTGTTTCTTGTACTATGTTTTAGTTTGGCACTGGCCTCTGTTTATGAGTGAAATTTTATCACTGTCGTGTGTCGAGAATGAGACAAAGGGTTGAAATATGGAAATACTTGAGTGATGGTGATGCGATGATTAGTGTTGAGGTTTGTCGTTAATGAGTGAATCTGTTTTATTTAATTTCTCCTTTTCTCTATTTTTTGTTCTTGCCAGTTATTGTTTACATTTAAAAAGGGATTTTTTGACTGGTCTAATTACTTTATTAACTTCCCATAGGGAGTTATTTGTCTATGTATTATGGTAAAATAAACTCAAAACAAAAGAAAGGATAGGGAATCTATATTTACAACAAAACTTGCTACGCTACTATTCCAGTAGTGTATACGAGTATGTATAAGGTTATGATAATGGTTCAAACATGAAAGGAAAAGAGGCTGGTGTTCAAAACAAAATTAAGTGTTTTGAACCAAGAGCTTATTTTGTTCAGGCTGCTTGCATTCCTTTTGGTTGTTGTTGGTTTTTAATGATTCAGCTTGCTGTTCATTGGAAGCTGTTAAGTTTTTTGACATTGTTCAATGCATATAAAACTTTGTATCAGGTTCAACAATGCGTTGGGACACACATATATACAAAAAATTTCGCTGATTTTACCTTAAAACCCCTTTCTGAAACCAGATGGGAGTAGACTAAATGCTTTAAAACCATTCAAAAAAATCTGAGAAGCTATAGTATGAAGCTCTTATTGAAATATCTGAGGCTGGAAACGTTGAGAATAGAAACATGCTGTACTTAGGAAGTAAAATTTTAGTTTCAAGTTTATATGTAGCATATTAATCTAGTTTGATATTTAAGAATAAAATAATGGCGCAAAATTTTAATTGAATTAGTACGATGCTAAAGCTGTTTTAGTATGATACTAGGTTAAAACAATAATTTTAATCGAATATAGCATCAAACTTCTCTACCCTTTTATTAAAGTTAAAATCATCAAATACCTACTTTATTTTTTTAGTATCGCGCTAGCTTCATATGACACTTTGACATTTGCAGACATCAAAAAAGGTTCGTGTACTTATTTTTTTAAACGAAATGTCGTTGTTTTAGGTGTGTTCAGAGCAATTTATTAAGGAAATTCTTTTAGTACGATACTAGTGAGAAAATATTTAAATTTAAGAATGAGTTAGTAAACTACTATAAAGTTAGCAAATTGTTAAGTAGTATCATACTAATATCTTAATAATAGGCTGTTTATTTAATTTTGCGCCAATATAACTAGTAAGTATTTACAAACTCCGTCTGCTAATTTATCTACTAAATATGCTACTAAAAACTCTTTAGTGGAAATGCGATCAGAAGAACAATTCACTAACGTGCAATCAGCTGAAGCCATAGCTCTAAATCTATAAATACCATCACAGTTTCCTCAAATAACGTAGTTTTTTTTAAACTAAAAGTAATAATAAACTACTTCAGGACCCCAATGACTCATGAAAGATAAGTTGACTAGTCAGTCATGGCTATAGAGAAAGAGCTTGTCAAGTCATTATATTATGATGATCTGGTAGCTGAGTTTGCTAAAACAGAAGCCAGAAAAGTTAATATAGCCGGTTCTATTTATTTTTATTAAAATAATAATCTTATTATTATTTCCTACATGAGCAACAATTAATGAGTTCATTATTTATTTGTATGTTGTTATGTTTTTGAATTAGTTTTTAAATATTTTTTACTTCAAAAAATACTTTTTTCAGTTCCTAAATTTTTGTGATATATTTTTGATTTCTTAGTTTTTAATAAAAATCATATTTATTTTAATAAAATATAAGTATTATCTAGGAATAGGCCTCTTGGGAATCCCTTGTTAAAAAAACGCATTGCAAAGGGTACTCCTTGGGTAATGAGGAAATGACTTTTTCCGGCAATCCAATCCAAATGAGAGGCGCCACTGATAAAGCTTGCGCAGGGCTCTAATTTAGCTCGGGCCGGTCCTGGTTAGTTGTATCTATTTTCAAATATTCGCATGTTTTTGAATAGGAAGAAGAAGATATAATACGTTATTTATGCAGCACGATGATGTAATTTATGATAATGATAAAAATGGAACGAGAGTGTGCGTCGAATGTTGTTTGGGCGGGAATATAATAATTAATTCTGCTAACAGTTCAACGTATTGATTTTTGTATTTTCCCTTGAGAAGATAAAATAGATAAACATTGTGAGTTGATAAATAGAGCGTATCTAATTAAGTGATATTGCTCGATATCTGTGTGTGCGTTATAGGTGATAGATACATACATACATACATATAGATACACAGGTGAAATCTGTTTCTAGATCAGCAGCGTACCCAGTATCTACGAGTAAACAAAATGCATTTCGAATGTTGTCAGTGGTTACTGTTGGAGCAGAGGTCCATTGGGGAGTTTAAAAAACAAAATTTTACAAAATCATCGGATCAGGTGAAATTATCTCACAGAAGTGCCATGTCATTTTTAAGCAATTATTGCTTAGTGTTTAGTGTTGTAGTGTTAATTGTTAGCAATAGTTATTGTGCATATGGATTTAACTTGGAAAATCGACTTCCGATCGTCAAATATGGAGAGAGATCAACCTATTTTGGATATTCGATAGCGACGCATGTAATCGGAGAATACAACATTCCGAATAATACTAAATGGTAAGTTATTAAATTTAATATAATATTTAAAAATGTTAGGGTAAGATGGGGCAACTTTTAATTAGAAGTATTATGAATACTAAGGTGAAATGGGATGCCTATATTTCACACTTTGCTTTAAAATGTTTAGGTGTACCTACTCCGAAAAATTATTGAAACATTTCAAAAGTTATATTTTTCTTTGTTTTTTTACTAGATCGAGTTTTGTGCCCAAATAGGTGAACCGATCCTTAGGTGATTTTCTTGAGGAGAATTCTAATTTTGGCTCATCAAGAAGGCTTATGGTTAGATAGCTAAAAATGTTGTTTTATTCAAGTTTTCTCGGAAACGGTTGTAACGGTTATGATTAAACTTCGTACATGAAATATCCGAAGTGATTGTTCCAAAAATTTTTCAGTTTTTACCTATACTAAAAAAATCGGATACCCCTTGGCATAATGGTTAGTGCGTTGGACTGTCATGCCGAAGGTCTCGAGTTCAATTCTCAGCCGCTGCAAGAAAGTTTTTTTTCAAGGGTGTACTGCCTCTTGCGAGAAATTGACAAATTCTCCAAGAGTATTTCTTGTCACGGAAAGTGCTGCTCATTAGCCGTTCGGAATCGGCAGAAAATTGTAGGTCCCCTCCGTTCCTGGTAACACGCACACAGGAATGGTTGAGAGTTATAAATCACTAGGTCCTGGTTCACTACGAGCTGTTGCACCACCAAATTTATTTAATTTATTTAGATATTTATTATAAAAAAATCGGATAACGGAAATATGGATTTGATATTTTATGTTGAGAAAATTGTCTTGTTTTACACATACAGTACAAACTCGATTTACGCAACTAATAGAAATTAGGGCAGTTGCATTAACCGAGGTTGTAGCCCTTACTGGGTTATATTTTTTTAAGTAAAAAATTATAGTTTTAATGGTTTATTTTTTTTTTTAAGATAACGAAAATGTTATAAAAAAACATTATTGAAACCAAACAAATCGTCCTTTTGTTGGTTTGATGTTTTGATTTTAATGAACAAATGTATAAACACAAGAAGTTGCACTAATCGATGTAACATTTTTGAAAAGTAGCACTTACAGAATCAAGACGTGCTACGATTTAAGTGTTGCGAAAATCGAGGAGTTGCTCGAATCGAGGGTTGCCTTAACCGAGTTCGTACTGTATTTGTCTACATTTGATTAAAAGTTGTACAAATGATAGGTATACCTATTGCATCTCAGTTTTTTCTTATGAACAAACTTAACAAAAAAGTAGGTCTGGGTTCAATTCTGAGACTCTGCAAAAATGTTTTTCAGGGATGTACTGCTTTTTGCGAGGAGATGACACTCGAAGAGTATTTCTTGTCGGAATGGACATAAAATTGTATGTCTTCCTTGCTTAACGAATAGGTATAGGAACGGTTAAAAGTTGTAAGTCATCAGGCTTAGGCCTTCTTCGAGCCGTTGGCCTCTAATTTATTTTTATTTATTTATTTTAAACAAAGAATACATTTAATTTTTTAGTACTTTTGAATTTGTTCATACTTTTTCATACAAAATATTGTTGTTGTAATAAATGAATACGATTTCAACGCTTGACCACCAAATAGTTTTGGATCACAAGACCAAGTAGGATGTTTACTGTCATAATACTCGTAAACAATAATGACAATAAATGTCTAAAGTATAACATACATGAAGGTATTTTGTTATAATCTTACGTGTAATTCCAGTATAAGTTACAATTTATTGTCATATATGGTATATTAGGCCATATTAGGTACGATATCCACCATAAAGTTATTGGCCGCGTTCAGAATTCTACCCAAAGCAATCTGGATAGGTTTGTATTGGTTTTTGAAACCAAACCTATCCAATCCGGTTTTGGTCGTTCAGACAACTAATGGATACTAACCTATCCTATATAGTCTATCCAAGTGAATCCTGAACGCGACCATTTATTGGTACGAATATGAAAAAGAAATATAACACCTATTCACTCATTAATGAAAATGAATATATAAAATGGGGTTTCACCTTTCTACCCACTATCTAAGACTTTGATTAACAACAAAAAATATAACAAAATTAAATAACCTAATATAAGTAATACCTAAAATAGTCCTTATGAATCATGGTAACCAAAGATATCAATATTGTACCTAACATTATCTAACCAATTCAAAAAGCTGGTTGTTGTTATTTATTGTTATCAGTTAAATAAAGTTAATTATCTATATTATTGATAAGAAATCTTTTCTGATTACCCATATTTAATACTCGATATAACTTCAAATGCATACCTACGTAGATTAGATATAGGTAAAAATCGAAAGTAATTGTATCCAGCGGACTTCACTTTTCAATACCCATACCATAATTCATCACATAGGCGGAATCAAGTAAAATGAAACCCAATTTCTTTTATTATTTAAACAATTGTTTATCATAAAATATGATAACAGAATAAGTGGCTAAGCCATGGTAGAGTTAATTGAACTTTGTCAATATTGTGTAAATGAATTATAAGTGGTTTTAAAGTTTTCGTTAAAAAGCACCACTGTATTAATTGGCGTTTAATGAATGCCATTTGTAATGTACATTGGTAACATATACGTAATTTGTGAGCACAAAATTTCGCAAATAATAAAAACTCGGAGTTTTGAGGTATTAGATGATAACTAAATGCGAGCATGGACCTGTTTTTTTTTTTTTTTTTACTCACAAAAGAAGGAGACTAAATGTCTAAATGTCGACGGAGTTCCGCTTAAGTTTATTAAGCTTATTTTGCCACACATTTTATATACCCTTACACATATTATGAATTCTTGCATAACAACATCTAAATTTCCGGCATCTTGGAAAAGGGCAAAGGTAACTCCAATACCTAAAAGTTCTAAATGTAAGGGTGCTGAAGATTACAGACCCATCAGTATTCTACCTTGCCTCTCAAAGATTTTGGAAATTATCATACGAAACCAAATAAATATTCATGTTACTGAACACAAATTGCTTTCTAATATTCAGTCTGGGTTTAGATCTAAGCACAGTTGCGTAACCGCTACAATAAAAATTCTCGATGATATAAGGGTTGAATTTGATAAAAATAATTTCACTATACTATGCCTTTTGGATTTTTCTAAGGCTTTCGATAGCGTAAACCATGAAATACTTTGTAATAAGCTTGGAAATTTGTTTGGCTTAAGTCATCTATCAACCATGCTCATAAAAAGCTATCTGTCGGAGAGGACCCAAATCGTACACTTGGGCAATGAATGTTCGGATCCCTTGTCTATAAAAACAGGCGTTCCACAAGGATCGATTTTGGGACCCTTATTATTCTCATTATTTATTAATGATTTGCCCAAAGTCTGCAAAAGCGTGTCTATTCATATTTTTGCAGATGATGCTCAGATATACCGTTCCTGTCGTAGTGGCCTTTCTGAGGACTGTGTGTTCCGAATTAACGAAGATTTGCAGGCTATAGCAAATTGGGCCTTATCTAATAAACTTATTCTTAACCCAGATAAGACAAAAAGTATAGTCTTTTCCAAGCATAAAATCGATACCTCATATTTGCCTTCCATTTCCCTATTTTCTAAAACAATACCTTATCTAGATACCGCAAAGAGCCTCGGAATTTATCTAAATTCTCAACTGTCTGGTGCGGATAATGTGAATTACATTGCAAAATCGATTTATGGTGGTGTAAGGCAGCTTAATCTCTCGGCAAAGTTTACACCCCAAGCCACTAGGATGAGACTTGCCAAAACCTTATTATTACCAATAATAAATTATAGTGCCGCAGTCTACAGTTGTCTTGATTCTGTTTCAATGAGGAAATTGCAAGTAGCTTATAATGCAATTGTGCGATATGTGTTTGCCTTGCGACGTTTTGATCATGTATCTACATATAGTAAGCAAATTACGGGACTGTCGCTTAAAGAGTTTTTGAATTGTAGAAGTTGTATTTTGCTTTACAATATAATCAGGAATAAAGAACCTGGGTACCTTTACGATAAGATCAACTTTGCTGCATCTAGTAGAACAGGTAATATCATCGTACCAAATTTTAACTATTTAGAAAGCAAGAGGTTATTTTTCTTTCATTCGATCAAGCTATGGAATTCTTTGTCGTTGTCGATCCGAAATTGCAAGACCCAAATAAGTTTCAAAAAATCAATGTATGAATATGTTATAACCAGCAATAATAATAGTTTTTTTTTCTTAGGAAAGTTCTATATCGTATTTTTTCTCTTTATTCTATCTTCTAATATTTCTTTTTACTCTATCCCTCTAAATTCTTATTTTTCTTGCTTTCATGTTCCTCTATTCAATTCAATTAATTTATTATTTTAAATTAATTATTTTTTTGTTTGCAAATTAATAAAAACTAAATTACACTCATGACCTTTGTAATTAAAATATAAAGTTAAGTACTTATAATAAGAATTCAATTCTTTTTGTACTCCCTCATTTTGAATTAAAATAAATAAAATAAAATAAATAAATAAAATAAATGTCGATTATTTTTAAATATCAAAAGTTTTTCTGCGTGTTTTACAAGCGTTCATAATTTCGATCGAATTGTCTAGCAAAATTATATTTTCAGTGCCACTCTGATGTATTTCGTGGATGACAGATGTGGGCTATAGGATTGAAGATTGAAGTTAAAATTTTTACTTTTGATTATATTCCATAAGTGCAAGATTTGAATCATGCACAACCCATACTAAAAAAAATAACACGGGGGCTTGGGTTAGATATTCAACATGCTGATAGTTGTGTTCAATACATTGATTTTGCAGTATGTGCTAGTTATGTGGAAATAAATATCGTAGTGTTAAGGGCTCGGAACTGAACTCTGCTATTTTGATCCCTGCTTTTAGGCAAATTACAAACAATGTTGAATTTCATGATAAAACTGCAAAGGGTGAGGGTCAGTTGGCCGAAATTATTAGATACAATTCCGACAATTCTGGAAATATACAGCCCAATTCTAAATATTCTCCGGGGAAATAACTCCCCGGGAAACGTGATCTCCCGGGAGTAGAATCCTCCTATTCAGAATTCCCCGGGAGAATATTTTTCCCTTCGAAAGCGGGAGTTAGAATTATGAAAGTTCGAAACAGCTGTTTTGCAGTATTTGACACATAAAAATATAAAAACAAATAATCTATCAACGTGAATAGGTTCAGAGTCATTGTAATTAATTATTAATATGTAAATACAAAAGCAACAAAATGTTAAGCATCGCAATACGAATTCTGCATGAAGAGGAATTTGAAAGAAGCAAAGATCCATAAGGGATTCCTCAAATCCTCTAGAGTTGCCTCAATGGTTGTATGTACACAAATAAATTATACTTTTGTTATCATACTTCATTAAACTATTTGTATTTTAGGTTTCAAAAATATTTTACAATAAATTAAAATTTGCTATTATTTGTTCTAAATAATTTTACTTTCTTCCATTCTGTAATTGTTTTGCTTGGTGGGCCACACGAATTCAATTCATTCTCAGCTGTTTGGCAAAACAGTGAAATTTCTTCCTTAGGCCTTTTATGGAACCCACACGCAATGTCTCGATGAGTTTCCATCAAATTTAAAAGCATTTGCAATTTGCACTTGCTTGTTGTTTTTGACCTCAAAAATAATTTAGATTTTAAGTTATTTTAATTGCAAAAAGAAAAAAACTTACATTTTGGCAACCAACTCTCCAGCAAATGTGTCGGGAACAAACTCGCGTTAAATGAATTAAAATTCTCCCCTTTTTTAACATTTAGAATGCATACTTTTTTCCCGCAATATCTTTTCCCATATTCGAACTTTATTTGGAATAGGAGGAAAGGGAAAAAGGAAAAAAATTCCCGCAATTTTTTGTTTAGAATAAGGGAGTAGAGAAAAGAGAAAAAATTCCCCGGGAATTGTCATTCAGAATTGGGCTGATTTATAAATATTTGTTCAAATCGTGTACACTTTCTTCTATTATGGAGAGATTATGTTTGTTTTTTGTTCCTCAGAGCTAAGACCTATTATAGGATTGATTGATATGTTTTTAAGAACCCTGAATCATATAGAGTATATCATTGTTGCTTTCTAAGAAAAAAAGAGGGTGCTTTAAACAATTTCGACACGCCTGGAATCTTTCGTGAATTGATAAATCCGATGCCGACTAAGATGATCATCAATTCAGAATTGAGCAGGTTTTGTTATAGGAGATCTGTCAGTAGTCTGTAGAGCTACTCCCCAGGCGTTCTTATCTCCACTTCTTTGGAACTTGGTACCAAATGAGTTGTTATACTTTTGGAAGGGGAGTGCTATTAAGAATTATTGCTTTTGCAGATTCTGTTACTATTTCCATATTAGGAAAATATCCTAAACTTTTGAAAAACTTTTGCAAAACCCTTTAAACAGACAAGACCGATGGAATTCCTTCAATTCTATTTGACACATCTCAATATGTTTAGCAAACAAACGACAGCGAGCACAGCCATTCATTTCAAAGCCCCTTTAGATAAATTTATACTATAGATACTGAATTCATTCGGATCACTTTAAAGCTATGTTGACTAATACGCCATCCCAAAATTACAAATCATTCTTAGAATTCTTATACGATGATGGGTGGCTGGAGCAATGTGCCCATATAGAGTCAATTTAAGTCCCTCATTTCTTAATAATTTCATGTTCCAGACGGAACTTTTTGGGATAAAAGAAGCCCAAATTTGGTTTAAGGAAAACGTGAATCTAACTTTGAATTTCCATATCTTCCCATACAGCCCAAGTGGTATGAGAGCTGTGGACTCAACTTTCTTACTTAACCGGCTTACGCTACATGAAGGGTTTCTGCATTGACATGGCAGCTTTCCATCCTCTGCGATCCCGAGCATGCCGGAGGTTCAGCTTTCCTTGTCGCCACGAACATAGAGCATTGTTGTCCATTCGCTCAAAGTGACCGAGCGTTTATTTGGCTTTCTGGACTACATCCACATCTTGGTAAAGCTGATAGAGTTCGCAGTTATATCTTCTCCTACATTTACCCTTCTCGCACACAGAACGAAAAATCCGTCGCAGATTTTTTTTTCGAAAGGCCCTAGTAACATCTCTCCCTTTTTGCTTATAGTCCAACACTCAGCACCGTAAAGCACGACTGGTAATATAAGGATTTCGTAGAGCGTGCACTTCGTCATAAGAGTGAGAAGTTTTGAGCCCATCAGTTTTGCTAAACCGAAGATGCAGCGGTATTCTAGGGCAATTCTTCGTGGGATTTCCACTAAGGTGTCGGTCTGAACTCCTTGACTGCCCCGAGATTTTGCTATCAATAGTGACGTTTTGCCATAATCGGTCTGCAGAAGTTTGTTTGTTTGTTGATAGTATACATATATGTACATACTTGGTCTTGTCCTCATTTACTTCAAGACCAACAAGTCTCGCCCAATTTTCAATAGCCGGATGTAGGGAACGATGCCGATATCGTCCTTTACCCCAACAGTTAGAACAGAATATAGTGCATTTCGAGTTAACACCTGCCCTGTTCTAGAACAGGGTTGAAGAAATCACTTCATAGCGTATTACCTTGCCGAAGCCTGCATGCTTCGAATATTATGCTAGAGTAAGATGCTATGGAGTGAACAAGCCTTTGATGCAAGATTACTTTATATCTATTCTTTTGCATCCGAGTGTTTAAGGTTATGTTGAAACCGATTTGTTTCGTTGCAAATCGAAATATGAAAATCATTTTAAAATTTAAAATGTGTTAATTGTTTGTACAATAGAGTAGATACACTTTCAATTCAGTTCATATAACATGAAATATTTGACTAAAATCCAATGTGAACTACATCATATCTGCATCGATAATAAAAATCAAATAAATTAAACTGTCTGCATTTTATGTAAAATCTCTCAAAAGTCACAATATGTTCAAGATATTGAGTTAACTACCTGATACAATCTCAACATTTTTCTTTTTTGTGTCATCTTTATTAGTCCCTTTAAAGTAAAACAAGTGTAAGAATTTAAAATTTTGCCTAATGGATTTAATTGCATGGTACCTGTTTAAAGGTTCAAAAAAGAATCCTAATCTATGCCTTGGTAAACAGAAACACGTGTAATTTGTTAAACCTTGTGATAGAATACAAAAGCGATGCACATAACAATATCTTATTTGACAAAAGATTCAAAAGGCACTTTATGGTCAAGTGCATAACAATTTAGTTTTAGGGATGTTCAGCATGTTCAGGTGGTATGTAGGTATATAAAGGTCGAAATTTTTCTTCTTTAAAAAAAACAAAATATCCTTTTTGAGTTGTAGATACTCGTACATATATGTATGTATATATGTATGTATTGTGCACAATAGTTATTTTTCTTGGTAAAATAGAATATTGATACTGCTTAGGTGCAGAATTAATTGTAATCTCACGATAAAGTTATCTCTGCCTTTGAAATAAATTCAACTAAAATTGAAAGTAGATATCCTATCGGAAGTAATTGTATGGTCTTAATGATTTATGGTGTTTTCGATTGGTAGTCCGGAAAAACTCTTCAATTCCCAACACCAATAGAACAGGGTTTATTAGATTCTAAAATGTTTATCTGTGATTAATAGATCACAACGATCCAGTCGAGTAATTTATTTTGCATGTCATGGCGTTAAGCTCATCTTAAACGAGTAGCTTCCCTAAAGCAATTTTAAATTATTGATTAATTTTGAATTCTTAAACACTTTGCAGTTACGAAAGTATTTGTAATAATAAAATAAATTTTTATTAATATTCCTGATATTTTTTAGAAAAAAAAAAAAAGAGTACAAAATTTGATTTCATGTATGCTTTTCATCACTGCTTTTTGGTTACCCAATGATTACACAAATATCGTTTGATATTTTTAAATTATGAAGCGACATTTAAAATATCAATGGTGTGAAATATAAAATTGATTCTGGCTTAGTTTTTAAAAAAATGCCATTTTGTTTGGAATAGCACATCATTCAAAACTTTGCGTCGGCTTCTCCAGCTTCAAGTGGTTGGCCAAATTTTTTTTTATCTTTTTCGGCGTTATTTCGTTTATATTCGTTGAGCTCATCGAAAGGGGTTGACTTGTTAGCGTAGACTAAGGCCTCAACGGAGCCCTGGAGAAAATAACACTGCACAACAGCATTTCTGATGATTGGGTTATGTTATATGATATAAGTCCAATTTTTAATGACGATTTGAAATCTGTGATTGAAATTTCTGTATCAGCTCTAGTTAAAAAAATATGACACATGTTTTTTTTTTATAATAAAACACTTTATATTTGGAGATGATTTCAATTTATTTAATTTTAAGTGGAAAAAAACTTTCTTTTACTTGATTTTCTTGCTGAAGCTGAAGGCAGAGAGCTATTATGAATGCTCCAACAATAGTCAGCCATCATGTGAGCGTTCCAGTAGCCTTGACTGCGTTTCTCCATCGTACGAAGGTCCTGGTGGAATCGCAAGCCCTGTTCTTCACTTCGATCCCCAAGATTGGCGGGAAAATAGTCTAAGTGGTTGTGAAGAAAGTGAAACTTGATGCTCATGTTACATCCGAACTTTTGAAAGTGACTCATTAGTTCTTTCATGTCATGAAAAGTCTGAATGTTTCTTATTTCCCAAAAAATTTTGTACCAGTCAAACAAACTCATTCCATGCCTTTTTCTCAATATTTGTCATAGTTTTCATAAAATTTGAGTCTTTTATTAATGAACTTATTTGTGGCCCGTCAAAAATTCCCGCTTTTATCTTTTCTGCACTCAGTTTTGGAAACATTTTTGATAGGAAAAGGAAACAATTTCCATTTTTGTCAAGACCTTTTACAAATTGTTTTATAAGGCCTATTTTTATATGTAACGGAGGCAAAATTATACGATCCCTTGATACTAATATTTTAGGGGTCAAAAAACTTCTATTTGGCGACCGTATAAAAGGATATTCCCATTTGGCTCGATTTTTTCAGTTAATACCAGTTATGTTCACCAAGTAAAAATAACAGTCATCGTGGTGGTTCACGGGTTCTTTCCAGCCGTTTCGTACGTTAATCTATTCCTTTTTTTATTTGTCCACAAACGTAGAAACTCAACACACGTTTTGCATACCTTTTGCGGAATCCAAGGCTTGTTTTTCATTTCCAGCGGGTAACCAAAGTAATTTTTGTAAGCCTCATTTACGAACGTAGTCACATTCAAACGGTATTTTTTAAACATGTAATCTCCGCAAATGAAACAAAATGATTCGGATCATTCACACAAATTCGTCTTGACAACGCCATAACAAATTATATTAAAAAACGAAATAAATAATATTATTATCAGCAAATTAACACGGTCATACGTCGAATTTATTGTGAAAGCTATAACTTGTAAACAAGAGCTGTTACAAAAAAAACGAGGGTATATCTAGAATCAGCGACGTCAAATTAGTAAACATCATGTGATAAAAGTCAATCATCAGACAAAAGTTGCAATTTTGTTGTGCAGTGTAATCGCTCTATAACTTATACCATTGAAAGTAAAGTTTCTTTGGTCGAATACTAGTAAATTGTGTTGGCACCATATTAATAGCAGTTTTGCTTGTTGACAAAGTCACTGGATTGAATATAGGCCTCGTCTGGGAAGATAATTTCAAGCGCTCAATCATCGAACCCACGGCGTTTTATATGGTTGTTTGGGTGAAATTGCAAACCTTACTGACAGCAGGATGTCATTGATAATTTTGACAGCTGCTTAAACATAAAAATTGGAAATAGGTTTTCAATATTTCCCAACGTAAAGCGACTCATTTCGTTCTGCGGAGGTATTATACTGACTTTCTGTGAAGATTTTGAGCGCGAAACAGCTGTCAGTGTCAAAATAATTTATGATTTAAAAAGACACCACTAGATGGCCCACTCTGTATGTACATGCCGATTATAAAATCCGCCATATTGCAATCCCGGGCTGTTGGGAAGTTTTCAAATATAAACAAGGCTTTTGATGCGAATAAAATACAAATAAATTTATGTGGCATCACGACAGAACGTGGGGAACTTATTGGAGGACTTAGAGACTTGAAAATCTTAAGCATTCCTCTCTCCATATTGCTACAAGAATGGGGGACATCTATAATTTTTTATCGAATCAGAACGGAATGGTTCTCACTTTTCCATAACAAGAGATTTCCTTGCAAGACGCAGAACTTCTACGGATATTATAGAAAAATATTTCTATACATCGTGACGGATAGTTCGCCATTGGATAATTGTGGAAAACAGGAAGCTATTAGATGTTTTCGATCACCGGATATGGGATCGGTTATGTTATGTTAAATGTTTGAGTTTGAAATAAAACCCTTCTTTAAAATCATATCTAAAGTTAATACGTGCATCCAATTTCAAAAGCAAACAATGTTTCAAAGTCAAAGGTATATAAATTTTCGATCAGTGACTGAGCAACCACGACTTGATAAGATACTGCTATCAATAGTTTTTTTTTTTTTGGGACACAAATTCCAAGGTGTCTAATCAAACATTTTTCACTCCCCGTCTGTCTATCCAAAAAAGACATCCAATATTTGCTGAGTCGATATAATCAGCAGAACTGTTAACTGATCTTTTAGCTTCGTTTTAAAAGAAAAAAATAAACAAACTCTAGCTTTACTCGTATATGTGCGACAAAACGTCCATAATCGGCATTTTTTATATCATTTTTGTAACCATAATATCTACATTGGTATAAGTTTGTATATCCGATGAATACATTTGGATTATGGTAATGCGATCGCAAAAAAAAAAAAACTAAAATAAATAAATTCTCTAAGACCGGTTTCGAAAATACATCTTGTCTTGTTTCATTTTGTATTACTTTTTCGCATTGAAAAAATTTAAGGATTTAATTTCGGCCGAATTTGCACAAACAAATCGTCATGCCAAAGAATTTTGTTTCTGTCGTCGGATGTCTGCTTTGAATTTAATATTTTTAACGCAGGAAACGGGGAAGATTACAATTTTAATGAATTTGTTTATAAATAATTAAGTGAATCACCTTGGAACTTTCTATCTTTCCGAATCAGTTAGACGAATTCGAATGGCGAATCATTTTTCTTGGAAGCCTCCCTTTTATTTGACTTTAATATCTATGCATAGAGATCTTTAATTATCTCTCTTCTTGCCATTATTGGAAATGTAAACATTAATCAGAGAAGTGAATTATATTTTAGTCAGATATTTATTTACACAGGTGAATTATTCATTGTTAAATAGTACTTCCATTCATATCGGGGCTGGTTTTATCAGTAATCGAGCCCTGGGGCACAATTTTGTTCTTCTATGGCATTTAAGCTACTGGAATACTTTTAATATGGGTATTATGATGATGGAAAACTTAAGTTTGACCCCCTTGATTATCGCCCAAACGAGGCATTTCCTTACCGTTCACAGAGGCAATTTAAATGTACGTGCTTAAAATAAAACATAGAAGAACATTTTTTTTGAATTATCTATTTTCAGTTGTAAGAGTCAAGCAGAAGTGTGTTTTCATAGATAAGATATGTAGTATGCAACGCCATAGCCCAAGCCCAGCCCAACCCAACCCAGAATTTAGTGTTTAAATTATGTATTTATTTTTTCGGTAGACTCTACCTAATAGATACTTTTCAACGATTCATTCAAATAAATGTAGACGTTAGATTCTTGTTTAGACAACAGTCTGTTGTTTTTGTTGGAAGGGATGTATAAGAATAACAATGAAATAAAAGTAATAGGTACTATGAAAGATGATGATGATGATCAAATGAAATTTATGTGCATAATGCTACAGCTTATTGAATATTCGATTTAGTCTAATTTGATTGCAGTAGGTAATGTGTGGAATGAAACAGGCATCAGATATACATTTTTTTATTGAAATGCAACTAGAGTTCTGGTGTACGGTTTATTATATGACTTTAACACTGGTGTTGGAAACATTTCTAAAAGGTGAGAAGAAAATACTTTATGATCATTACATTATGAATAATAAACAAATAAACATAACTGACTACGTTTGAACACCTGAGTCAGAATAAATTTAAAATATCTGTTTTAAAAATTTCTTGTTTACCTTTCTTACAAAAACGTTTTGAAGGTTGGTGTGTTTCGATTTCATCACTTACTTTTTTTACAATTTACAATTTAAGTCAGACAAAGATGATAACCTTAGAGATCGGGCGAAAGATAACTGGAATCGAAATGGGTAGTGTGTTTGGGAAAGTTTAGAACCTAGAACTAAACCCAAATAAGTCGGTATTGGCAAGTCTTTAGATATACAAATATTTTAAATGACGAACTTTACCTGCGATTGAATGAGTGCAGAATCTTCCAAGACACCATTGAATTATTACCATTCTTAAAGTTTAAAAGGATTATGATTTCAATCATTATTTTTACCCAAACCATCTGCATAAGGTGATTTTTAATAATCCGATAAGGAATTTTATGAGGACTGTTTTGGACCAAAATTATTTTTTTAATTTAAATGATGGTCATTAAAAAAACCTTAATTTGCAAGCAAACAGAGAGTATAAGGCAATGTGCACTCGTGAGAAAACAACATTTTTTGAATCCAAATTAAATTGAATAGACTAGTGTCAGAATCGGAAAGAGTTTTGGAGCTTAGTAACGAAGATTGAACCCTAAGCTGGTGGCAATCCTTTTCAAGAACTTATTGAATCCGGTTCAAGGACAAGTCTGTTTACAGTATGCTTCTCCTGATTATACCTATGAGGTGTTGGATAGTAAAATAATGCAACGATAAGTTAACTACAGCAGCGATTGAGCTTAACGATGGAAAAGCAGCAGGTTCAAATGGGATTCCAACTGAGTTGTATAAATATAGAACCCAGAGTTGATCAGCAGACTTACATTAATATACAATAATGTGCTAGAAACTGGTATAATACCACAAGAATTTAGAGAATCGATAATTTTTCCAATTCGTAAAAAAGTGGTATTCTGCAGCAACGGCTGGTTTCAGACGAGGTTATTCAACAATTGACTACATCTTTGTTTTTGAAAAGTACCTATTGTTAGAGAAAAAGGTTATATACGTATTTTGAAGACTTTAAGTCCGCATTTGATGCCGTGGATAGACAGGCTCTTTTCTGTTAACCTCTATGGAATGTCGTTTAAGTTTGGGATCTATATATGAACACGATAGCGTCAATATGGAATGGATAAGGGAGGTCTGATTGGTTTAAAAGGGAATCAGGTGTCAGCCAAAGTTGCACGATGGGCCTAAAGTTGTTTGTTCTGTATATTGATGATCTCGTCGAATACCCAGCACACACATCACTACTTTTCGCAGATGACATTATTCTTTTGGCGTTTTCCCCTGATTCATAGCAGCTTATAATCAATCGGCTTTTCCAATACTGCAAGATATGGAGCTTAGTAGTGAATATGGAAAAGTCAAAAATAATGATTTTTAAAAACTGAGATGGCAGAAACTGTTCAAACGAAAAATGGTACTCCAATGGTGAGATTATCGAAATCATAAGAGAATCTATAAATACTAAAGAGTACAAGCAATTTAAGTATGGGAAAGCATTTGAAAAGTTTACAAAGGCAAAAGGCGCAATCAGTGCAATGTTTTTGCAATAAAAATATTACTCAGAATTGCAAATTCAAGGTTTTTGAAGCTGTATCGGAATCAATTTTATTTTATGAAGCACAGGTCTGGGGAGCTAAAGAATATGAAAATGTGTCTTTTCGTTACTATATCACGCTAATTTTCCGACTGGCACCTAACATGCCATGTTAGAAACTGGATTATCACCTCTCTTAATTCGAACACCCAAAATGCAAATGGATGAGGTTCTAAAGATTATGAACATAGAAAATCACCAACTACTGAAGATTACAGCTCCCAAAGTCATTTGGGAGAAATCTAGTTGCTATGCTGAATGAATGGTTCTATAACGACGGAGTATGAGAAAGACTTGAAGCTAAATAGTTTCGACCACGTTCGTTGGAAAAAGTTGCTTTATCAGCTTATTTCACCAGTTGACCATAAGTGCAGAGATGGAATTTTGAACAATACAACAGAAACGGTGCACAGATAAATATATTGTCAACTTAATGACAATTTGGAAGAGAAAAATAAATATTTTCGGGATGAAAACAGATTTGACGAAATATCTGTGATGATCCGGATACGTGAAGAGCTTACTCACTTGAATTTTATAGTCCCCACACGAAGGATTTACCTGTGCGCTCCTTGTGTAACTTGAACCGAAGAGAAAATATTTTTCGCTTTATCGGAAAATGTCCGATATTGAAGGAGATCAGAAGAAATATTTTTGGAACTAATTTGTTGAGGGAAAATCAAGTTATAGCAATGCTTAACGAAATTAAAGTTAAAAAATTACACCAATACTGTAAACTGGCTTTAACTTTTAGTTAGTAAGTGTATCATTAGTGATAGTTTCTTAAAAGTACAACATGTATATTTAGTACTTCATGTGTAGATAAATTTTAAGTAATTATCTCATTTATATTTTGGAAAATAAAATTTTTAAAGTATAAAAAACGGCAGAAAGGCTATTCTTTTTGATTTTTGTTTCGTAAATTTTGTAAATAATTTTGATGAATGCAAACCTAGTAAAATCTTATATATAATTTAAAATCTAATCTAATGGCTAATGAAAAAATATTTTCCAATAACGATTTTCGATGAAATGTGGCTCTCATCTTAGCTATTTGAACTCATCAGAAATTAGAGGTCCCCTCCATTCCTGCTAACATACGCACACACAGGAATAGTTGAGATTTGTACGTCACTAAGCATAAACTTTCTATCAGCCGTTGGCTTCTAATTTACTTATTTAATAATAAATTTCAATGATATAGTCATGCAGAAAGTCTTGGGTTCGATTCTCAGCCGAGGACAAATCGACAAATGGAGGGCTCACAGCTGTACCGAACCAAGTCATTTTAAAAAAATCCAAAATTAACGCCAAAATTTCCGCAAAATTGACCTCTAAATAGAACTATGTAGCTCTAAATGAACTTTGTGGTTCATTACAGCTCTAAATTTTGCGAAAATTTTGGCGTTAGTTTTGGATTTTTTTAAAATTACTTGGTTCGGTACAGCTCCAAATCCTCTAATAGTATCTCTTGTCAAGAAATATAATAAAATAAATATGATTTGTAAAATGAATTATTTAAAAAAAATCTACAAAATATGAAAAATTAATTAATATTTAGTTATTCAATGATTTTTTCTAAATGCACCTTTCTTAATTTATTGTATGCTTTCTATGCAGACTTAGATAGATTATGCTGTCAAAGACGGATTTATGAAAAATTTCATAGGTTGCCGCTTAGCAGTTTAAACTTCTTTGAGTGTCTTACGCTTCTTGAAAGAGGCCAAAGGTTTTCGGTTGGATTCATGTCAAGTGAATGACACAATCCCACTATTATAAGAGAAGGGGACATAATCCCGAGTAGAAGAAGAAAAATAATAAAATATAAAAATTTTGCATACTTACTTACTTAACCGGCTCCCGATCCATGGAGGGTCTCTGCCTGAGTTATTGCGGTCTTCCATCGGTTGCGATCCCTCGCGAGCTCCCTCCAGTCGTCGGGACCAAGCGCTCTTGCGTCTATAACCGCCTGGTCCCTGTAGCGGAGGTTCGGTCTTCCTCGTCGTCTCGAACCTGGGGGCTGGGATTCGAAGATTTTCTTGGCTGGAGCGTTGTTGTCCATTCGCTCGATGTGACCGAGCCAGTGTAGTCGACGTGTTTTGGCTTTTTGGACTACATCCACATCTTGGTACAGCTCGTATAATTCACGATTGAATCTTTTCCTCCATTCGCCCTCTTCGCATATAGGACCAAATATCCGCCGAAGAATTTTTCTCTCGAAAGTGCCCAGTATCAATTCCCCTTTTTTACTTATCGTCCAGCACTCGGCGCCGTAGAGTAGAACTGGTAAAATTAGCGTTTTGTATAGCGGGCACTTTGTCTTTCGAGAAAGGAGTTTTGAACCCATTTGTTTGGCCAAACCGAAGTAGCAGCGGTTTGCTAGGGTAATTCTTCGTCGAATTTCCACTAAGGTGTCATTCGTGGGATTGATGTTCGTTCCGAGGTAGGTGAACTCCTTGACCAACAGTGACGTTTTGTTCTAGGCGATGGACAGATGCGGCTTTGTTTGTTGATAGCATATACTTTGTTTTGTCCTCATTAACTTCAAGACCAACGCGTTTCGCCTGTTCATCAATAGCTGTGAACGCTTCTAGCACAGCACGCTTGGAGCGGCCGATGATATCGATGTCGTCCGCATATCCAAGCAGTTGGGAAGACCTGTTGAAAATAGTGCCTTCCAGGTTAACACCACTCTTGCGCACTATCTGCTCCAGGACTAGGTTGAAGAAATCACATGATATCGCATCTCCTTGTCTGAACCCTGTGCACGTTTGGAATAGCTCGGATGAGCTGTTACCCATTTGCACGTTGCACCGCGTATTTTGTAACGTCATGCGGCATAGCTGGATCAGTTTTTTTCGGGATCCCGAGTTCCGACATTGCCAATAGAAGCTCTTGGCGACTTATGCTATCATATGCGGCTTTAAAGTCGATGAAAAGATGGTGGGTCTCGACTTGAAATTCGTTGGTCTTTTCCAGGATTTGCCTCAATGTGAAGATTTGGTCTATCGTTGATCTGCCTGGTCTGAAGCCACACTGGTACGTGCCGATTATAGTGTTGCAGAAAGGTTTTAGACGCTCACATTAGTACGGTGGAAAGGATCTTGTAGGCAACATTAAGCAGGGATATGCCCCTGTAGTTTTTGCAGGACATAGGATCGCCTTTTTTGTAGATTGGGCATATGGAGCTATTTGACCAGTCATCGGGCATGCTTTCCTCCTCCCACACTTGGTTGATGAGCTAATGCATGCACCCTATCAGGACATCTCCTCCATACTTAAAGAGTTCCGCAGGTAGGCCATCCGAGCCTGCGGATTTGTTATTCTTAAGCTTGTGTATGGCTTTCTTAACCTCTTCAGTACTGGGAAGTGGGACTGGATCTTCATTGACTGGTCTTATGCTTCTTTGCTCCCCTGTGTTTTCATCTAAATAATGCCCATTAAGCAGCTGCTGGAAATGCTGTTTAAACACGTCTACAATTCCCTGTGCTTCGATGACTAGGCTCCCTTCGCTGTTTCGAAGAGCTTGCGTGCCGGTCCTATAACCTGATGCCAGTTGTTTGGCTGTTTTATAGAACCGGCGGGTGTTTGTGGTGGTGCTAGACTCCTCGAGATACCTGAGCTGAGAAGCTGCGGCTGCTCTTTTCTTTCTGCGCAGGGTTTTTTTCTCTTTCCTTCGCTTTTCACGGTACTCCTCTTTTGCTGCTCTTGTTTTCCGTTGCAGCATTTGCATTCGTGCATTTTCCGTCTCCTGCTTCAATACCGCGCATTCATTATCATACCACGGGTTCTTTTTACTAGGTGGTTGATAGCCTATGGTGGACTCGACTACCTCCTTAATGATGTCGCGGTACTGGCTCCACTGGTTGTTGACGCTTGTGGCTGGGGGTACGGCAGAGAGTTTCCCGGTCAATTACTCACTGTAGTCTCTGGCTTTCTCAGGTGTGCTAAGGCATGCAGTATTGAATTTCTTCCTTTGGGCGGTCCTCATTTTCTTTTCGTTGGACAGTCGGGCTCTGAACTTTGTCACAACAAGAAAGTGGTCAGAGTCCACGTTTGCACCTCGGAAAGTTCGCACGTCCAAGATGTTCGACGCGTGCCTTGCGCCAATTAGCACGTGATCGATTTGGTTGGCGGTTCGACCATCTGGAGATCGCCAGGTTGCTGTGTGTATCCTTCGCCTGGGGAACCTAGTGCTACTTATCACCGTATTCCGAGCTGCAGCAAAGTCGATTAGTCGGAAGCCGTTATCTGTTGTCATTTCGTGGAGGCTGTGCTTTCCAACTAATCCGCCAAAGATATTTTCCTTCCCGACTTTAGCATTGAAATCTCCGAGTACGACTTTGATATCGTACTCCGGACAGGCTCCGTAGGCTCCGTCCAGGAGGTCGTAAAACTCCTCCTTGTTAGATTCCTCAGCTTCATCGGTAGGGGCGTGTGCACATATTAGGCTGATGTTTTGAAAAGTAGCTTTGATGCGGATCACAGCCAGGCGATCACTAATCGGCTTAAAATCGATGACTTTTGCTCTGAGTCGATTACCCACGACGAATCCGCATCCTAACATGTGCATTCTTTGATGACAGCTGTAATAAATGTCGCAATCTTTTCTTTTCGCTATTCCTGATCCTATCCATCGTATCTCCTGGATCGCGGTAATGTCTGCCTTGTACCGCGAGAAGACAGATTCAAGTTTTTGAGTAGCACCTGGTGTGTAGAGTGTCCTTACATTCCAGGTGCATACTCGTAAAAATTTTGCATAGTTTTTGTTATTTTCGTAGACTAGATTTTTGCGACCTCTAGATCAAATGCGTTTCACCCAGGCTCATCAGTAAGATGCTGTGTTACCCTTGTACGACGCAATAGGTATATTAGTTATGCTTATCAACACAAATTAAATTTAAAGCATGAACGCAATGTAAATTATATTTTTCTAGGGAAATTTGGTCAAATTCAGACACCTACAGCCATATTAATAAAAAACGCTTATTCCACCTATATTCCACGGTTTAACTAAACCATGGAAAAGGAGTTAAGTCCTGGCTTAAATATTTACATTAATGAAAACGAAATGTTCGCGGAATAGTTAAGTGACGTTTATCAAAAATCCTTTGAAAAAATCTACTACAACAAGTAAGCTATCTCATTTTTACATATATTCTGTGTCTGCCTAAATTGATTGTCAATTGCTTTTGTCTAATTGTGTATGTTTATTGCTGTTTGTTTTGTAAATTATATTGAAAAATCAATTATGAACATGGAAAACCTATATTTCTTTCAGAATTCCTCTTCGCTTACCTCTTTTATTGGATCATATCGAGGTTTATAGATTTTTGTTCTTCTTATAGAAAAATTAGGATTATCCAGCGAATCCAAACGGTTCAAGAAATCGTTAAAACTTTGTGCTATTTTTATTATTACTATTTCTTTTCAAAATTAATTTAGAAACTTCTCACTTTTGTTTAATTTTCTTGTACGAAAAAAAACGAATTTGAAATTTCTATTTCTTATTCCTTCGCTAAGCCACCTACTTCGGTGATTTAACTTAATCATAGTTAGTAAACGTCACTTAACAGAAAATTTGTTTTATTAATGAAACTTCGCATGTATTTCCCTGTTTTATCGCTTCTTTCACAAGCAATGCTCACTCGAAGTAGCCAGTTGCATTCCTCCCCTTTATCAATTCACCCGTAATACCCGCTTCGCTAGGAATGCTCATCAGGTCACCCTTGAGCCTAACTTTGGTCGTACCGTAAAATACAGAGGTTCGTTTTTTAGTCGCACAACACGATTATGGAATAACTTACCCGGCACAGTTTTCCCTCGCCTTTTCAATTTGCAAACATTCAAAACCAATGTTCATCGTCACCTCCTTTCTCTCCCTCCCTAATTTCCCCATCGCCCGTGCTGTGTTTAACACTATAAGGGTCTATAAACATACACTTGAGCGCGAGTGCATTATAAAAAAAAAAAAAACTTAGTCCAGGACTTAACGATAAACCCTTTACTAAACCATCTTTACGAGTATTAATTTGGGTGCTAGAAAATAAAGTCAGTGGTCTGGCTGATGTAAAAATCAGAAGGAAAAATTGAAAATATAAGAAATATGTTTTCCCGAAAAGCAGAAAATATTATTCACGAGATCCTATAACCCCGAATGCCCAAAGTATCGAATTCCAAAATACCAAATATTTTCTTAGTATTATTTCAGTAATTTTAAAGAAATCAAACTGTTTTGTATGTCTTGATTTTTGCTGCTTTGAAATTAAAATCAATGTCTCGTCTTTGTTCTAAAAAGAACATTTTTTTTAGGAAATACCAATGTTTATGGCTATGATTTTGTGAAATGCAGTAGCTTTTTCTAAATTATTGTGTTGTGTTTTTCTGATAAGAAAAAGACGCATAAAATCTTATTCAAACAATCTTCTCAAAATGTTGTTCTGTGATACACCTATTCCTTTGTTGGTTACCAATAAAATAAAAAAATCAACAATCTTTTTGCGGTTTTAAAGGTTAATGTCTGATCAATTTAGGACTACTACAAAGAGTGGTAATTCTTTTCTTTTTGCTTTTCCAAAAGCGCTCTCGGAAAAAGTTTGGAGGCAGGATTTTATTAGTTTCGTTTGTTCTTCATTTGACCAACCAATTAAATTCCCAGTTAAAAAATTATTCAACACTTCTTACAGATGCATTTAAACATATAGGGGGTCGAATGAACGTAAACCTCACCCTCATAAATTTTCGTTTTGTGTTACTGGACGACTTATAAGGGTTTGAAATTTTAAACATTAAATGTTTTGAATATTTGCTGAAGGTGGGCAAACGATTTTATTGATAAGACAAACGGAACAATCGCTGAACAAACGAACATAATAGGTATACCACCCATAGAAATTTTAAGTTCGAGTTTCTGGCTTCACAAAGCTGATTTTATTAGTTTATCAAAACTATTTCTATTCCAATTTAAAAAAAAAACCTTAAATATCAGCACAATCGATAACGCATTCCACTGTTTTCTAAAATAATTAATAATGATTAGGTATACTTGTATACGTATATGTTGAAGTTATTAATAAGTGGGATTTGAGACCTATACCACCCCTATCCAAAATATATCAACCATTGTCCCCCTTTTATTATTCAACTCATATCCAAGGCCATTAAGTTTATAAAAATCATCCTTCATCAAATACAGCAATAAATATTTCAAGAAAACACTTTTAAAACCAGACATGACCTTAACATAAATGTTTTCCTTCAAAATAAAAATAAAAAAAAAAAGAATTTCTTCCCGTCGTCGGAAATTGTAAAACTTAAATTAATTTTGTTTCACTACAACAACGCCCCTTTTATTAGAGTTAAATTCTCATAAAATTATGGCAATAAAAGTTATTATGACTAATCATGCGTTTTTTTGACCGCAAATAAAACAAAACACAAAAATGAATAAAATATGGGATGCCTCCACACATTTAATAATTCCGAATGTCGCACAGGCCGCGCGCCGCGCCACAGCCGTCACACCAATGATCTTTTTTCCCTACCGGAAAGAGGTCTTCGGTTACCATTTAAACGTTTCCATATAGTCGAAGAGTCGAACAATGGTCGAAGCCTTTGGGGGATAGCAATAAATTAATGTTTCTCATTAATTAGGTTTTTTTTTCAACAAGATCGACGATATACTGGCTGCAGGTTAAAATGCGGACAGAAACCCCTTTTCTGTCAACGTTTCTAAAAAAGAAACAAAGATTACAGAAAATTGTAAAAATTGTAAAAAAAAATGCAAGACGAAGGCGTATGTGCCTGTTCTTAGATACATATAGAATTTTATTTAATTTTTTCGGTTAATTCTTCTTTTAAATTAACAATATGCCGCATTTGGCGAAATAGAACTTACAAATTTAAGTTTAACATACCAATCATTTACATATGTGATAACTCATGGAAAGTAAAAAGAAGCACACAAGAGTGTAAGTAGTACTAGTATAAGTTTTATACATCTGCAAACTTTACTAGTTATTAATAAAAGTACAATAGCCTGTGAAAGGCGATAGCAAGCAAATACCTTTAACTCGCAATATTCCGCGATCAAAAAAAGTTATCAACGGACAGACAGAAGCGTAAGACCCTTGTTTAAACCGTATTTAATTTTCTATTTAACCCTGATGTCAAGTTTACCAATAAAATATCAAGTTCAAGCTAAGGGCCCGGCAAACATTTCAATTTGTCGACTTTTTGTTCTATTGTAAGTTCCTATTTCCTATTCTCACACAAATCGACAAGCAGACTAATTTTGAGACCTTCACTTTTTAGGCTTTTCTGTTTTCTAAATGTTAACTGTCAATTAAAACCTCGATCTGATGTTTTTTTTAACGAATCAATAACAGAGCCTAACATAATATATGTAGGTAACTTCATCCCAACTAAAAAAAAAAAAAAGTTAAAAAAGTGATCTGTTTAGTAATTAAAGTTGCGCGCCACATTTGCTGTTCATACACAACTTTTGAAGCTTGTTACATTGTGCCCAACGTTGCGTTGCCACCGCTCTCCTTCGCCGCGCTGCCGCATCAGCATCACTCCGTATTGTATCGTCTTCTGTTGTCATTTGAAACCCAAGCGTAAAGTGATCTTTTGTTAAAGCTGATGGAACAATGCCAACCGAACCGCTTTGAATTTTGTATTTATAATTAATTAAAAATTCAGTTGCCACTCATCACGATCATCACAGCCACTGCCACAGCACAATGCCAAACCAAGAGTCATGATCAACGTTACTTTCAGTGTATTTGGGCTTAGGTCTAGCTACTTGAGATCTCTTGCCACACAGCTTCCATCTTCTTAACCTTGTCCTATAACAATCTACCGTGAAAAAAGCAGCAAACCCATTGACAGCACGGAGTGTCTGGCCCGTAGGCTGGGATGGTTATATACGTAGAGTTGGAACTTGGTAGTCATTCCTCTTGAATTTTTATTTTCTTCCAATTCATTGCAAGCGGTAAAAGCCAAGAAAGTATCTTGAAGAAACCGAAAACATGCTGAGATCTGTGAATCCGCCGCCGATACTACCACCATCACTAAGTCGTTCGTTGGAGTGGATGAAAATATGAAAATTTATGAGGGATCACGTGGTCTTTATCCATCTACAATTGTATATATCAACACTATGAATGCATATGGTCTACTCCGCTTTTGCGGTATATCCTGTTTTAGATACAAAAACAAAAGAAATCAAAAGGGGCGTTATATGGACCTATCTTCACGTCTTCAGATGCCGATCTCGTAGTGTAGACATTTTATTCCTTTAACTGTCCACAAGATTCAGGGATTTATTTTTCGTTAGAATTTTGAAATGGGTTACCGACACTCGGACCAAAAACTGACCAAAGAATTCAAAGCTTATCTTTCAGACTTTCAGAGGGGACTTAATAATTTAATATATATTTCAGTCGTGGTATTGGTGGGCGTTTGCTTGATATCGTCTAATCCGATTTTCGTTGTTATTTATTGACAGGGTTGGGAAAATAAATTTAGAATTATATCAGTTTTCTCGGTTTTAATAATAGAGACAATGAACAATTTTGTAAAGTTCATCGATTTACTCTTCATAAATTCTCATATTACATATTCTAATTAGACAGAATCCTATAACATAGTATTATGTACCCGATTACATTTAAATTAAGTTCAAATGATTTTAAATCGTTGTTTGAATAAGAGATAACAAAATACAAGCTTTGAATTACGATTGCCACTTATCATAATTCAAGAAAATACTATACCCAACTCCGAATGTTTAATTTTTTACAAGTGCTGCGTTAAAAGTTGGAAAAACTTATCAACTGAGGGCGTTCTTAAAATACGCCACATTTTAAAAAGCGAGGTCATTTATATTTGTGACAAATCTAACAGGGGTGTTTGGGAATCTTGAAAATTGTGATGTGATATGTAAAGGGTGTTTTTTTTTAGAGGCAGTGAACTTTAAATTGGTAACACTGTTTTCTGCGACATCGAATTTGAAAGTTCTCGGTTGGTTTGACTTTGGCAATTCATCATGAATATACTCACAATATTCAAAAATTGTCCAAATTTATTGTGAAAAACATGGTTCACATGGTTCAAAAAACTATAAATCGTTTTTGCAGTACGTTTACTCTAAGCTATAAAACGCATTACAAAGAAGTCGTACAGTGCCCATAGAACAAGCCATTGCTGATGGGCAGCGTATTGTTGATGATGATCGAAAATTGTCAATTCGCCATGCTGCTCAACAGCTGAATTGGACCTCCAGATTACGCCATATACGAAACAGCCACGACGGCTACATGCCCGAAATCATATTCAAACAATAATGACACAGAATTATCATTAAAATAAAGCCAATTTCATGGACATTAAAAACATTTTTCTATGTGTTAATTCAAATTAAATTTCTCCGCCTCTAAAAAACACCCTTTATTTATTTGTAACTCTTTTCTTTTCCAAGTATTACACATGTAATGTACACTGTTGTCTAAACAGTTTAGCCAACTCGGTTGTTATAAACACATTCCAAGAGTTGTTTGAAATATGACCTAATTTTATCAGTGACATCCCTGTAATCATTCATTCTTGAATGAATTTATGTAAGCTTTTGGGTACGTTCAGTGAAATGTTTATTAATTTCTGGATAAGTTCATGGAACTTGTCTATCTTAGAAAAGGTTAAGACAAAATCCATGAAAAATATTTTCAAAAAAGATTTCGGAGTTTAAGAAATGTATACTCGGTTTAAAATGAGTATGAGTAAATGAGTATACGCTACAGCGGCTTTCAATTGTTCGTAGTACCAATAAAATTGGCATAATGGTTAATGCGTTTAACTGTCACGCCGATGGTCTTAGATTCGATTCATGTTTTTCAGGGGTATGCTGACTCTTGCGAGGAAGTCACAAATCCTCAAGAAGTACGAGTTTCTCTTGTCAATGCTCATTAAGCGTTCGAAAATTGTAGGTCCCCTCCATTCCTGCTAACACGCACAGAAACGGTTGAGAGTCTTATGTCGCAAAGGCCCAGGCTCGCTACGACTCGTAATGACCTCTAATTAATTTATTTTTCAAATGATCAGATTGAAGTTCATATTTGAATCATGGCTTTACAGCATCAACCAATTTCAAAACAATTTTATTGCCTCGTTATAATATTCTCGTCGAGCGCTTTATTTATTTTGTTTTTACTCAAAGTCGAATAGATAAATTAAAAATGCATGTTTTTTTTTAATATTTATTTACGTTGGTATGAAATCAAAACATGTTGTAAATCAACGATTTAAAGTGGCTTCATGAATAAAAGTCTGTGAATAAAAACAAACAAAGTTCAAGAGTATCCCATCTCAAAATGCACATCAAGCCGATCGAATGGTAGTAAAAATGAAAACTTTATTTTTTAACAAACCACTTGGGATTAAGAGACGGTCGAAAAATTCGCCGATTTACAAGAGCTAAAAGAAACGAGTTAAACGAGAAGACCTTAAGTCTGTCATTATACGTCATCAAGACGTGCAGTGGTTTGGTGACTTTATTTCGTAGATACTTCATGTTCATGATGTTCGATTCGGACGCAATGAAAACTCAACGCAAAGTCATCATCATTTGTAAATGTCCAAGAGAATGACAGCAACCGGCAATCGTGTAGACACATCTAGGCAAGCTCCTTTTTCTATGCGCTAGCTATTCAGCTCTCTATACATATTTTGTAGTGGAGGTTATGTCTAGTCTATGGTGTGCATTAATTTAAAAAAAATCATAAATTCGTAGGCTTTATCGAAAGGTAACTGAGTAGAGATACAGAGAGGCTGTATGGTTCGGTTTACCACGTGTAGGTGTCAAAGAAATCGCTAAGCAATCAACCAATACATCATTTTCTTCGAGGATACCATCAGATATGACGGAAGTGAACCCTATTAACCTATTAAAAAGAAGAAACATAAAAAAATGAAGTTTTGATAACTGTGGGCGAAACGAAGTTGCTTCGGAAAATTGTATCTTTTCACAAGATTTGAAATGCTGTAGGCTGCAGTTGCAAAATGTGATCAGGGGTTAAGTTGAATCCATAAAGTTAATAGTTACATTGATTAAGAACTGAAGCGGAGGTTTGAAACTTAAGTTCTGCTCTAAAGAACTGATGAATCATTTCGAGTTAAGTAAGATTTTTTTAGTTTTACAAGCTTTTAAGTAAACTATAATATGTTTGTAACTCAGTAATTGAATGAACTACAAATTAAGAATTGAAGATTTATAATTCCTTACAGCAAAGATGGCAATAAAGAGTTATTTCAATTTTCAATCGCATATGCTTCAAAACGAGCTGTTAAAGGTTTGCCATTTTACTATATGGATCGTTTTACAATTTGCTGAACATGTTTAAATTGTGAATACTTACTACAAAAGTAATTATTCTGTAGTAAGTACGTTTCGTGCACTTTCATACAACATTTTCTTTGGCAATAAGGAGCAGTTCTTGAAAATTAAATGAAATTTCCAGTGCACACTAGAGAACAACGATTAAATGACAAATTATCATTTTTGATTTCTGGCAGTACAGATGTAGCAGTGTTCCCAGGTTTTCAAACAAAAATCCCCTTTTTTTGGCACAAAAACCTTATTTTTTCCCTTTTTTTTTCTTTGAAATCCCCTTTCTTTTCCTCGAAGAAAAAAACGAGTTTTAATTGTTTTTCATACATTTTTTATTTTTTATAAAAAAAAAATTATTATAATCCATGAAAAATAACAAAAATAAAAAATAAACATAACAAAGTTGTTCAGGACTAAAAACTAAATCACAAAAACAAAAAATATATTCTTTAATTATGATGTTAAAGTTGGCACTTTTAGTAAAATTGTTTTAGATGCAAATAAAAACAAATTATTTCATCTTCCCCAACGTTTCGTCGATTTTCGCGACTTTTTCAAGGGTTTAGTTTATAAATGTTTTTTGATTATTTTTAAATAAATGAATTAGTAATACACATTTAGTAAATTAAAATAGAAAACAATACTAAATAAACTATCATTTATTCATTTATTTAAAAATAATCAAAAAACGAAAAGTTGGGAAAGATGAAATAATTTGTCATATCACCACGCAATCATCACCATGTAGACAAGCAACGTTGTCCGTTATCCGTTTGACAGTTTAAGTTTCTTTTCTCTTTTGTATGCTCTTTCGTTTTTTATATGTACATTATACTGCTTTTACACGAGAGCGATTTTTAATATTAGTTTCTCTTTTGGAGTCATCTTCCGCCTTATCTAACCCCGCTACCACACATGTCTCTCTCCTACGGGCTTAAAAATCGCAAGGTAATATTGCTTCGTTTAAAAGCCGTCTTAGTTATAAAATGTCAAAAGAATTAATAAGAAGTTGCATGCGCTGTTTTTTAGAGCATGTTGTTTTTAATATTTTCTAATTGGTTGTTTATATTTGTAAATTTTTAAAGACTGATTTTGATAAGATTATATTTTCCCCGTTTATGTTTTTTTCCCCCTTTTTTTCCCCGTCCCCCTATTGGCATAAAAAATCGGCAAAAATGGTGGTTTTCCCCTCAACCTGGGAACACTGGATGTAGCCCGCAGTCTTTCTCAATTTTAAGAAAACGAGGATGATAAACGACATGACAGAAATGGTTTTAAGCTGCATTTCTTAATTCTTCTTAATTCGGTGAATGCTATCGTTGTTTGTCCTTTGCAAAACAGCGAACACGGAGGAAGCTATACTCTGTTCAACAAAAATTGTCAGTACAGGGAAGATAGGACGTTTGCCTCTCACTCTGGTTTCATTGGGTTGCATAAGTGAGTCGCCTTTTAAGGCTCTCACAGGGTTTCCCTAGTTTATATTTATGTGAACTCTAAATTATGAACCATTAATTGTACGGAACCTAAAAAATAAAATGCAGCATATATGGTCAGTTATATAGAGTCCATTAAATAATGCTTCATTTCGCTCAAATATTAAAGTCGTCTCTTAATTTGATTGTTGGTAAGGCCCAATATCCCTTCCCTTCAGCAGTGGGATAGAACGGTCGTGTTGGGGTGCACAACTTTTTGCGAAGAATTACAACAACAGTGACTTGCTCTTTTTTAAGTGGCATTTTTCCCAACCAGTGTATCGAGAGTGCATCAGGCACCACTGCTTTGGAAAAAGCTCTCCCATAAGGCCTGTCCTGTTATTTTTGTTGAACAGAATATAATAACTACAACGAAAATTCAAAGATCCTTTCTTAGTTCATTGTTACGCTTTATCATTTATAACTTTGTTTTTCCGCGTAGATAAGTCGGAAGGTCTAAATACGGCTTAACATGAAAGAAAGTCGTCCAGAAAGCCTAATGTTTGTACATTTCGAAAAAAGAAGCGCTATAACAATTTCAAAAGATACGAATTTCCTTTTGTTTTATAATACAATGTCTGTTCGCGTACTGTACAATTCTATTAATTTCCACGAATTTTGGGCGGCAATCCGTTGAACTTCATATCCAAAAAATTAAAATTGGGTAGAAATTCGCAGGTTTGTACAGTACGCGAACAGACATATAATAACTCCTTAATATTGAGCAAGAACATTGTCCAGTTTAACAAGAACTGTTCGAAAAATAGACAAAACATTTTGTCTGGAAATAAATCAAATCAATTTATTTATTAGGAGGAATAAGGGACTTAATTTGTAAACCTTCTTGTGAAATATAAATGGAAGCAGTCAAGAATCTTATCTATCACCAATACTATTTTTACGAATTTAATCGAAACAAAATAACTAAATTTTCATGTTGCATTTGATATCTTCGAAAGAAAAGTCTTACAATTTTTAAGGAAAAATCATAATAAATGTGAAACCACTTTACCTATATTTATCTGAACATAAAATTCAATTTAAACTTTAATCACAATATTTGTTGTTTATACTTGATATTATTGGATAGGCAAATGTTTTCATGAAGTCGTTGATTTGTTGTTGACCTCGTTTTCTTGTCTTGTAAATATTACAAAATCAACATCCAGACAAATACAAATATAGTTATGATAAAAAATATTTCGAATCATTTATGTTGAAATAATATAAAAAAGAAATAAAAGAAAAAGAAAAAACGTACATATTCAATGAACTTACCCATCTTAGATCAAATCTTTTTTAGACGAATGAGTGAAAGTTATTTTTTTCTTATTAAAATTCTCAAAGATAAATCAAATCTTTGAACTTCTATCATAACTTTCACAAAGAGATCTGTTGCTTAACCGAAATTAATTTAAGATTCGAATGGGATTTTGGTTTCTTAATTGGAAGCTTATTAAAAGTAAAAGTACTTCATTTTTAGAAGGGAGTTTATTCATAACGACTAAGCAATAAATATGTGTATATACACAATACACTTCAAAGTTCTTCACGAACAATGCATTTACTATTTGAATCAGTTTACTTGAGAAAGGGCATCTTTTAAACTCTCCTACACTCAATTGCTCTATACCTAGAATGTTTCCAGCTGTAGAATTAAAGGTCGATAAAACCATTTAGACAAAAGAAAGTGCTGAATGGCATGTGTTTGTCTAGTCTAGATAATGGTTTTCGTGCAAATGTTTTCCAAAGAACCACCAATCTACTTTAATAAATGCATCTTCACATTTCCTTAATTAAACATCGACAAGGAGGTTAGGTAGGTATACCGAAACGTCTAAAAAACTATCGAACTATAAACTTAGCTTATTGAAAGCAAACGAACTAAAAAGTCTAGACCTTAGGAAACTAAAAATTCAATACTTTTAATAGCTTCAACACACGCCACTGATGATGATAATGATGATTTGAAAAAAAAGATATTACCGCGGGAACACAAAACGCACCAGCCTGCAACTCGCCCGCATCAATGAAGTCAATTTATTACGAGAAAAAGAGTTTTCTCGTTTTGTTTTTTCCATCTTTCTGTGTTAAATGTGACATAAATGCATTGAAGGGTGACCGTCAAACTCGTTTTTAGGTCAATTCTGTCATAAATTTTTCTCCATTAGTAGCTACTTATGTATATGACACAACGTGTAGAAAATAAACTCTAAAGTCTAATCGTCTAGAGATATTTTAAGACTCCCCTCTTGAATTGACGAAGTAAATGTTCGATAAGAGACACGTGAATGATATTTCCGCATAGATTGAAAAAAATATCTAATAGGTTTCAGTGTCATTTTCAGCACCTTCAAGTCAAAACTTTCTGGTAAGTTTATGCGCATATGTATGTATGTAAATATAAATATGTACATATATACAATTTGCAATGAGTTTCTTGAGAATGCTAATTGTTGCAACCAGTTGTCGTAATAGTGTTGCAGCTGCAATCACTTGATTACAATCAATCAGACGAAGTTGAAAACAGTGAGGTATGTGATTTAAAAAATTAGCCAAAAATAATGTTCAGAAGGTTGCCAATAGTTACTAAATTCTTTCAAGTACTTTTAAAATATTGCTTGAATATAAAAAATCTCTGTGTATTAAATGGAGAAGTGGTAAACATTTGTATCCAAGTTTGTTTCTGGTTTTAAAGTTAATTTTTCGAAAGTTGCTGTGTGCCGTCAATAACTTTTATAAGGATGAAACGTCACGAAAAACTTAAAATTTCATATAAATGTGCTTCACGGCTGTATAGTACGCGAAATTCCTGCATTAGTATAATTTAACTATCCATGAAAAATCAAAAGGGAATAAAAGGTTTGGATCATGAAGTTTTATTTATAATAATCCACTTAGTTATTTATTTACTGAACCGGCTCCCGATTAATGAACTACTCTTCTGAGAAACGACAGCTTTCAATGTATTTTCTTGTCGAAAGACTGTGCATGTTTGAAAAAATTTAGCGGAGCTATTCCCTTAGTTGAACTGCGTATTTACCAATGTCACGCGGCTTTGAATAGATGGTAAGTCTCGGCTTGAAATTCGTTGGTCTTTTCGAGGATCTGGCTTAATGTCAAGATTTGGTCTGTGATCGTTATGCCGGGTCTGAAGCCTCACTGATACTTCCCGTCTATAGTGCTGCAGAACGGGTGGATAAAATCTTATATCCGAGGTTTTTTTAATAACGTAACTAAACCAAATTATGTTCTAACTTTTCAGCTGGGAAAGAAGTAACTTGCAAATAAAAAAGATCACCACAGATTAATTTTTTGATTGTCGAAGAAATGTTGATCTTGATTTAAATGTCCTTAAAAATATATAAAAATATTAAACTATGTATTGGATACATAATCAATTCATTTGATAGTTTTAATAAATCTAAAATAATATAAGAATAAAAACGCCCTGGAAAAAGAATAACTAATACGGTCATGGGACCATATCATAATATTGTAGTGTTTTAGACTTTTTCGGAAACTTACCGCGTTATTTATTAGAAATATTTATTTATTTCTTCTTCCCGACGTTTCGTGACCACGAAGAGTGTAATTTCTTCGAAACGTCGGGGAAGAAGAAATAAATAAATATTTCTAATAAATAACGCGGTAAGTTTCCGAAAAAGTCTAAAATACTACAATGATCAATGTCCGCGAAAAGAAAAGCTTAAAATTTCATATATCATAATATTATTTTTCTAAACTGTGCATTTTTTTAGAAAATAGCTTTAATAAGTTTTCGAAGTTATGATATTATTTAAAATTAGCATTTGTTGTGTACGTACAGAGTCCACTAGTTTCTCACATGGCTTTCTAATTTTATTTTATAGGCTTTTTACACCGAATTAAAATCTCGGGTTTCAGCAACAAGATTACGAAATCTCGTTGAAGCGTTCGCACTGAACAGAATCAGGATTTCGTTTGAAGTTTCTTTCATCATGCCAATTATTTTTAATTTCTTGTTTATATGAACAAAAATGAATCCCGATAATTAAAAATTCTTGATAGTAAAAGTGAGGAATTTTTGTAAGATTCTTGTAGCCCACACTATATGTTAATGCAATTGTAAAGATCTTTTTTGTATACTCAATAATAATGTGTACTATAAGGCTAGGCGCGCACATTCAATTTTTAGTTACACAACTGATTGGTTGCCTATAGAAAACAGATGAACTATTTGGTTGAATGTCCGCGCAGGTGCATATAATTATATGTTACACAAAATAGCGAACTCATTTTAGGCAATCGTTTAGTTTGTGTCAAAATACAAACTTTTTAGTTGCTCGAACCAAGCAGTTGCGAAACTAAAAATTGAATGTGCGCGCCTAGAATAAAGTTACAGATTTCTCTAATGATGTTTAAATGTGCTAAGATTTTCATATACCTAATGAAGTCTGAAGAATAAAATTTAATTACTCTTTATTAAAGTGTCGTCGAGTTGTAGAAAACTGTTTCGGACATTTAAAAGCAAGATTTCGGAAAAGCATGTTGTGTTCTACACAATTTAATGAAAATAATGATCACATAAACATCAATGGTATTATTGTCGGCATCCATTTTATTTTGTTTTTCTACTATTTCTTTAAGGCGCTCGTCAATGATTTAAATTTCATCAACAATGGAAATTCCTTCAAAAGCTACAGCTATTTCTTTATAAATCTGTCCATTTTTACTGCTTCCTCGGATATAATTTATCTTCTCTCCTTCTCTCCCCACAATTCAAAGAGGGAATACTTTATCTGCTTTTCATCTGCCTTTTCGCTTGCTGACAATTTGCTGACAAGTCAGAACATTTCGAAAGGCTTGTTTGTTTTGACAATTTTGTGTTCGAATGTAGATTTTGAGGAGATTTTGTCGTAATCTAGTTGATTTCGAAATCTGAAAATCTATGGAAAATCTACTAGATTTGGATGAGATTTTGAGAATTTTGCTCGAAATCTAGATTTTGATTAGGTGCGAATAGCGTATTAGATCGAAAAACTTAAAGCTGAGTCCACAATATGGTAGTCAACATTGTTAATTTACATTGTGCATCAACATGGTCAATTTTAAAGTTAGTTAGTTTAGTAAGTATATGTGTCAATATTGATGCATAGAGTGTCATTTGTATTGAAAATTAAGTCAGGATAACTTGTGCACCTATTTTTATCGTGCTTTCATTTGAGCAATTCAACTTACAGAACAAAACACTTTACACAAAACAAACAGCAATAATAAATTTTACAACTTAAAATAAACACTGAATACTGAAGAAACAAAGCTGATAGCTGACTATTGTGTTGATCAACACATCTACACTAGAAGATTATTGTACAGTGAACACAACTTTGTTGATTTCTATCCGTTTTCGATTAGGATGGACAAAAGTGGAGTAACGCTGTTGATCAGAACGTTTAAACTCACTCACTATAGCGATTGTGATTCACACAAATCAACATAATGTGGACGCTAATTCTCTCGTTTTCGTTTGAATTAAGTGTTATAATGGTTTTATGATCTTTTGATTGTTCCGTTTTTTTCCATCTTTGATAAACTATGACCGATTTTTAAATTTGTATTCTAATACGAATTTTTCACCTTCAGTTTTTTCTTGTGTGAATAACGGTCTTACTGTAATTTTTTATCACGATTTTTTTTCCATTTTGCACATTTTTTAGATTGAATTTGTTTGTTTGACATCTTTTATCAAAAAAAAAGAAGTAATTAATTAAACCTAGTTTAAATGTCTAGTCTAAGTTTTATCTAAAAAATGACATTTTACGAATCAGTCGATATTTGTTTATAAAAGGAACAGGATCGACATCGTAAGAACTGATATAACCATTACATTTATCCCCTAAAGTAATTTTTTTTTATTTGCACTTTTGAACTTTCTTGACTCTATTCTTAAATTTTTACGAATTTAAACCACAGCATTTTTTTGGTCAAAAGTGATATCTTTATGATTACAAAAAAGAACTGTTATCTTGACTCGAACATTTTTCTACTCGATTTTCTATAAATTAATCCACTGTACCTCAAAGTCGGTATTTTTCTTTGCAGCAGAGAACAATGCACCTCTCAGTATAGTTGTTGTATAGTGTTTAATAGAACTGGTAGTGATGAAGTACCTAGAGTTGTCTGTCTATGCTTACTCAATTAAATCCAGATGTTTATCAATGAAACACAGAAAAGACAGGAGGAAAAAAAAATTAAAATTACAAAAAGTGGAACGACTTTAATTTAAAGTTATTGTTTCTGGTTTCCAACTGAACGCGCTTCGGGTGTAGGTAGACCTTAAAAAAGCACAAAATTACCGTATAGCATTGCATAATTATTATATACCAATATAAATGTATATACAAACCATTTAGTTGATAAAGTTGATGTGAAAATTAAAATTAAATGATGCGTATCCACTTTATACGTCCTACCTTATACTTACCGCCCACTTAAAGTCAAAAATGATCATTTTACCATGACAGACATTGTGTAGACACACCTTTGGAGTGAACATTATTCTTATTAAATGTATATTCAAGGTATTGGGAGGGGAGTCCTTTGTGGCCTCGTCCACCTATTCTGTGTTAATCATAAAAATTCGTGAGCGACAATCCTCTGATTTTCCAAGAATTCACTTAGGGAGTGAAAGATATACCTTGTCCCATACTTCAAACTTGGAGGTTTACCATGACAAAAGAGTTGTCCTTTTAGTATTATTTTTTTTTATTTTTTACTTTTTTGTCGTTTATGGATTTTTACCTCCAATATGGTTCTTTCATAACAATGAAAATGTGTGCATATGAAATGAAGGTTTAAGGAAAGGTATGCCACACAAGAAGTAGCACACAGGTACCGAAATTAAAAAAAAAAATGGAAATGGTTTTGTGACCACAGCAATGCAATGGTTGAAAGGACAACATGGTGCCCTTAACTGAAATTTAAATTCCACACAAAATTACCACTATCGTCGAGGGGTATCATCACCGTCATTATCATCATCATCAACATCAAATCACACATGGATTCGAGCTATGAAATTAATTGCCGTTGAGCGGTAGAATTTATTCATGCACTCTCGTCAGATTGAAGATGGTTTATTCTCCATCATCTGATTTGGTGATGCATCATGGTATATCCAAGGAACACTCTAGAGACTCTTCTTTACCGCACGGTGGTGTGTTGATTCAAGATTCAAAAGTGTGAAGAGACAAGAATTTATAGGGGTTAGAAGACAATAGATCAATAAATACAATGTTTTGATTTGTCGGCGGAATTCTAAGTATTCTCACGTTCTGGTAATTAACGCTGGCATATTCGGATCCTCCTCAGGAAGTCAAAATCAAATAAAGACTTTTAAAATAACAAAAAAAAAAAAGAATACACATTAAGGAGGGTTGCTTAAATATTTGCCCATATCAGCTCTTTAAGGATGCATTCATTCGCTTCTTGTTCAACTTACCTAAAAAGAGAAACTGAGGAAAAGATAAACAAAAGCCAAGAGTTTTGTTATTTTACGTTTAGACAAATAAATAGGTCATGGAAATTCGGTGTTGATATGAAGATTTAAAAATACCTTTTTCTGAGAACTGTACGAAATTGCCAACGAAAATTTCGATTGCAGAAATGAATACTTCACTGATTTTAGTTACGATTTGCTAAAATTTCTATCAAGCAACCTGTCAGCAAATTGTAGGTCGTGGTTCCAACATATGACTTATAAAAAAAATAAATTTCTGTGTGAAGATAATGATCAGTCGCCAGATTTCGCGTTTCTTCACTCTTATAAAAATCGATTTTTGTTTGACAGGAATCAAATTTTCAAATCCTTTTTTGATGAAAGATTTAACGTATGTACATACATAGAACACTTACTTGCACATACACCAAAACAAAAATTTTCGATCCGGGACTGAAATCTGTATTGTGTAAAGGAAATCGACCTTAAGATATTTTAATATTTTGAATTATTCTCTTTAAACTTGAAATAGAATAAATACGAGGACAAAAAACTATAAGATGTTCTACTATGGAACGGAAAAGGGTAAAAACGGAATCGGAATCATCCTTGCAAAACATCTATTAGGCAGCGTATTGACCATTTCGAAATCCAGCTACCGTTTGATGTCCCTTAAATTGGTGATTAAAGGAAAGTTGTGGAATATTGTCACTGCATATGCTCCCCAAATTGGATGTGAGCAGGTGCAAAAAGATGCATTTTGGCTAGACTTTCACAATCTACTTAAGGACATCCCAAAGGAAGAGTTTTTGTTCGTGGGCGGAGATTTGAACGGACATGTCGGGAAGACAAACGAAGACTATGAAGATTGCCATGGAGGCCTCGGATACGGCACCAGGAACCCTCCTGGTGAAGACATCCTGAGCATGTGCAAAACATACGGTCTTATCGTGCTAAATACCATGTTCGTCAAACAAAGCCGACACCTGGTCACTTACAGCAGTGGTGGAAATGAAACCCAGATTGATTACCATTTGGTATCTAGTTTCATGAAACCCCGGGTAAAAGATTGCAAAGTGATACTAGGAGAAGCGATCGCCCACCAACACCGTCTCCTACTGACAGAATTTTTTATGGAGACAGTGAACGACAACAAACATACAAAAACTTTTGGGAAGATCAAATGGTATAATCTGGATAAGGAAAAAGGCGAAGCTTTTATTTCGAATATGCAAAACGTTCTGTATAACAACACCGATATAGTTCGAAATGAAGAGAGTACAGCACAAAGTATGTGGGATCTCCTACAGAGAACTTGCAAAGAAAAAGCCAAAACACTGTTAGGGGTTTCAAAAGGACAAAACCAACAAGGCAAAGAAACATGGTGGTGGAATGATGAAGCTAAATCAGTTATAAGTAAAAAGAAAATGGCTTTCAAGGCTTGGTCGAAGTGCCCCTCTAATAATACAGAGCAAAAGTCACGCCTCGAAGTGGAATATAGAAACTGCAAGAAAGAAGCGAAGAAGAAGTGCGCCCAAATTCAAGCAAAGAATACAGAAAACCTGTATCGGGAGCTGGATGAAATTTCTACCCCGACAGCTGGTGCTATTCAAGAGCTGCGGCAAAACACGAATAAGGGCGCAACTATCTTCAAAATAGCCGCTCAAAGAAGAAGAAATGCCCAGGAGATTTGTTCGCCAAAGTTCATTAACAATGCTCAAGGCCAACTACTTGTGGAAGACAACGAAATTCTTCACAGGTGGCGACAGTATTGTGACGGACTTCTAAACGAACAATTTCCAAGGCTATACTTTCCAATAGCTTCACCTAACTTAAGCGAAGTATCCGACGTCACAGTCGAAGAAGTTAGTGAGGCGGTAAAATACTCCAAAAAGGGAAAAGCTGTTGGCCCAGACGAAATACCCTCAGAGTTTTGGAAAAAGATGGGAGATATCGGGTTTAGATGGCTCATTATTCTTGTCTCCAAACTTATTCGAGGTGATCGCATGCCTAATCAATGGAGGGAAAGTTACCTTCTTCCAATTTATAAAGGAAAGGGTGATACTCGAAGCTGTGATAATTACCGTTCGATTAAGCTGATGTCACACACCATGAAGATCGTTGAGCGAGTCTTGGGTAGCCGACTGCGAAAAATAATTAGGCTATCTGATGACCAGTGCGGGTTTGTCGGGGGTAAGTCAACCACGGATGCAATCCAGAGTATAAGAATAATTATGGAAAAACATCGGGATTCTTTGGAGGATTTGCATGTCGTATTGGTTGATTTTGAAAAAGCATTCGATCGGCAACCACGAGATCTAATATGGGTGGCCCTCAGGCAACGAGGAGTTCCAGAAACCTATGTGCGGATAATTATGGACATGTATGATGGAGCAGTTACTAAAGTAAGATGCGCAGCTGGAGTCACCGAAGAATTCGAAATCACAGTAGGTGTACACCAGGGAAGTGTCTTGAGTCCCCTGCTCTTTATTACAGTTCTTGATTACCTGCTTGAAGGCAAAGTGACGGATCCAAAAGTACATCTGTTATTCTTTGCTGACGATGGAGCCATCATAAGTGAAGACCCGATATCCCTACAACGAGCACTTGACGTATGGGTGGATGTTCTAGAAGGAAGTGGGTACCGCATAAGCGCGAAAAAGACAGAATACCTATGCTGCCCATTTTCTGATCCACACAGGCCTATTCCAGACATTTATTTGAATGGAGTAGTGCTTCCCAAGTGTGAAAAGTTTAAATATCTGGGGTCTATGATAAATAACGAAGCTACTTGTGATGACGATATCAATCATCGCGTAAGCGTAGGGTGGATGAAGTGGCGGGAAAATTCTGCTATCTTCTGTGACCGAAAAATGCCCCCTAAGCTGAAAGGAAAGCTCTACACTTCAGTTGTGCGTCCAGCACTCACATACGGTTCACAATGTTGGACAATGTACAAAAAGTATGAGAGTAAGCTTACGGCAGCTGAGATGAAGATGCTTCGTATGACAGCAGGAGTTACAAAGCTTGATCGAATTAGAAGTACGAAGATCCGAGGAAGCCTTCATGTTAAGAATACCATTTCCCAAAAAATTGAACACGACCGACTCAGTTGGTATTGCCATGTTCAAAGGAGAGATCCTGAGAACCCCGTCAAAAAGGCAATATCATACAACGTTCCAATTCGGAATAAAAAGAAAGGTAGGCCTAAACACTCCTGGTACAAACAAATGCAAAAACACCAGCATTCAGTTGGCCTCAGAAATGGAACAATACAAAACCGGGAGGCTTGCCGCCGATTTCTGAGGTCAACCCGGCGAACCCCACAGGCGGATCACTAGTGTGAAGCAGATACGTGGGAGAGTTATGATCCCCTCGACATCGAGATCATAACAGCGCCGAAGAAAAGGAAGAAGAAGAAGAAACTTGAAATAGAAATAGTAAATTTGAATATGTTTCAATATTGTATTGCAACATTTACAAAAAAGTCCCTTTTTACAGGTATTTTTAAGTCTTATTTTATTAAAAATACATTTATAAGCAATGTCAAATTTAAGCTGGAACCACACCAATCTCGTATGGTGTGTCGCTATCGCTCCAATATGTTTTATATGCTTAAAACCACATTGGAAAAGTGTGTTGCTTTGAAGTGTTGTGTGTGTTTCTTTCGATTGAACAATATGAAATGCAACAAATACTCAAATGTCAAAAGAGATAGCTATTTTACTATTTTTAAGAAAGGGAACACTTTATATTATAAAAAAAAATCAAAACAGTTTTGAGAATATTGCAATAGCGATGGCGAATAGACGCGTATGCGGCAAGCTAACTTCCCTTTCGTAGGTTGTGCAAACGACCGGGACATCATGCACATTGCATATCTGTTGCAAGCGATACCGCTGCTGCGATTCCAAAAGGTGCTGAAGTGCTGCCATGTCATGACATATATATCTGTACTTTTGATTTAAAATAGCGCCTTGCCAATACGCAATTTTATTAAATTCAGTTCATCTTACATTGATTTTTTTGACAGAAATCCAATGTGAACTATATCCAAGCAAGATAAAAATCTTAATCAGTCTTTATGTAGGTTTTTATAATACAAACTCTATATACTACTGAAATAAATCAACCAAGTAGAAGACTTAGCACTATTTAATTAGACTTGTTGAAATAATGATTCAAATTAGCTTTTTGGCCTAGTTCACAAAAATTGTCGTTTCGTCCCGGCGATGTCACATGTATTCATCAGTTGACTTTTCCTTTTCAATATGACTACACACAAGTGTGCACATTCAGCGACACATCGCTCCACTCCGCAACGATTCAAGAGATTGCAAATAATTTAAAGCAATTTCTAGAGGAAATCTACAATTTTAAAGATAAAATCGTGGGTAAAACTGGCTTGCATTATAAAATTATAAATTTTTCTACGCAACCAACAACATATTCTCTGTAAACTGTCAAACCTAAATTCGTAATCGGAAACATGAAATTCGATAAATTAAAGTAAAAAAGTCCCCATCTCTGCGATTATCCATATTAAATGAGTGCAAATTTAATTATTGCCTTTTTTATATTTCTTTTTACTTGTTTTTGTGTTTTATGACAGTTCACAGCTTTCGGACACTACAAATATTACGTAAGTGGGCATTATTATTTTCATTATTTCTACTACAATAAAAGCATATTTTTAAATACTTAAATAACCATAAATTTAAGCACAATAACCGGTTGATAAATATATTTCACTTTAAAACCCATTTTTAAGTTAGGGAAATATTAAAAATTCGTATAACTCTTTCAATATCTCTCAGAATTCTAACAAAATATGCTTCGGAGTTAATTGTATTTTGCTAATAATGTGTCGATCCAGGTGGTAGATCTAATGTTTTAGGCTCATTATGTCTGGAATATTGTATTTTAAATGAACAAATGTTTTTATTTTTAAATAGATCTTGACTTCATATTTATTAGAAGATTAACCCATCCCATACCCACCCGCTTCCGTTAGCCCTGTGGAACTCTTTTTGATTACAAAATTGACAATAAATCCTACTATACAAACCATAATATCAACATGTATTCAAAATTTCATTATAGATTCCGTCCATCTGTTCGAGCGTCGTCGAAGGCCAAACATCCAAAGGAACGTACTTTCACATCCATAATATTATTAAAATAAGTTGATTAATTGGTTAAAAATGATGAATTGAGACCAGCATGTACCATATTTAATTAATCATTAAATTCCACTCCCTTTTATGATCTTACTATTGACAATTTTGAAATGGTCAACAAATATTTCCATATTTCAGCCTACTATGATGGTCTCGACAGTCTCCTGTCTGGTGATTTAAAGATTGCTTGTATCTAAATATTGTTATTTTTAATATTATTATTTTTCACAGAAACGCATCCAATGTCCTCCATGTTTCTGACTTCTTCATTATCAACCTAATATCGAGAGCTGAGTCGAACTACAACTTTGGCATTTCATGTGATAGATAGCTCATATTTCTCACACATATTTACTAGATTATTCTTTAAGCAAATTGAACACTTGCTTTTTCGAAACAGTGGTCAAAAGAGTTCTACGAATCCTACGATCCTGTTTACCCTCTTCTTGAATATCGCTTTAAAGTGTGATTCATATCTCCAAAATCGAGAGCATTCGACGTCGTTTCCAGTGAGGCCTTTCTTGGAATAACCTATTTAATCCACCTCCGTATCGAGAACAACTTCAACTAGTTACCTTGAATAAGCTCGAAGAAAACAGAGAAATAACTGAGATTCTCTTCATTGATCTACACATACAGTTCTTTACAACTTCATCTCGTCTCGTCCTGGGTTCGGTCTTGTCTCTTTCTATTTGCCCACCAACCATAATTCTTATGGCTCCAAAGAACATTTTACTCGCGTGATATGTAGGATTAATTGTGACATTAACTGTTTCGACTTTAATCTCAGTTTACACTGCCTAAAACTCTGCCTTGTTAATCATTCCTCAAATTCATCACAATTCCAGTTTCTTATAATTTTAACATATAATAAGAGCTATTTTTAAGTTAGGTTAATTAATCCTGTATTAAGCCAAATAAATGGTGTCTTTGCCTACACTATAATTAAGGTTAATTATAGCAAAAGATTAAGTCATTCACGCAACCGTTTAAACTGGGACATCTAAATAGACATAAATAATAAACAAAGGTACTTTTGTTTCGTTTAAATTTAGGAACCTTAACGATCAATGGATTGATGTTTTATGTAAATAGTTTTTGTTTAAAAAGAGGCTCCCTTAAACTATTCAATTTATTGACATTGATTTTATAATTGAAATGCATCTTATTTCTTCAATTAGACAAAAAATTACAACAGAAAAACTTAGTTCCATTCTCTCACATTTTGTATCTTAATAATAGCAAGCTTTCATCTGATTTATGCTAAAAAAGACTGATTGATTCTCTCTCATCAATCAGTAACATTAAATAGAATTTATCGTGTGTATGTATGTATAGGTGAATTTTCAGGTTTATGAAAGACCGTGCTTCCACGCAACCATTTACGCATTACGTGTTTTTTAACTATATTTTTAGACTTAATGTCCAATCAACGCCCTTTCAAATGTTAAAATATTGCATAACAACGCCCTCAAATCTATTTATAGATACTCATAAGAATTTATTTTCTTAACATAGTTTATCAAAAATATTAAAAGCTTCTGAATAGAACTTTAACCCCCTTCAGTGTTGTTGACCGCGTTAAAGAACTTGATATAGATATTCAACCAAATAAACGCGAAACCAAACCAAAACTATCTATAAACTCGGAAGTTTGCCAAAAACGATTCGTCGTCATCGCCAGACAACGTGAGTGTGGTGTGATGAAACTCTTTTATTCCCTTTGAGTTTTCCTTTTCCGCCCTGGCGAGACATTTTGTTATTCTGACTCAACGAAAAATGGAAAAGCAAGTTTATTTTTTTGTTTGAGATCAAAGTTTATCTTATGTGTCTGGATTAGATTATTTTCACCAAGTATAAAAATCAAACAAGAATCTACGAAAAATCTCAAAAAAAAAACTATTTTTGCAGGTCAGACAGAGGAAACTTATAACAACCGGAAAGGGAAATATTTCCAATTCGATATGGCGGCGACAATGAACGGCGCTGTGGCTGGTTTGAGGCGCCATCAAAATTGTAGTAGATAAATACAAGTCATCTTTTTATTTCCCACGAACATAAAAGAGTCACATAAGAATATCTGACTTCTGTTGGAGTTATATTTTCGATTTTTATTGTCTTTGCGAAAGTAAAATGTTATCTCTTTTCATTATGAATCTACTATGTAAAAATGGTTTATGAGGGTGAATTTAAAACATGCTGGCTTTCACTACCATCACAGAAGATTAATCAAAATATGAATAGAACTTAACTCGTTAATTGCTTGAATAAGATAATATTTCTTTTATTCTTCTTTTTTCGTGATACAGCAAATTAATGGTGCGGGTATTGAACAAAACACTTACTATGTAGATACACTTGAAGAACATTGCAAGAAAAGCAATTATTGTTACCAAAGACATAGGACTTTACGAAACGTTCAGAGCGATTTTATAAGCATAGTTTTGCAAGTCTTAAGATTGAAGAAAAAGACCGTTTTACCAGGAAGAAACTTTGAAAACCGTGAGTGGAAGAAAAAAATGAAGACGGAAGATAATCGGATTTTAGATATTTTTGTTTGACTCGTTTTATAAAGGGAACTCTACCACTTTGAGGGAAAATAAAGACAAACTCATATATGTACAATCAAACAAAACAAAGCTTAAAATTGTGATGTGCTTTTTGCTTTCCAGCCGAGGTTCTGCTCGCCGTTCTCACCAGGGTCGTCCTGAAGAAAACACAAAACTTCAGAGTAAAAGGTCTTCAAACCTTATTACAAAATCTTTATTGGAAATAACTCTTAAATCTATAACATACAATATAATATTTCACTTAATTCGGATTCTGGTCTAGCTGCCTCGTATCGGCTATACTGGTTGTTGATGATTCTGGTCCTTTCATTCGGATGTCGGGCTCCTGACGGGATCCGTAGGTATAACGCCCCTAGTAAACAGCGGGCTAAACGCTCTGGTAGATCAGCAGGTACGACGCCCCTGGTGCCATTAAACAGCAGGCTAGACGCTCTGGTAGATCAGCAGGTACGACAGCCCTAGTGGCACTAAACAGCAGGCTACACGCTCTGGTAGATCAGCAGGTACGACGCCCCTGGTGCCACTAAATAGGACGCTAGACGCTCTGGTAGATCAGCAGGTACAACGCCTCTGGTGGCACTAAACATCAGGCTAGACGCTCTTGTAGATCAGCCTGTACGAAGCCCCTGGTGGCACTAAACGGCAGGCTAAACGCTTTGGTAGATCAGCAGGTACAAGGCCCCTGGTGGCAGGTACAACGCCCCCAGTGGCACTAAACAGCAGGCGAAACGCTCTGGTAGATCAGCAGGTACCGAAGCCCCTGGTGGCAATTAATGACCAATTCGTTAGCACCCGTATACGTCTGGATTTCAAATGATTGATCAAATCAATTTAATATAGGCTGCCTTACTGTGTGTATGATCGAAAGGGTGCCTTTCGTTCATCCAAGTAGGTCCTCATGATGACTTTTCAGTAAAAACTGAATGTGAACTATGTAAGTGGTGAACGAAAAATCTTAATATGTTTGATTTTGCTTTGACGTCATGTACATATGTAGGATGCTTTTGAATCGAATTTAGATGAAGTACAACGCTTCGTTACAAAATAGAATATCAATTTGTAGACTGTTGGAGAAAATTGACCTCTAAATCATAGATCTCTCGACCACTGCCGCAATGTTTCTTGTCTTTCATTATCTTACCATTATTCTTATAAACAGTGTTCTTCACTAGAAGTAGCACTACTTCCCTTAAACAATTCATCCGTAATATGTTACTAGGCCCTAGTTCTCCACGAGTTGTCATGCCACAAAATGTTTAATTTTTTTTAAATTAAATGCTTCAACCAAGTTTTCATATGTTTACCTATACTAAAGGTTTCTGTCACTGACTGTCTTCCAAAAAACAATATCTCCTTAACTTGAATTATTGGACAATTATAATTACCTTAAATTCGTTTCACTTTTTAAAATATCGTGTCAATTTCGAACAGAAATTTTAACCTAAAATGTAAAGTTCGTTATTTTGACGATAGCTCAAAATCTATTTAAATCAAATCCATATAAGAAAAGATAGAGAACACAATCGTTGAAACGGTGAGTGATCGTTTTATATGATGGATCGTTGTATGCGCTTTTCAAATGGTAATCCAAAAGAGCAATTCGGAACGTTTGAACGTTTCTGGTTTAGATTTTGAAATCAAATCCAAAGACTTTCCCTTTTTTTTTTCAAAACAAAAATTGTATATCTGAAACCAAAATAAAGCATTAGTCTTACGCGTTTTGAGCTCAGTTTCTTTGGATATCGTACGGCAATTACTAGCTGCTTAACCTTTTTATAGGTAGAAATAAAACTTAACTAAAGATTTCTTTGTTTTAGTATTTATTCTTAGGCTCCACCATCTTCCTATTTTACCTAACGAAATTCATTTTTTTTACAATCCAAGAGACAATATTTAATAAAGCATACCTATACATCATTTGTGTATGTACATATGTACATCCTATTAAACGACTCTTTTTTATTAATATTTTCAAACATGTTCAAACCCTTTTCAATATCACCTGAAAACATCACAATTTAATGAACCCCTGTTTAAACAAAAACCTATCAAACACAACTCTGTACCTCCTTCAATTTGATATCATAAAATCCCCTTCTTTGGATTATGTTGTGTCAACTTTAAATAGAAACTATAAAAGATTTTAATCCCATCAGTGACATCGTCGTAATCTTCATCTTTCATCTACTCGGAACGCTTCTTTCATACTTTTCCTAAAAGACTTAAAGTACTAAATAACCTGTTTTCTCTTCAAACAAAATAAGTGATCCACATTTGAGATGCTAACTAATCTTGAGTTTTATGTTCAAGCCTGAAGTCTGATAAGAAATGCAAGTATGAATAGCTTCAGAGCATCCCAAGAAATAATAATAAAAATATCAGAAGTGGAACCTTAAAAGAGAAGACATTTTTTTATGGCTGTTATTAAAGTTCATTTATTTTGTTACCAACTTCAAACACAAAGTGAAAGACAGACGAAGCAGCAGAAGCAGCATCAGAGGGTAAAATATTATACGAAGTTATGAAGTGCGATAAAGTCCACAAACCATGGCTAACCTGAACTTCAACTTACTGCTGCCTGAGCTAATGTACCTACATATATCTATAGGTAGACTGCGCACAGCAAATGGACTCGTTCAAAGGTGCAATGTTTGTACAGGTTGTTTTTGACGTTTCGGTATGCTTTCAACTTTTCTTTTCTTTTTAGTTGTGCTGCACATTACACACCCATCTGAGGGATGTGTTTGCAGCAGCTGCAGAAAGAGCATCATCTTCATTCGTGGACGGTGTATTTCTTATGCAAAGGTGCAGTTGATTGACGTGTCCAAAAGAAACCTGCAACAAATAAAAACAAAAATGCACACATCAACTGTCAAAATAAAGACCGAATAAGAGGAATTTTGACACGTGTCATGTTTTAGGACTGGTGACATGTCCGTTGAATGCATCCATCTGAATGCATTTCAGCTAATGCATATTCATTTACTCTACCGCGGATGGACATCTTAACCAAACACTTGACATTTACGAATGGACCACCGAGATGAGGCAGTTTATTTATTAGCCCAACGGCAACAACTCACTTGATGCGCTTTCCCAAGCCGTTACAATACATTGCTTGCATTAACACAATTGCCATTCCGCAATTCCATAGGCGGATTGGAGACCTCTGCTGCTGGTGGAGAGATGTGCTGTGTATTCATATATTTCCTTGTCCGCGTGCCCATTCAAATGTCAACTTGGGATGGTGAATTTTAATTTAAATATCAACAAAAGTTGATGGTGACATTAATTGGCAACCAGACAGACAGGCGCATTATGCAGAAGATACGAGTGTAGAACCCGATATGGTCTCCTCTTGACTAGTTTAGGCTTGGTATAATAAGTGTGTTTTCCAAGTGATCGGTATCCCAACACCATTCAAAGATCACTTTGGATGTATATTTTCCTATAATTAACTCCTTTTTGGGCTTGAATATAATGTATATGCCTAGCTGAAGAGGAGTCTCTTTAATCTGTTTAACTACTGGTATCGCACTTCAGGCCATTCATTCATGCATGCATTTTCGACAGACGAAGTTGCACATTTCAATATTCAAATCTGTCTGTTTGCACGTAAAGATTTCATTGGAAAGATAGCTCCATGTGGATGGGGAATAGTGCAACAACTGAAGTGTTTCTAACAACCAACTCATTGAAGTACTCGTATCTTTGTACACAATCACGATTGTGTTACAGTGAGAGGTTGGTTTTTCTGCCTGATGGCCTTCTTTGCCATAATTTCATTGAGTCAGTCGTCGTCGTCATCGTTAGGTATAATAAGCGATTTGTGCAGTTCAATAGACCTTGTATCGGTAAAGGCCATCTCTGAACAAAAATGAATATACATCAAGAGCGGGATTTAACCGCAGAAGAAGCCAAATGGTTTCACGCCTGAGTTTGATTGTTTTCGTTTCACCTATGTATGTATGTATGTGATTGGCTAGGTTTTCGGTAGGTATAGCTACTTATTCTAGAAGGATTGGATATGTTCCCGTATACTAACTTTATTTTCATATTTAATATGTAATGGAAGGCATAACTTTCGTATAAATTATCTTGCAGATCTTGTGTCAATGTGTATTTCATTTGATCCCCAAATTATTTTTTTCGACATTTGACACACACACATACATCTACCTCACTAGTGTCAAAATTAAAACTTGGGTTCAAGTTTTAATAGAATTGACATAAAAGGTAACTTGATCGTCTAGGTAAAAGTTTGTAAAACGGAAGATCGTTTCTTCGCCACGAACTGACCTCTGTAAAGTTGTCAATTTGAACAATAATTCTAAAAACAAATTAAATGTCATAATGATTGGATAATTTGATTGGTCCCAGCCAACCACAATCAGGAAAACTATACAAATTGATTCATGGAATCAGCCAAAGTATTTTGTACCAGATTGCAAGTCAATGAATCACGAAATATCTCAATGACTTTTTTCTTGAAAAAATACTTGTATCAATAAAAAGCTAATATTTTGCTTGCGATTACTAACTATAATTTCCGGAATTGTCCCGTTTTTGTATTTACTTTAAGAATCATACTCTCAGATATGAATGTATCACAACACAACTCACAACCAATATATAAAGCTTTTAAATGCTATAATTAGCCAGAATTTTTACAAATAAAAAGACATCATCATTAAGAGGGGTGATTTGGAAATTTGTGCGAACATCTTTAAATAAATTCGCATGTTGGCTATTCTGTCACTGGATCGAGAGCGAAAACATGCATTTTTGAATTTAAATTAGTTTGTTTTCGGACCTTCTCAAATTGCAAACCATCTGTCGTGTGTATAAATATAGCTGTTTTCAGTTTCGGAAAGAATCAAATATTATGTTGCATTCAGTCTCCCTCATGCGGTCAGACAAAGGCTTTAAAATTGCCAATATAGGGCAGATGTTGTGGTGATTTTTAAGTGCACATCAATAAGACTATTGATACTTTTATGTGTGTTATGTCATCGGTTAGGGTAGGCTGTAGGAATGTGCCTTCTGTGTTGTCAAGTGAACTATATGTAATTCAAGGCTACTGTAAATTGTTGGACAAAAGAATTTAAAGAGGTATAGTAATATTATTGTCAAAAGTATTTGTGTGCATTAAGATTGTGTGCGGTCGGGCATGAAAAAGATGGGTTGCGACCAACAAATAAGGCTTCATAAATGAAGTCGAAATGCATTGAAGAATTAGCCAAACATGCAACATCTTTTATGTTATTAGAATGAGAACACGCACGTGACCCATTTTCATATCAATTTTCTATCCGAATGAACAAAATCTGGCACACTGAAATAATTTTAAAGTACAGATTATTTCCATCCAAAAATAAATATCATTTTAAAATATGTCAAAAAGTTCCTTGAAACTGAACGAAATTACTGAACCTTGGTTTTTCACAAACCCTTAGTTGACATATTTTTTTTTGGTAACTAATGTCAAATACCACTATAATGCAACTATATTATTTTTTGAGGTAAGAAATAGCATAACAAAATTGTACGCACATATGTATGTACATATGTATGTTTGTACATTTAAGAAGGTAAATGGTGGATAGGAAGCATCCTTTAACATTTTTTGGTTCAGAACATGCCAAATAAGAAATAAATTTATAAAAGGATTATTATTTATTTTTATTTAAATATACAAAAATTCCATATGTTATTCCATGTTACGTGGTTATGAACTAGCATTAGAAATTTATACTAAACAACAACGGTGTGATATTTCAAATTGATTCTGACTTATTTTTAAGCTTCTATTTGTATGGAATTGCACATAATTCAAGTTGCCCCCTCTAAATTTCTGGATGTGCTTCAATTGGTCGGTCCTATTTTTGATGAATCACTGCGCGATTCCGACGATTGCATCTCGAATGTTGAGCTCGTCCGAAGTAGTTGGATTGGTTACGTAGAATAAGTACTTGACGTAGCCCAGAGAAAACAATCGATTGGTGTCAATTCGCATGATCTAGACGGCGGCGCACAGTGGGTCCCCTTCATACTAAGCAGTGCTCAAAATTCAAAATCTTGTTTAAAATGCTAAGAAATGTTATAAATAGATACTAACTGCTGTTGAAAATGAAAATATTATTAATAATGAATATAGTTCTGACTATAGTAAATATTTTCAAGGTTATTGATAGATTTATTTTAAGAAAACAATTGTTCTTCGAGTAACATATTTATGACTTCAGGATAAAACATTTTTCGGTGAATGACTGTCGTTGTGCACATCCCACATGTTATCCTTCTTTTTTTTTTGTAATGTCTTCCCGCTGAATTGTTGCCGATATACATATAAAAATCTCTTCTTCGCTTAACTGGCTAATTGGAAGTAGGGCATGAGTCATTATTTCACTTTCATTGATAAGGATTTGGTGCAGACTTGTGGTCATGGGATACCAAGGACAGAGCTTCACGTAAAGTCGAGCTGTTTCTAGGAAAAAACACCTAAATCTTTCCGCATGTATCTGAAAACCGATCTTATATTAAGCAAAAAATTAACAAAAAATTTGATATGAGTCACTAAAAAGCTTATATTTTAAGTTCTATCAGTCGGATGGTCAAAATTCAGGTATATAATGTAAGCTTAGGAAATATATAAATAGTTTTTAACTTCACCCCTACTCCCTACCCAAGGCTGAAAAAACACCTGCCGGAATTTTCGGATTTGATATCATGATAAACATACCTATAAGCCATATTTTAGCTAAACATCCACTACCAAATTTTTTTGTCGGCCTTTGTATTATTTATTTATTGAACCGCGAACTCCACCAGTGATATTTCGAATTAGCGCACCTAACTTTTACTTCTGTCTTCGGATTTTTAATAACAAATATTTCTTCTTTCATGCTGTATACTTAGATTTAAAAGTTCTTTGCGCCAGTTAAAAAAAATCATTTTAAAAATTTCAGTGCCCGTGAGTAAAACCGTCATCCATTTATGTATTTTATACACTATGTAACACCTTTCAAAAATCATTTTAAAAATTTCAGTGCCCGTGAGTAAAACCGTCATCCATTTATGTATTTTATACACTATGTAACACCTTTCAAACGAAAATAAACATGTATTTGCAATCTTGAACAAACAACATATTTTTAATTTTTTTTTGTTTAACGAAGTTAACTTTTAAAATTAAAATAAAACTGCACAAAATTAAAACTTGCGCATGTCTAATAAAAATCAATGACAAAGAGTCAACTTGAATGTACCGTAACTTGACCATTAGACAGAGAAGAAAGATAATACTTACAAATGACATGTGTTATAATATGTATATTAATTATGCATCTTTGTTTTTTTTTTAAGACAAAAATTAAAAACTGTATTTTGAGCACTGATATGTATGGAGAGGACCCACTGTGCGGCGGCCAATTGATGAACTCTCGTGGTGAGATGAGTCGCCAAATTTGTGCTTCACGAGCGTTAAGTCGCTTGTATAGCATGTAGAGAAGGCTCTAGAGGGCCACCATGCCACCGTAAAATGGACGCAACGTTTGCACTAATGAATACTCATATTGATAATCAAGTTTTATCATATTTGGACGTGCTGTTCAATCGTGTAAATCGATTTGACACATATAACCAAATCAAAACATGGCCGCCAAAATCTATTCGCACTTATTGAAAAAACCCTTTATATATTCATAGATTGTAAACAAATGATTGCATAAAATTATTTAAGAAAATGTATGGGTCAAAATGTTCAATGGGAGAAACAATAGGCTGAACTTTACATTTAATTGTTAATCAAAGGCATACAAGATTTATTTTGCATATGACTTGATTGGAGTTGCCAAAATGTTGAAATACACAATTCCTTCATGCTTATTTCGAACACAAAACTCTTCCTGGATATCTATGTGCATGTATTTCATTAATCTATCTTGTTATATGTTTTGTTAAAGGAATTAGACTTAGTATCCGATCTTATATGAACACTCATCATTAATCATCTGAGAAGTATTTTAAGTCCTCATATCTTCCTAGGCAGAGTGCATTCCCCAACATAATTCTGAATTTTATTTTGACACCTCTTCCCTAACCACAAAGGAAGTGCCGTAGGTGAGGTAAAATATTATCCCGTTCCAAGTCAAATTTATACATCCTCTTCCTCTTTTTGATAACACACAAGACTCTTCCATCTGCCGAATAGGAAAAACAAAATGAAAAAAAAAACAAGCGAAACAAATAAAAACTCTAATTAAAGGAACAAACAATGACTTCCTCAAAAATACAAAATTACCTCCCTCTGTGGCCACATGTTGTTTGCCATCAAACTCAAAAAACAAAGCCTCGACTTAACCAAACATCTGCCAATGCGGAGCCATACCGAGAAAAAAAAAAAAGATTCCTGAACTCCTTTTGCAAAGAAAACAAACAAAATCCCATTCGAATTGAAGTGAATGTACACACGTTCTCATTAGTCGACTTATTGTCTTAACTATTGCAGCACACGACTTGCATTGTGTATACCCCCATAACCATCATTCATTCATTCACCTCCAGCTAAATTGAATCCCACGGGACTCAAAAAATCGCGTTGCGTCGCCAACGTTGTTTAGATATCGGGCATTCTGATTGAAAACTCACGCTCTTTGGATCAAAGTAAATCAAAAGTCACAGGCGGAGGCGTGGGCGGCCGGCAGCGGAGCGACAATATGATTGGGTTAAAGCTGGTACACATAGAAAAATTCAATTAAAATGTCAGTGCGGGTGATTATTAGGAAACAGACCTGAGTTATACGAACAAAGAAAAGTGATTGATTGGATAGACCAGTCGACGATATAATCCGATTCCAGAGCGTCTCATTATCTCCACATAAATTCATCAGCACTTGCTTGCACCTTTTGTCTTTTTTCCCCGTTCGCCTGTCACTCAAACAAAATGTCCTTTTCAGCCACCAACAACAAATGTCACATAACTAACTCCCCGTACTTTACCTACACGAGAACCTACTGGCATTTTATTGCTAATCAGGATTCGTGCAGCGCAAATTTCGCTGTAGTAGGTACTTGGACACCACATGCATATTCAGGCATACCTTCGCTACTGTGGCTGTCATCAGCAGCAGATGTTCAGACAGTAGTCCGCAAGGGATTCCAAGTTGGCCAAACACTATGTCTATATTGCCACCACACCACCCAACATCAAGCCTAGACAACAAGGGAATAGCTCAAATGCCCAAGCAACCGGTTGAACGTGTGTCAATCACTCAGCGTTCGGCCAGCCATAGCTAGATGTGCAAAGGTGTTGCACAGGGAACCATCTATGCACGTCGTCGTGTAAACTATAAATTCAAAATCGTAGCACAGCGCACGCTCGAATAGCCAATCCAATAATGCAGAAGGAGGAAACGCGCGCGTTCCAATGTTCGTTTTGTGACGGAACAAGACAAGTTAAATTATGGTCAATGGGGATAGGTTTTGTGCGCGCAATATTCTACTGCATCGCATGTCATGTGGCCAGCTTGTCGGGTACTCTAGTCGAACTGGTCGTATAGGGATTGACTGAGACTGTTGGCCCTGTCCGTGGGCGATAAATTCCAACAGCACTCCCATATGCACAAATTCGAGCTGCAGTAGGCTGCAAAAAGACAAGGCATAGCGCACCATCAGCACCCGATTCGATTCCCTTTTACTAATGGAACATATGTCTCTCGAACTGTGATGTGATTTGAATTCATGGCATGAAGTGCGAAACTAATTCCCAGCCGATATTGATGATGTCTGGTTATATGCAGCAATAGGCTGGGATGCCATCCATATAATATGGTTTCGATGTCGAAATGGGAACGACCTCGAGCCAAATTACTTAAAACACTTCACCGAAATGTGTACATCGCTATGAGATTTCGAATGAAAAGTAACAAAACAAAGAGAGAGGGAGACTGAGGGTCAGTCAAAAGGGTCATTTAATATGACAGATGACAGATTGCTAACCTAGAGCGTAATCTGTGTATGGTGTAATACAAAATGGTGCATGCTTAATAATATAAACAAAACTTTCAAATACTGAAAAAACGAAACTAGATTATTATCATGGTCAGCCTTTAGCTTCAGCCCAGAAAATGAAGTGAAATGTATGCCTTGTATTTATTTTTCCACAGAGATCGGAAGTGTTAGTGCTCTGACGCAATACCTACTTTTAAAAGTTTTCCAGTTATTTTCATTGCGAACACGTTTCGCATTTCGATTTATGTAGATACATTACGAGTATGAGGAAACAGAAGTTTATAATTGATTTTCGAACTAAACGAATCGGATTTTTTTTTCAAATGGGAATTCAAATAAAAAAGTTATGACTCTGTGTTCTTTGATGCTAGAACGGAACATTTACTTTTTATAGCTGACACATGTGGACTATGGCAATTGAAATATTATTACTGAGGCATGATGTAAGATTGTCAACTTGAAATAGAGCGTGGAGAGTTTTTTGTTGAAAGTTTAAACTGATAATATTTTCAATATTGAAATTGTTGGGTGTGAATGATTAATAAAGACTGAGAGGCCAAATGTTTATCTCAACCAAATGCCCCCCATTTTAAATTGATAGCCATGCCCTTCTCTTAATTGAGACATGGTCGTCCTGCGCTTTCAGAATTAAGCGCAATAACTTTGTGCCGTTGCAGTGGATTTTTTCAATTCAATTTTGTTTTATTGAACATACTATTTACAATTTGGCTTACAACTAATAAGATACTACATATGTATGAAAGTTTACATTTGTTGGCTCAAAGGGGGCCTAACTATATACAGTGACTTATGTTAAATTATTTTTATATAAAATTTACATGACGAAAAAAAAAAAAAATTAAATTTAAAATGTCGGTTGTATTGTCCTCAGGGTGTTCATTCCTGGTTGTCAGTGGTGATTTTTGTGGGTTGTGGGCAGGGATGGCGTTTTAGCCGCGGTTATAGGCTGACCCAATGTCAGCGTAGAACGAGACTACTTCCTCGTTGTCCATGATTACGTTGTCATCCAGAGTTTCCATCACACTGAGGTACCTCGGCTCGGGATGTCGTTGTTCTGTGGTCATCCTTCTCATAAGCTGATTCGGGTGGTCGATGATGTTCCCCATTAGTTTCTTCGTTGAAAGAACTAGATATTTGTCCAGCGGGATTAAATTGGCTTCTGTGTAGAGATGCTCGTTCCTGTAGTGTTTCTGTCGTTGACGGTCGAAGTAGAGTCCGGTGCAGATCCTCAGTATCTTCCTTTCGAATAGTTGAAGTTCCTTCATAGCTGTCTTCGAGATGGAAAACCAGACTGGGAAGGAATAGCTGATCACTGGTCGCAGGAGCTGCTTGTAGATTAATATCTTTGTCGGTTGGCTAAGACCTGATCTTCTTTTCAGCAATGGGTGCAAACGGCTGAAGGCCCAGCTGGCCTTTTTCAGAACATTTCTTGAGTGCAGGTTAAACCTTAGCAACTCATTGAAGTGCACTCCCAGGTACTTGACATTTGGCTTTGCCACTATGGAGGATCCGTCAGGGAGTCTTAGGACCAGATTTCTGCTAATTGTTGCGGTGCGAAGGCCTCTACCAGTTGAAGGTCTCCTGAAGCAGACAAGTTCCGATTTGGAAGTATTGATTCGGATGCCCCATTTCTGGTAGAATTGGAAGAGTCTGTTAATGTGGGTTTCTACTTTTTGGACAGCGATTAGAGGTGACATTGATGTGGCGTAGGTGAGCGAGTCATCAGCATACAGAAGGTTCTCGCATCCAATTGGTGAAGGTTGGTCTGAAGTCATCAAGTTGTAGAGGAAGGGGCCTAGTTTTGAGCCTTGGGCGACTCCAGCTCTGATGGTCTTCATGTTCGACTTGCAGTTATCTACTTGAACGAAAAACTTCCTGAAAGATAGGAAAGAAAAGAGAATTTTTATTAATGGCGGAGGTACTTGCATAAGATGAAGTTTGTGGATTAGACCGTCTATCCACACGCTATCGAATGCTTTCTCGACATCCAGAAAGCATCCGACGGTGACACGATTACTGTTGAGGGCTGTGGTGATATCGTGTTGGAATTTTACCAGTGGATGCAAGGTTGAGTGTTTTTCTCGAAAGCCGAATTGCATGTCAGGGATGATTGAATTTTCACAGCAGAATTTCTTCAGTCTTCGTAAGATTAATTCTTCCAGTAATTTGCTGATGTTGTTGAGAAGTGATATTGGCCTGTAGTTGGAAACTAAGTTGGAGGCACCTTTCTTCGGAATTGGCACAATCTTCGCTGTTTTCCACTTCTGGGGGAAGTAACAGTTGTTGATGCAGTTGTTTAAAATGATTGTGAGGAAAATCATTACCGCCTGTGGCAGCCTTTTCAGGATGTAGTAGGAGACACCATCTGGTCCAGCAGACTTTTTTGGCTTAGAATTGCCGATGATTTCTACAACCTCCTCTAGATTGCATAAATGTGGACTATCGGTGGGATCATTTGCTGGATTGATAATATTAAAATTTATTTTATCCGGATTTGGTTGCAGTGTTTGTTGAACTGTTGCCTCAACTTCTCGTAAGAAAGTTGGGTCAGTGGGTGGGTTCGGTGTGAAGTTTCCTTCGAAGTAGTCGGCGAACGCTTCCACCTTGTCTTGGGCCGAGGTAGCTTCAGTATCATTGCTGATGATGGTTTCCGGTATTTGTGGCTGTTTTCCAATGATCCTATTGATGTTTTTGAAAGCATCTGGTCCTGGCTTGATTGCTTGTAATCTTTTCTGGTATTGGATATTATTGTGGTATTGAATGGAGTTCCGGAACATGATGTTGACTTGCTGTAGCTCATTCCAAACTATCTGGTAGTTTCTGTTTGTTGTATTCAGTTCACTTTGATGGATCCGCTGGAGACGTTTCCTTAGACGTTGTCTGTGAGCATACAGATTTTGAACGTACTCGGGAAGGTGCTGGTACCTATCCCTTGATGTTTTAGACTGTTTTTGCTTGTCCAGGGCATCAGATACGGCATGTTCAAAGTTGACAATTGCTGCATCGATTTCGATATCCAGAAGATTCTTGTCTGAAGGTGGGAGAGTTAAGCTGTCTTCTATGTCTCTTTGAAGTCTATCAATATCCAGCCGTCTGAAATTAATGAAATTCTCAGGAGCTTCTGTTGTAAGGTGTATGGGTTGGTTGAGATTAATCGATAGTTGAACAGCTTCATGGTCCGAGTCACTATGCAATAATGTACAGATATAATTCCGGATTTCCGGAAGAGTGTGCACTAGGTTCGAGGAAGCCAGGAAGAAGTCCAGCGTTGATGGTGTTCTGGGAAAGGTGGGTTTGTGTTGTGAAACAACCACTAACGAGTGCTGGTCGTTGTTGGCGTCCAGCCAGTCAACAATCGCCTTGCCCTCAGGTGAAATCGTAGTATCCAGCCACATGTGATGCCTGGCATTGAAATCACCGCCGATGAGTCCATATGTGCTTCTCTCGAGGACACCGTTGAGAATTTGGAGGTCATTGTGAATATTTCTCATGCTGGATTGGCACTTGAAATAGACACTGATGATGATAAGGGTTTCATCTCTTCCAAGTTTAATGGTGACGGCAGTGGCTTCGCTGGTTCTGAGACCAGTGATAATGGTTTCAGCGGTGTTGGGGCAAATCTTCTTTTTTACGTAGATTGCCGTCCCTCTACGGCCCTCATCTTTGTCTTTTCGGAAGGTTTTGAAGCCGGCGATGTCGATGTTGTTGCGTCTGGTGACGTTGGTCTCACTGATGAGAGCGATGTCCGGGTTTTTGTTTTTCATCCATAAATTAAATGTCGTTCTCTTCTCAAGGCTGTACAATGAATTCACATTGTACGTCAGGATGCGGAGCTTCTTTAATTGCATATTTGGAATATGAAGGTGGCCAGCGCCACAGACTTCTCACCTTCGCTAAGCTGAGCATAGTTCGATGGAACTGCACTCCGAGCTTTTCCAATGACCGTGAGTAGGTCGGATCCAAAAATCCTTTGGACTTCGGTGTTCAGGTTCGTTGGTGCGGTTGTTGTTGGTTTGGTTGGTCCACTCCTTGCTGTTGTTGGTTTGGTTGGTCCAGTCCTTGGTGCTGTTGCTTGGGGTGTGATCACCTTCGCTGGTGTCGTTTTCTGTTGTTGCTGTTGGCTCCTGGAATTGGTTGGTTTCTGCGAAGAACCGCCTTTCACCATTGCTGCAAAGCTGAGTGCAGGGCGGGTAACCAAACATGCAGATTTTGTAGCAAATACCTGTTGTGCTTTTTTTTTCGGCTGACATTTTGTTTTTTTCGGTGAGTCTTACCTTAAGTGTTGGGCAGCCCTTGAAACTGGCTGGATGACCTTCCTTTTTGCAGTTGGCACACCATATATCCAACCCAGTATTCTCCTTACGTTGGCATTGCCCGGGTTCATGATCCTCTTTACACTTGACGCACACGTACTGGCGTCCGCAGTTGGTGGCAACGTGTCCAAAACGCTGGCAGTTCCGGCACTGAACAATGTCGTCGGTCTTTAGTCGCTCCCAGTGCACCCTCTGGTTCATTATTAGAGTCTTCGTGTAGACTTCGTTAATGTCACATGTCTTCGATAGCTCTACTACAAAATTGTTATAGGTTTTCCCTTGGGCCTTCTTGGCTTTAAAATGGGATACCTTGACCACTGGAAGTCCTTCTATCCGTAGTTCGTCTTCAACTTCGATAGCAGCATAGGTATTGTGTATTCCTTTAAGAAGAAGTA